>VZTN01019503.1:0-197318 GCA_013400515.1 Erpornis zantholeuca | reverse complement strand
AGGCGGCAGCGGCGGCCATGGAGGAGCCGGTCGGGGCGGCTCCGTCCCCGGAGGTAACGGCGGCGAGGAAGCAGCAGGGGGTGAAACGGCATCACCACAAGCACAACCTGAAGCATCGCTACGAGCTGCAGGAGACATTGGGCAAAGGCACCTATGGCAAAGTCAAGCGGGCCATCGAGAGGTTCTCTGGCAGAGTGGTAAGGCAGGCGGAGCGGCTTCTCTCTGCCTCTTTATATTATATGTACAGGTATATATAAGATCAGATTCCAACACCGGTTCCGGATCGGAGCCCGCCGGGTGCATCCCCGCAGGAGCCCCGTCGTGTGTCGAGGCGTGTTCCTGGCGTGACCAGCAGCCCGCGGGGACCCCCGCAGCATCCCACCCGTGCCTGCGGTCCGGGGCTTTGTTCAGAGTGCCAGCCCTGCAGAGAGACTTTCATCTGGGAGGAGTGGTGGGGGTACTGTAGTAGCAAGCACATTGCTACATTTTGAAGGGATGCGTTATTATTGGAAAAATTGGGTGGCGCTTTTGTTTTTTTTTTTGGAAAATTGGGGGGGGTTTTTTTTTTTTTTTTTTTTTTGTTCTGTTTTTTTACATGCGGGTCCATTGTGAATAGCTTTTTCCCCAGTGAAAATTCACGTTTTGGAGAAACCTGTCACATTACCTGGCTAACCAACGCTGCTCACAAAGTACTGTCAGAAGGGAAAACGTTTGCTTCTCTGGTTAAAAATGCCGTGATTCGGTCATACTTTTGTGACCTGAACTTTGCTGACACCTAAAAAAATTGCAGGGACTGCAACCCACCCCACTGGTTTTTACGATCCGTTTCACCGCTCAGCGGTGCCGGCTGGCTCGAGACTTCAAGCAGCCCGGGGGTTGTCCAGCAATAACTCAGCTTCAGCATTTCCTCACGGGTGCAGCGCTCCAGCCGGGCGCAGAAATGCAATTGAAGCAATGTACACGTTAGTCAGAATTATTGTCATTTTTCCTTCCCAGAAATACGTAACAATCCACAGAGGGCAGGCAAATGAGAGGCAGGCGTTATTGTATTAAAGATTGCTCAGAAAAATAGGTGGTTTTCTACGAAGGTCTTTGCCCTGAAGTAGACTAATTGCATTTTCACTAGACTTCATCTAAAAGCAAGGCATTTCCCTGGTGATGTTACATTTATCTTTCCCTTTCGGTTGCTGGGGAGCTCAGTGCACACCCAGAGGCAGAAGGATCTGTAAAACAGAAAATGAAATTTCAGATGCTATGACTTTAATAAGGAACACTTTCTTTGCAACTGAATATCTTTGTGTCGACAGTGAAAATGAGAGTTTCAGCCAAGTTGTAGAGTCATATCATATATGCTTTCAGTTTATTAGCTCATTTGGAGGTTGGCTAAAGAGAAACCAGAGATGGACATCTCTGCACATGCTCACTCTAAGTCCATGATTTTTAAAGTTTGCTGTCTTGGCTGTTTTACAACTTCAGGCTAACAAACGCTTCAGGGCTATATTATATGCTAACTATTTTTTTTTTTAAGTAGATTAGTTTTGAGTTGCATTTTGCATTATAAAATGTAGTAAATAAGCAAATAAATTGAAAACATCTTTTTTCAAGGAGTTAAGGAATTAACAAAAAAACAGTGACAGTAATGTACCATGAGATTTGGCTTCGGAAAGAGCCTTCACAGAGGAAAGGATGTAGAGTAGATGTGTGTCTCATCTAACTTAACAACGCATTAGGTCTTTCCATATTTTGCTAACTGTCAAGCCCTTCAGCTGCACAGCTAAAGGTTACTTTGATGATATGGTCTGAACTGAATTTATATGGCTAATGCCACCTAGAAATGGAGAGAGTGAAAATCAGAACACCTGTGCAATTTTAAATGCGATAGAAATGAAACATTCGCTGTATCAGCTGGTATGTAGAAGCTGAGCAAGCCCTTACCAGGGTGTGAGTTTTTTACTGGAGTAATGCAAGCCTTGGCGTGTGGCGCTTCGTAATTATTAACTAGTCTGCAGGCGAGTTCTATGTGTAACGTGTCTATTTGAACTGTAACATCTGTGAGTGTATGTAAAATATCCACAGTTTGTCTGCTTGCAGAATAAAAGCTAGTTGTCAGGAATCCAGCCAGATCTCCATGAATGGAAAACGCTTCTTGTTTTCTGACAGTTCCCTTGTCTGGCTGTTACAGTGAACACTGATTGTTTTCCATGGGCGAGATAAGAGAACCGACAGGATGACTGATCAGAGAAGAGCCGTTTTCCTTTGTTTTTTCCACCTCTTTTTCTCTTCACTTTCCTCTTCTCAATTCTTAGTGGGCAGTGTTTGCATCATCCATGGGCAGGTTGGACCAGATGCTGCTGTGTCCAGCAGGGGATGCACAGAGCAGGGGATGTGGCCAGCACTGTCTCTTACACCACATCCAATGCCAACCCTACTGCAGCCGGCAGCGAGAGTACCAAGGTTGCTCTAGTCCAGGCTGTTTGCTTCCTTCCAGCTACTGGTTTAGCTGATCATCTCTTCCTTTACTCAGCGATAAGCAGGTATTTGAAGCTGTATGGTGACAGACTGCAAAGCTGGACCTTGTGTTCCCATTCATCAGTCTTGTTCAAGCGATTCTCCTGTTTGGCCTTTCCACTTCTCTTGTCTGTTAAGAATTTCTTTAGCTGTATGGCATTTAATAAAGAGATTTGCGTGCTTAGCCAGTCTTTTAATGTGAAGCACAAACTTTGGATTTGTCGTCATCTGTATAAACAGAGCTCAGAAATGAAATAAACTGGCAGATTTGGGTAAATAAAGTAAAACGAAGGTGAGAAGACAGCTCAATGCAAAGTACAGATATGCTTTAATCCTGTGCCATTGGAAATCAATAGCAGGATTTCTGTTGACTTGCATGAAAGTAGTATTTGGCACATGTTAGCACGTTACAGGTTTATTCAAATTGTTATTCCTCTTAACTTTAACTTTATTGTCTTTCCTTATAGAGCAGTGGAACGTGATCATAAAGTTTCCTGCCATAAAGCTCTGGGGTAGATTTTGTGATACATTTGGTTTGTTATTGGAAACAACTTACGTGAATTTGTGCATTAGTTACCACAGTGACTACAGACAGTATTGCATGCTGTATGGAGCAGTTAAAATATTGCCCAGTATATGATGTATGAGGTGCCTAATTTTGCCAGCAAGGTTTCTTCATTAGTACTGTCTCAGTATACACAGTTGCAACTTATGACATTTAAAATTAAGGCACCTGTTAGCAAGTGTAAGGATGAAGAGATGATATCTCAAGCCTGTGAAGTAGCACTCATGTTGATGTTTCTGTGGCTGTTTTTTCCACTTGTCATTTCGCACATGTTAAGGCAAAGAACAGAACTTTTGTTCGTGTTATATATTCAGTGTTTGTTAGCCAAGAAATCCACAGTTACATTTATTTCAGCCTTATTTAAGGTGTGTATTGACCACCTCTGGCTGAATCTCTGCATGGTGCAGGAAGATGGTAAGTGCTGCTGGATTCTTCTTTGATTAAATGATTCCACTGGAGTAAATACTCACTAGAATGCAAATTTAAATTACAGATAGGTGTTCTCTGTTTGCAAAAGCTAGGAAGTTTATCTTCCTTTCTCTCCTTAGGCTGCTCTTGGGAGGCAATGGGGAGTAGTTGCAGGAGCCTGCCTCTCCTCCACCTTCATCTCCTTTCTGCCTGAATCACGACATCTTTTCTTCCTCCTCACCAGCAGGTGGAGGAAGCACTATTCTTCTCCAGCCGTTCCTCCAGAAAGTTAATTATTTTGGGAATTGATGACAAGCAGCAGCCCAACATGAACAACAGGCACGTGGTGCATATTTGGATAGGCATGTTATGTGTGGTGGCTGCTGTGTGTTATTTATCTCTTTTGCATTGTAAGTGCAGGTAGAAGGATGTTGCCAAATGAAATAGGTTTTTGAATCAAAATACTGTAAAAGCCCCTCAAACTTTAAAACAACCAGTCTTTTAAATTTACAGATTTGCAGTGCAAATCTTTGCTTTCAAACAGGTCTGCTTCTTGATGAGTTTGAGGGGTTGCACAGGGTCTTTGAAACCTGAAACAGCAACAGATTACATGAAGGGAGGATCTTTGCTGATTGTATTTCTCCATATCATGACAAAACCAAAACATGAACACTAACAGTGTCAGCTCTGTCATGTCAGTAATTAGGGCCTTGTTGGCCACACAACCATTTGTTTGTTTGCGGTGTGGTTTTTAAGGGTTCCTTATAACAGAATCAAAGTGTGCTTGTGGGTCACTGAGGGCAGTGAAAACCAGGTGAAATGTTTGTCCCAGTTCTCTCACCTGTGCTTCTGATGTCACGGAAGATGTCAGTATCCCTCTGATGCATGTGAATTCTTCTATCTTTAATGCTATATTTCCATTTTTTCCCCTAAGAACTTCTTCAGTTAGCACTTGGGTCACTGTTTCATATTGATTTTTATCTTGATTGCTCAGTGTGCATCTTCTGCAGGATAATGTTCAAATCTGACACAGAACTGTTTATTTCTTTTGAGATTCTTTGTTGCTCTTACTAAGATATCTCCCTTTGTTGCAGACACAGGTATAAGTATCTACACAACACTGCTGTGATGTGAAGTGTCTGTACAGTATTTTGCACAGCAGGTTCCTGATTCGTGAATGTGGCTTCCACAGTTCTGATAATACACTTGAATTATAGTAACAATAGCTTGTATTGCTACCCCACTTTATACATGAGAAAGGAAAAACTTGCCAATTAAAGCCAGAATCATTAGTTTCAAGGTTTCAGCTAGCTTTGAGCGCACAACCTAATACCTGATTCGTCCAGACACGTAGAGTACCTAACATCAGGGTCCTATGGATGACACCCTCCTGCAGACAGTCTGTCCTGCCTCCTGGCCTCGCTCTTTACCCAGGGCTTTTGTCCCTGTGTGACATCCAGCTTCGGTCTCCGTTCCTGGCCCTTTTGTACTGCGCTGCCTCCCGCTTTGCTGTGCGTGCCAGCGCGGTGACCCACGCAGGGCGTGCAGCTTTGCTCCCTGCTTCCAGCCTGGCAGCTGCCAGCAGCGTCTGCGCAGCCTGTGGCGGCTGCTGTGGGCACCTCTCCTGCCACGTTACACTTACGTGGAGCCAGAGGCTCCTTAGGGCAAAAGGGATTCTTAGAAAATGTATCACCTAAATCTTATGCATGTATGCATGTGTGTATGTATTTGTTTATTTATTTAAGATGTTCAAACTGAGTTCCTTTAGGGACTCGTAATGTGACTAAATCTGGACAGTGTTTTCATGGTGCTGAAGGCATGTTAGTGAAACTCGGGTCATCCTCTGCATGCATGGAAATTCTAGATCAGGAATGAACAGAAGTTGGAAAGAGTATATGGGCTTGAAAATAGTTTTGCTGTTAATTTGTTATTTGTTCCATCTCTAACTATTACATGTGTTCTGAGATTGTGGTTTAAAAAAAAGAGAAAAAAAAAGGCATCAAATGGAATAAAACCCACTGGAATTATTCTAATATAATTCACAGTGAATATTGTGGGCTTATTACCATAGGAGTTACTACCTGGTTGTATCAAATTGCTACAGTCTTCATATAAACACTTTGATAATTGAAATGCCAAAGAAGACCTTAACATTAAGGGCTGCAGACAGAAATAACTGATTACAGCATGAAGGTCATCAGGAGAAGGGCACTAGAACAGAATACTAGTTTTCTGCACTGAGAATTTTGGTTGGAGAAGCAGATTTGTTCAGGGGAGTATGGGTCAATGGTATGAAAGTCTGGATTAATGACTAGCCAGTAAGGGGTTATCTGCATATGTTAGTTTGTCAAATCTTTTACCAAATTAAAGAACAGCATGTTCTTTGAGCTTTGAGTGAACATCGTGATATACTTTCAATGATGTTGCACTTTTTTACAGGTGAAGAAATAAAAAGTTTCCAAGAAACCATCATCTTTTTTTTCCCCCTCCTGCATTGGATTGAAGAATGTTGGGCAGATAATTAACTTCCCTGTGCCTCAATGTATTCCCTTCTGAGGGGTTAATATAGGAAAGTTAGACTAATGAACAGGGTACATTTTGGCTTGATACATACCTAGTGTGATTCCCTCTACATGTGAAATTTCACAACAGAATTTGAGCCAATGCTTTTAATGCAGCTTTCAGCTAAAAACACTATAAAATGCCTAAGTGTTTTTACGAATGGTTTCACAGCACCATGTGCTAGAGAACACAAGAGAATGGAAATTGCTTCTACAAAATCATTCATTAGATATTGCTAAAATGTACTGCATTTTTTAGTGGCATATGTTCTAAAAATTATTATTATTTCTTTAGGAACCGCAGTGTGGATTTGCCATGTGGAGACAATTATTGTATATATTGTGGTTCGGGGTCATACATGTTGAATAAAACCGTGTGGAATGTGCAGTTCTTGTGAACAATTGTTTATTCTTTACGGAACTGTAACTGTAGTTAGTCTGTGTTTTGTCTGGTAAATAAGTAACTAGAGAGTCTTTGCTGGAGTGAGGAATTGGGAGGAGGCACCCGGTGGCCACAACAGTGCCAAGGAAGGATGACGAATGTGTGGGTTGAAAACCAGCTCTGCGTCTATCAGCCTTGAACACCAGCAGGTGAACGTGTGTACAGCCATGGTTATCCAAATGTAGAGCATATGGGACACGCAAAACCTGCATACCAGGCATTCAGAAATTGGTTGATGACCTTTGGTTTGACATGGGCATCTGCCTGGTTCTAGTCTCTGCTTCCTGTGCCACGCTTATGTACTCTCTATCTACATGAACTGGGATGCTGACACCAAAGCACCTCATCTTGCCATGCACCCATGCTCCTCTCAGTAGGACACTGTTCTCCTTATTGTTGTCTTGTATGTTTTCCTGTAAAAAGAGGGACCAAACAATGTTTTCTGCCACAACTCTGAATGATCTGCTGAAGCCAGAGGTGGAGGTTTGCCTCCAGGCTTGGCGTTGCATAGGAGCTCACAGCATGGATAGCAAAAGCCAGTGGTGGCTCCTCCATGTGCTGGCCAGAGCCTCAGCGACTCCTGACCTGGGTAAGGCCAGAGGTTTCAGCCAGCACACAGCTCAGGTGTTCTGTGTTGATGGTTTGCATGCCACCAGTGATGGGCACATTGACATGGGAGACCTACAGAGAATGTTCTTCTTGTCTCCTCCATAAGTCAGGATTTGTCTCTAAATTGCCCAGGTGTGCACCAGACACTTTATAGAAAAACCTATTGTCGTTAGCACTGATGGGTAAATGTACTTAGGATAGTTGATATGTCAGAGGAAATGTCTCAGATGAAAAGGTTTCCAACTAAATATGTAAATGATATTTGTCAGCATTTCCCTCAAATATCTTCCAGCAGATGTGAGTACCATGTGTGTCTATTTAATAAACTAAACTCAAAATAATTTCCACTTTGCTAGATATATGAGGAATAGCTGGGGAGGGCGGGGAGTGAACTACAAAGCAAGGTAAAAACTGCATATGTGTGTTGTTATATTTGATGACCAATTCATTAAAGCCATAAGTGTATCCAGGCTTTCAATAGTGTTCTCCTGCTGTTGCTTCCTGTACTCCCTGGCTACAAAATCCGTCTCTATGGCTCTCATTTGTCTTACCCACATGAAAGACTTCGAGCATCTGCAAGTTATGATTTGAGAAGTATCTGCTTTTAAACAGAATATATTTATCACCGTGTCTTCACAGGCAGTATAGTACGTTGTATGAATTAGGGGATCCTAGACCTTTGAACACTCGGAGGCTGGGTGAGGTACTCCGTGTGCGTACTGTGTCTGGCCATACCCATCCAACATCCTGGACCCACACCAAAAATGCCAGATGTTCAGTCGACGTGGAGGCCCTACTGTAACATTTGCTGTGTGCTGCAAAGCATGGAGGGGGCAAGGTTGTAGCCATCCCTTGATCTTCCATTGTTCTTTACTCTTATTTGAGCTCAGCAATTTCTGTATTTTGAACTATAGCCCATGGGCCAACCCTCAGTTCAGTCTGTTAAACTATTGCATGGTATAAGCTCATGGTGTCCCTCAGCTCTCCAGAGATGTGGTGGTTTGTGAGCCATCAGTCCTTAAAGCTGCCACTGGTCCGTGTTATGATGGAAGTCCCGGGTCTTGCTCAAGTATGGACTTTTCCAAGCTCTGTCCTTACCAATGTAGGAGATAATAAAGTAATTTAATGGGTGGTTCCTTTCACTTGAAAAACACCCAGTCACAGAGCAGTTGTGGGACAAGGGATTGGCATGGCTGGCATGTGTGAAACCGTCCCGGCCACTTGTTGGTGAATGCAAAAATCACAAAATAAATGCAAGTCTTGGTTTTTCTAAGTGTTAAGAAGACAGCTGAGGTTGCTCATGCACCTAATGTAACTTAACATGGACCTAATGTAACTGTTAATTTCTGGATTCTTCCTCAGCTGTCCCTTCTCACTGTCAGTACTTCCCACTTCACCTCAGCATACCTTCAGCATGGTACCCGAGAGCCCTTGCTGTTGGGTCCGTGGGATGCCAGTCTGGTGAATGGGAGGGTCTGCTGCACCTTGTGTGGGGCTGGCTGCCTTGGTGATGAAGTATCAGTGCTTGGCAGGCTGTGCTTCCCCTGTTTCCTTGCCTTCCTGGGGAACGTTGGCCTGTGGTGATCCCAGAGCCCCCCAGAGCCCCCCGGCTACTCTGGCGTGGCAGCCGCATGTGGGACAACTTAAGGCTGGAGCAGTGTCTTTGTTCTGAAGTCTGGCGGCTTGAGGGACTTGCAATTATCCTAATGTGTGGCTAGGCTGTGGAGCTGAGTCAGCATGTTTGGCCTTGTGCAGCACTGCCTCAGAATAAAGACACTGCTTAAGGGACATTAGGCTTAAAAAAAAAATATTGTTCCTGTGAAAAGATACCAAGTTCAGGGACTAAATTTAGCTATTCCTGGGTAGATCAGGAAAATTGGGGTCCAGCTGTTGATGGAGATCTCAAAGCCTTCTTATCATGTTTCCTGTACACAATAAGGCATTTGATCTCTGCTGATATTTCTAATCTCTATTAAATGCCTGATGGTAAAAGATATCTCCCTTTATTTGAGGTACAAGTGTTATTTTAAAAATGACTGTGAATATTTTTTTTATCACAAAAGATAGCAATGAAGGTTGGGTGGAAATATCTTTTTGAGCTGTGTGGTAACTAAATAAATGTTCCTTTTTGTTAAACGGTGCTTTGTTGTTGACAAAAAAGGTTAAGTCCTTTGCATACAAGTCTGACAGGGGAAGACAGCAAAGCATTTGTTAAAGAAACAGCTTCCAAGGCACGTGTTCAGAGCTGTCACTTATTTGCATATTTTTGTCACTCTGCACAAATCAAACATTATGGCTTCCCCAGCAGAGTGCAGCTCAGGAAGAAGGAGTGAAAGCGGCTGGAGATGCCTGGGGACACCTAGTGCAGTGGATTCAGCAGGGCAGAGCTGCAGGCTGTTGTTTTGATGTGAGGAAATAAAATAGCCTTTGGGAGAAGAAGAGGGGAGAGTGTAACCTTCCCATCTGGTGCATGCTCTAATGCTATGTGGCCTGGAACCTGGATAATTCCTGTAAATTCCTGTAAATACCTGTAAATAAGGCTTAGGTGACCTGTGTAGGGATGTAAATGAGCGGCGTTCGCATTGCCCTCTAGGGAAGATACATTTTTAATCGGGATTATACATGAGGAATAGCATCCTTCATGCTACTTCCTTTGTCATGTTTTTATTCTCTTCAGGGTACCAAAATGAGGTGAAATAATTAAATGGTGATCTGTGGGTTTAAGCTCCAGCTCCTGCAGAAGCCAGTTGTTACAGCTATGCTTTTGACATCCAGGAGGTGAGTGGTTTCCCTGAGGTTCATCCTGAAAGTCTGTGGTGGAGCCACGGGGAGAGCCAAGGTTGACCACAGCTCCAGCACTGTGCTGAGCCATTCCTTGTGTGGGTATAACCATCTCAGGAAAATTACTCTTAAAATGAATGTCCTCTTCCATGGCTGTAGTCTCACTTTGAAGGGATGGTGCCAGTTTTTCAAAAGCCCACATCCCTTGTGCCTTGCAGACAGCTCAGCACTGTGAGCCCCTTTAGATAACAACTTGGTCACTGTCGTGTCAGCACAACCTGGGACTAATGAGGACCTTCACCTGGACCGTGCAGTGCATTTGCATCCAGGCCAGAGACTACCCATCCTTTTCAGCTACAGGTTTTTTTTCTGTGTACAGTTTGAGAGTTTTCTACCAGGCTCTCTGTTTCAGTAAAACAAAGTATTCTCCCATCCTGTCTGGCGTTTTATTATGTAAATGTGGTCTAAGGGAAACTGTGATAGGCCTCGTTGTGGGTTATGCATTGCTCACAAGGAATTCATCAGGGAGAAGGATTTCATGCTGTATTTCAACCTCCTTCAAGCCTTTCTTGGATGAAAGGAAAACTCTGCAACCATGAATGTAACTGGTTACCATTATTGGATGTCATTACTCACTCTGAGCATAAAACAAAAAAATTGCATCTCCTGTTCTGTATGTGGGTAAAATGCTGCTCTCAGTTGCATTAACACTTGTAAGCTGAAGAGTGGAGTTCGGCCCTTTGTTTCAGTTGAAATATTTGTTTAACACAGGCAAGGACTAAACAATACACTTGAAAGTGATTTGTGTTATTGTCTGTAGAGCAGAGCTTGTATTTTATGAACTGGCTGATCATAAAGACAGCATAAATCATGTAAAGCATTTTCATTTGCTTTTTCTTTTTTTCTTTCTTTCTTTTTTTTTTTTTTTCTTTTTGCAGATGGGGCTTGTAGAGTATAGTTGCAGTCAAATATCTGCTCCAGGATATTTTAGTTGAACTGTGCAAGTCCATTAAACAAATGTAATGGATTTTTGGAAAGAAGCGCCATGTGTTTCAAACCAAATGTTTTACATAGAGAACATCTGGTTAGTTCTGGGTGTTTGTATATAGAGCACATCAGACAGCAGCCGTAGTGAGTTCAGCTGGGAGGTTGCCTGGGATGTAGTTGTAGGATATGACAGTTCAGTTGTTATGGGGAATAATTCCTATGAAGTATTGCCATAACCTGAATGTTTGGCACAAACAGCTATATCCTTGTTTTACTGCACACCCAAGTTATTCTTCTTATCTGCCCAGGAAAACTCTAAATGCTGCTTAAATACCCAGTAAAAGCTGGCACCTCAGAGCTGTATTAAAGCATGCCCAAGGAAGGGGAATGAAGCTTACTCTGTTTTCAGGGAAGCACTGTGGATTTCTGCCATGGGCAATGCAGTGTGAGTGAGCGACGAATGCAATATGTGCGAATGGTTTGTGGGGTTGAGTTGGAAACAATCAATATTCCACTGGTTTTGTGTGGCATTGCTTTGAGCAATGTGAAAATGCAAAACTATTGAAATCCATGTAATTAGCCTGACATTAGAGTTTATTGGGGCTACTGGAAGAACTTTAACCTGGGTAAATTAATAAGTCTGCTTTTACTTCACAGCACTGGAAATAATGTATTTCCAGGAAATGTAGGAAATGTAGAAAAATGTCCTATTTGGGAGTTGGTTCTTAAATTATTTCTGCAGTTTAACTGAGGAATGCGTGGTTCAAATAAGATTAAAGTTGTGATTTCCAGAGTAGCAATGCAGCTTCCCCTTTCAGGATTGTTTAACTAAAAAGTTAAACAAAGTGGGTTAGGCAGTCTCTTGGTCTCGTCCCTTGTGGACAGCAATGCACATTATGCAGCACTGCTTTAATAGTCCTGCTCCATCTGACATGATTTGTGGTATTTGCTGAGATGAGTTTCTGGACCGAGCAGCATGAAAGGGAATTACTCCTCACTCTGAGGAAGGGGGTATGTCCAAGTCTGTGCGAAGGTCGTTGGCAGGGTGAAGTGGGAAGCCTGGGCTGCTGTTGTTACACTACCTAACAGCTTAGCTTCTGGCAAAGGGATCCCAGAAACATGAGTTCTAACCTTCGCTTGTTCAACTGGCTCCAGCCAAAACACGTGCCAAAAAATGTGTTTGTGCGTGTTGAAAAAGGGGGCAACAGTCCTGGAGCTCACAGGGTCTGGGGGAGTTCTTAGGCAAAAGCTTTCCATCCTGAAAAATAATTGCTTTGAGCTTTCTCCCCTCCAAAGTTAAGTCTCCTCCTAACTACTTAGAACAACTGCCTGCAGTTGTGAACTCCTTTTCTAGCAGAGAAAGCTAGAAATTACGCATTTAAGGCTGCAGAATTGCTGGATCGCCTGCCACTTAATTGTAGGAAAGTGTAATTCATTCCTCACCCTCTCACATCCATTCCAAGCCCAACTGGCTTCAGGGAGCAAGAGTGTTCCTGTTCCTGTGTTACTCTCTCCACTGAGCCATTAGGGTGGCCCTGGTAATTTACTTTCAACAAATAGAAGGGAACAACAGGAGGTTCCTCTACCTTCAGGGGTATAAATATTTTTCAGAAATCAGAGACGGATGGGGAAGAAATTTTAGCGAACTCCTTTCCTCCCGCTGTAGTAATTCCACCACACTCCATCATAAATTCTAAGACGGTCCCTTCCCAGAAGGGACCATTAAATAGGTAATGTCCAGGCAGAACAATGTAATACTGAAGCAGTGCGTTGACAAAAACAAATTTAATATTGCATAGCAATCTGTAAGGCCTGGAGCAAAATAATCTGGGTGAGACTCTGATACATGATTGCCAATCTTTTTGTTTTCTGAGAATATTTTTCCAGATAGGATGTGGGTTTATGGTTTGCTGTATTCCCAGCAGGAAGTGGTGTTTATATTTTGATCCACCTTAGATCATTTTAGAAAAGTATACTAGATACAGGTGCTTCTGATAGTTCTGTGTCATTAACCTTTCCATCTATGCTGTTTAAACACATCTGTGCACCCTTCATCACATAATTCCTGTGGCCCACTATCTTTGCACAATGAATCCATGCTCATCAGTGTTAATCCCAAAGACTAAAGTCTGTAAGTTCAGCCTTCAAAATTTACCCATACTTCAAAATTACATTTTTTTAATTAGGAATTTGACGTGGTCAAACAGTGTGGTATTGGGTTTTAATGAGTGTCGTGGTGCATGAAAGTACAGACATTTCTTTTAAAAAAGACTCTTCCCAAGTTTTCCTTGTACTATTGTGATTCTCATGGTGAAATAGCACTTCCTTTTTTTCCTCTGAAGGATTGCAGAACCGGAGAGCAAAATCAAACAATCCACACAATACCAGCTGACTTCACTTTTGTGGTGGAAAAGCCATTGTAAAGATGTGCAAAGCTTTCAGTAGTTCTGAGGTTTCTCTGAACTCACAGAAGCTTCACTGAAAAAGAGAGAATGAGCTGAGCTACACTTATTTATCCTCAACTTTCTCAGGCAGAACGTACTAGTGAATGAAAATGTGCTGTGAGATGGCTTCTTGGGAAAAAAACTGATTCTAAGAGTTCAAACAATGTCTAACCCTCTTCCTTGTTTAATGTGAATTACAGCCTTGCACTGATGTAGTACCTTTCGCCTAAACCTGTAAAATCACTTTAGAGACTCTGGTAACTGCTGAGGTTACCATTATTTAGCAGCACATTGTAAGAGTTTGCAGCAGTTGCTTAGAGGCTGTGAATAACTCTATTTCCAATTTAAATTATTGGAGGAATTACAGGAGACTGTGTAATTTTCAAACTGGAACTAGATCCAGGCACCAGGGCTTTATACCTGTCTTCTAAAGAAAGTCATAAAGGGTTTTTTATAACGACATAGCCAAGATCTTGGTTTTGTGTTTCATCCCCAAATTGATGCCTTGAACAGTGTGCACTCCTGCTTTGGAGGATTACTTCAGTGTGGTTCACTGCTTATTCACAATGAAAAAACAACATTGAATTAAAGTCCCTCTCTGCTGCCTCAGGTTAGCATTTTGCATTACATCAGCAGCTGTGGTAGCTGTGAGATCAAGCTTCAAAATTACTGTGAAATCTATCTTCCAGTTTTTGGAGAGTGGATCTGTAATACCCATGTAACACTGAGAACAGTAAACTTGGGGCTTGTGAATTCTTTCACTCCTCTTTATCCTGACTTGCCAGTAATTTAATTAGTGCTAAACAGTCTGCACACAGAGTTGCAGAAGTTAAAAGACTGACTGACAGAGGATTTGCTTTCAGTGACTTTTTCTCTTTTGCACATGTGCTGGATGGAGCTGTGCTGTGTTTGGAAGTTGATCAATAATGATTGCACAATTCTAACCTCATTTAAACTATGATATAAACAGACATGATAGAAATGGATGCTACCAGTTTTTTTCCTACTTAAAAGTGAAGTCAGCTTTTTTTTCCTGCTTTTTTTCCCCCTCTTTTTTTTTCCCTTTTTGGTTCCAACAAAATTGTAACCTGGACAAAAAGCAATTAGACTTTGTGAAATCCCAACTCGGTGTAGCATTTGGCTTTAGTAAATGTGGAAGCCAAAAATAAACATCTGCTTGGCAACTTCACTAGAAGTTAACTGTAAATGCAGTTTTCATCCTTACAGTGAATGTGGCATTCAGTGCTGGTTAACATCTATTAAGGAGAATGATCCATAGTTGAGGCTGTAAAGCACTTTTTTATTTTTAATTACAGTTACGAACATCCATTGCCTCAGGGGAGTCCCCTACCCCAGTTTCTTTCCAGATATAATTTCTTATGTGCCAAAGCATGAACTTTTCTTGTAAGTTTGAAGGTAGTTGGATGGGATATTTGTGAGTTATTAGATGTTGGAAAGGAGATGGTCTTCCATCGATCTGTGCATGATATGGAGGATAGGGAGTTACATTTAGAAGCGTATTAGAAGAAATGTAAGCAGAACTATTTTCTCCAGGAAGGTCATGTCTGCACATGATAGGGACTCTTCCAGGATACCAGACCAGCCTTGGGCTCCAGTCCTGACAGGCCATAGCTGCAAACATCTTTAATAACCTGGTCATGTCAGATCTCTGCTTTTCAACAAATGCTCTGCAACCTCTGCTCCTACCACAGCAAATTTGTTCTACTGTGGATCAGGGAGGATTGAAGTGGATGCAGATTTGTGATAGCATGCTATTGGGACAGTGGGGAGGGGTAAGAAGGGGCAACTTGAAGGTAGCACTATGGGAAAGACATCTTTATTGCTAGGGATGGTGGTTATTTGTAGGATCTTTCTTCTAGAACTGAACAGTGCTATAACTTGGGACTTCAGTAATGTGGTGTAAAAAACTTTAGGAAGGGAGAAGTTTTTTAGTATATTTTTGATATATATGGTTCGAGGCAAGGATTCTCAGTGTTGAATAAAGAAAGGTCTGCCAGGGAAATTTGTCAGAGAATGCATGGTGTAAATATACCAGACTTTTTATACATAGATGAGGGTAGCAGGTACCAGACAATGAAGGGATGCAAGTTTCCCAGTAAGGCAGTACTTACTCAGGAAATGTGCTCACAAATCCTGATAACAAGCACCGTATGCGGGGGTGAGGAAAGAAGTGGAGGAAGGGTGTTGTATGTTCCTCCTGGCACCCACTTTATATATGTACAGTATAAATGTGTTCATCTGGTAGCTTCTATTGCTCATTAAAACTTAATTCCACAGACATCTTTCTCCGTGAATAAAGGGGAATATAGAGACAATATATAATCCCATTGCTGAGTGTTCGTGAATAGTTCCTCTTCTCCACTTGGTGAATCATCATTTATGATATGATAGCAGTAACTATGTCCAGCAGAACCAGAAAAGGAAAATTAAACCTGAGGTAATTGTACCTTCATTCTCCTCAAAACAGTGGCACATTATGCCTCAGTTTATGCAAATAGAATTTTGATTTAACATTTATCACACCAACTTGGGACTTCTAGAGCCTTGGCACAAGAGTGAGTTTCTCTACAAGTAGTGTCATCAGCTTTGGTTTTCAGAAATATAATCTGTTTTGTCTGGGACATTGTGAAGAGGGGAATGAAACAAGGAGATACAGATGTTTGCTATGTGCTGTTACCATGCAGACTAAGGAAGCTGTAAAAAATACCTTTACCTCATCCAAGCACATGAACCTGAGAGGTGCATCAAGGCACGTGCATCCTTGCCCTTTGTGTGTGCAGCTGCTGGGTTTGCAACAGCAATAACAGTGTTTTGTCCTTGGTAACGTCCATGACATGAACAAACATGTGATGGAACAAAGTAATGAGCAGAAGCTGAGATTTAAATCAGCAAAGGCTCACTTGGGTGCAGATGGCACCAGTTACTGCTTTGAGCAACTCCCCCCATTACTGCATAGTTTGCTAAGGTATCAAACAATAGAGTTGGGGTGCTGATAAATAATTAATAAGGATTTTGTTGAATGCTTGTCTCCCAGGCAGTATCACCATGGAGATGATCTGGCTTTTAGGATGTGAAAACTAACAATCTCTGAAACAATGGCATTGTATCAACCTTACTCTTTCCCTGAAAGGGAGACCTCTCAGGGATGTGTTAGCAGACGCCAGGCACTAATTTTGCTTACACTCACAGTGGCCTTTTGTCCAACTTTTCAGTGACTGCATGAAATGTTTTTTGTGACCGTGCAGAAGCTTGTTCTTAGAATTACAGGTCCTGCATGATGCTCTTTAGTACTGCATCCGGCCCAGGGCTGGAGTCTCAAGGTAGCTTTTTTTCAGCTAATGGACACAGCAAAGATACAATCGTGTGGGAGGAGGCTTATGAAAAGAAGTCCTCGTGAGCATACTCTTGCAGAACCCTTTGCATGCTTTACTTCCCTGTAGGAATATCTGTCCATGGTTTCTTCTGCCCACCTGGAAGGTCCAGAGGCCAGATAGACAGTTATTCAGCCCATCCCCTGCCTTTCCTTTTTCTCCTTTGTGCAACCTCTGGAAGTCCCATTTCAATGCAACTGCATCCCCCTCCTTATCATTTGTTTGCAGCCACTTCAGGGACCACACAATTTCATAGCTTTGTTTCTTTTCCTCTTGGGTTGGTGATGTCTGGGCCAAGAGCCATAGGCAGAGACTCCCCTGGAAAAAACATTATATGGTGCCAGACTTTATTCTTTCTTGCTTGGCTCTGTGGAGCTGGAGAAAGAACAATGTACCTTTTCTCTCCCCACCCCCAAACATCCTCCGCTCTCCCTTTCTCTTCCTTCCCTGGTTGATCAACCTATTCTTTACCTCCACACCCCATTGGCACTTGGCACATTGCACTTCCCACCTTCAAGTCTCAAAGAAAGGAAGCAGAGCTGTGAAACCGGCTGGGCTCACCCACTTCCCATTGCTGGGTGGGGATGAACTCAGTTCACAGCATTCAGAAAGGAGAGGTTTATGTGTATTTAACCTTCCCCTCCCTCTTGACCCAAGAAAATAATTTTTAATAATTTTCTTCATGGTTCTTTTCTGACATATGGCTCAGTGGCAACAAGCTAGTTTCCCTTTCTCAGGGAACTTCACTCCCTGTCCTAATGCTGGTTTTTTGACTCTCCACAATAGTATTGCAAGAGCCCATTGGAATTTGTTCGAGCATGGGTGGTATGTGCAAGTGCTGGAACCAGCTTAAAAGTCACAGCCTCCCTTGGTGGAAAAAAGCAGTTCATATCTCACTATGGTCCTAAAAATAGCCTTGGTAGATAATAGAGAGTGGAAGATTGTTTTCAATGGGTCTGAATGTACTGCATGCAGAAGTTGCTGGGGAAGGGTCACTGATTTGTGGCATTTAAGTAGTCAGGCTCAGCTACAGCACTCACTGACTTAAAAATCTGTAACTCTGCGCTGTGGCTAGTTCTACCTTTGTTTATATTCACACAACTCAGCTGGAAATGCGGCAAACTTAGATTCATTAGATTAAAACAAACACATGAACAAACTTCCTGAAATCATGTGAAACAGATTTTCACTTTGATGAAAATACAGCTTTTTTTTTCCTCATGCCATAAATGATGATGCCAGCAGTGACTCAGCAGACACGGAGATTTGATATGGAAATGGGCACCAGTTACTGCCTACCATGCCCTTTGCCAGATGTTTAGACTTGGAGATGCTTTTCTGCACACAGTGGTCTTCATTTGGCTATGTAAAAATAAATTCTACTCACTTTACTCTGCTAAGCAGCGGAGAAACTTGAAAAGGAAGAAAGATATTCTCTCACAGATAGGACTGAATGTACAGAAACCTTTGCAACCGTCGCACTTTTGAAGTATTTATAGTTCAATTCCAGTTATTTGTATGAAACAAAAGCAAAGAAGCATGAAGTGTGTTGGAAAATACTTTATAATCTCTCTACACCAGTTCGGAGAGTAAGTATAAATCCTCTTTCCAGCAAATGGAAACCAGTAATTTATTGCAGCCTTGAAGAAAGCAATTTATTTCTCTATGCTTCCTGCCCAGCACACTCTGCAAGCTGACTCACAGAGGGATAGGAAGCCAAAAGCTGTGCTCCCTCTTTCCTATCTGCTTCTGGAAGGCTGAGCAGCAATGAAGCTGGGGCTGTGCTTGTGCAGAGCAGTTTGGAAGTGCCTGGCAGTATTAGAGGCTCACAATCCCTGCTTTCTCTCCCCTGAGCCATAGATTTTGGAGAGGGTATTCCCTTTACTTGCTTCTGAGCAGAGACTGGTACCAGAACTGGCAGTCCAGGTAGAGGTGGTTTCATCTCATCTCTCATGGTCTTTCTCCTCTTTTGATGCCTTCTGTGGGACCATGCAGCCATCAGAGCTGCAGAAGATACTGGGGATGGTTTTGGTGCACACAGCCAGTAATGATCCCCAGAGGGAAACATCACATGGCCTAGTTTTGGGCTGTGACCTTGGTGCTTATGCATGTATTTAATTTTGCATGTGTGAGCTGTCCCACAAAAGTCAATGGCCTGCTCACATGTGTGAAGTTAGGCATGTGCTAAAGTGTTTTGCCAGACTGGATACTGTGTCTATAGGGGCTTTGGGTGAACTTGAACCTGTTTTGTTGGGGTGAGAGGCTTTAGATTTCATTATTAGGAATCTGATATGATACTCTTTCAGAGTACAGGGTCTTGGAGTTTTCTGAAATTCTCATTAAGACAAGAAGCTAGGAAAAATACAAATTCCTCCACAAGTAATGTTACTAAAAATACTATAATTAAATTATCTATGTCTTAAACCCAGTAAAATATATTGAGAAAGCGTGGTAGAGGTATAAGTACAGTGTTTTGAGAGTACCAAAGGGACTAACAGCACTTTCTCTGCAGATATTGAGCTGGAATATTTGGAGCAGTTAATGTAGCTGATGTAAAAAAGCATGTTGCTTTTTCTGTGCTCTTGATTCATAGGCTGTGACCCTTAATAAATTTTGATGTTGCACACAGTGAAGCCGCCGCTTTCAGAGAAAGCAAGAAAGTAAGCTAGAAAAAGAGAAAGAAAAAGACCTTAAGAATGAACAAACAAGTTCTTTCATAAAGTATTTCTCAACTGACATTATTTCTTATTATGCCAAAGATACTCAGGTTCATCATTCAGCAGTCCTGTAAGTGGGATTTAGAAAAATTGAGCCAGCTCTGTCTGGTGTTAAAAACATAAGCACACTTTGAAAACATATTTGCTGGAATATATTTCTGAAAGAAATAAATTTCTTGGAAGAAATTACATTACTGGTATTTTAGAATACCTGGAAGAGGGGCTTGTTTTACAGTCTGATACTCTAACATACAGCTAGGGGTCTTATTTTGCTCAGAGATATGAAAACAATGAAACATAATAAATACCTAGAATGTGATTATTATTTGTAACGTTTCTGTGAAATCCTGAATAAAACACAACTGGGCTGCTTTCTTGCTTGCGTTGGTTTTTTCACATCACTAGACTGGAGCTCAAGTATTCTTGCTGACATGGTCTGAGCAGACTGGTGCAGGTAAAAGACACTTGACTGGCAGAAATCCCTTTTTCAGAAGGGAACAGCTGAAACGACTTGCTGTCCTGCTCCACTAATCCTGCTTTGTGATACCATCTCTGACATTGACAGTCTGCTGACACTTATCACTCACTGTTTGGCCTTTCAGACCAGGTCACCAGCAAGGCTGTGCACTGCTGGTAGCCTTTGAAGTGTGGAACTTAGCCACTTGGGGATTGTGCTGGCCACCAGGCAGATGGCATGGGGTGAAAAGTACTTGTTGAGATCTCTTTGAACCTTCCACTTTCCTGATGCCCTGTTTGAGGAGAAACAATTGAACATGAGGAAAGGTATCAGAAATCATCCTTTAATAACCAGATGGTTCGCTGAACAAGGCACTTCTGTGGTGTGTTAGGAGGGAGAGGCAGACAGCAGTTTCTGAGATGCTACTGTCCTTGTTTCCTTTAGGAGTCATGCTGGCTTTCTGTTTCAATTTCCTCATCTTCTAAAAGCAGATAAATAGTGCTTTTTCACCACTTGCCTATCAGGGTTTAACTAATAAATGGCTACAGTTTATGTGCTGTGCAAATAGACAGTGATACTATTTTGTTAGTGTGTGTGAGTAAACCTGACTTATGAGGGCTTGTACTGGTAACGTACCAGGGGCACTGCCTCCCACACAGTGCTCTTGCTGTTTGTCAGGATTGCAGGGGATGGTCTGACCGTGGGCAGGTGGCTGCTTAGAGCTGCCCTGGCTCCACTGACACTGCTGGAGTAAGGATATTTCACACCTGCCGATGGTCTTTCCTTGTTTCCAAGTGCTGGTCACTGTGATCTGAAGGAGCTGAGTGAGGGAAGAGAGAGTCTTGAATGTTAAAACTCAAGAGATGTGTTCAGCATGCATTCTTTCCTTATATTGCAATGAGATGTTGCAGCCTGGATGTCACTGACAAAATTCCAAGTACTTTGGCTGGACTCTTGAATTCTATCCCTGCAACTGGGAAGTGATGCTTTCAGGAGAGCTGAAGTACCATCTTGGAAATTTGGGTAAACTTTTGCAATAGCCTTTATAAATTAAGGTGCCTTAACCACTTTCCAGCATGGGCCATGAGACTCTAAACTCTCCGGTTAAAAAATGTGTTCATAGGCAACACATCTGTTAGTTAGAATATTAATACAAACATATATTTATGAAGTGCCACGACACTTTTCAATCACATTTGCATTTTTGTATCTACAAATATGTTTTCTTATTTACAATTATTCCACAGAGGCAAGTTGCAGTAATTAATGGGTAGATGTGCAAAAGTTCTGTCAGTGAAGCACACAGTCAAGTTAGCAGAAGATTGGCATGTCCTCTGGGCTGCTGTTATTACTTTAGCAGTCATGAATGGGGAAGAATTTGCTCCCCGTTGTATATTTGACAATGAAACCCTTCTTAAATTCTTCGTCAAAGCCAAGTACAAGGCTGTCTTTTAATAAAAAATGTGTTTTTACCCATGTCTATATTTATTTCTTGCAGGAATGCACATACTGCTCCAAGAGCCACCCACATCCTTCTGTATACAGGGTGTATTTGCATTTGCAGTCCGTCCCAGTGCAAACGTGAGAAGGGGAAAAATCCAATGTCATCTTTAGAGCTGGTTGCCTTTTCCATCTCTAGAACTACTTGGAGACTATCTTGGTCCCTCATTCAATTAAGATCTGTTGTATTACCTTTTCTAGAAATACATGCCATGTAAATAAGACTATAGCTATGTTGTTACTTTTAAAATCTCTATCCCCAAATGTTTGGGTCAAGAGGAAAAAAAATAATTGTTTTTGTTTTAACATGCAAATAATTTTGCCCCTTGACTTCTTTTTGTTCCACTGTCCCAAAGTAGGGGAGCACTTGAGCAAGAGCTTAATTTTAAGCATGTGCAGCAGTCTTTGGCAATTCAAGGGTATGGGGCATGTGCTTAATGCTTTTTTGAACAATGTTGCTTTTCAGAGTTGAAGGCTTTGTTGGAAACCTGATCCTTTAAACTGGCTCCTGTTTATGTACATTTCAATTTTATAATATTGTAAGTTTTTCTCTTCTTTCTTCAATATCCTAAATGCTACATCATATAATGAAAACAATACTGGTCATGCCACTTGCAATTACTGAAGTAGGCAGTGATTTTTTTTTCCTAGAGTAACTGGGGAAATAACATAAATCATAGATTTACAAATGTTTTCCCAGGAGAAGTCCACAGTAGTTGGCTGCAAAAAATGACACAAGTTTGGTTTACCCATAAAAGGGTGGTCATCTCAGCAGGTCAGTGATGTTTTTCAAAGACATATTGTTGATTTTAAGCTTGCTGATAATTTATTCCCTGAACTCTAGCTTAAAAAAACAATGCAGGGTAAATATTGAGTATAATAAAGGCCATGCTGCCATTCAGTATGCACAATGCCCTCACCCTCCCTCTCCCACCAGCTTCTCTGCATTGTTGCCTTCTGCATTTCTCATAGACCATGAGATAACCTCCATGATTACTTATGGGGGTGTTCAGATAAGCCCTTTTTTCACAGGCAACATACATACACTCACAAGGACTGTTATAATTTGAATTTATATTGCAAGTTCAGCTATCACTTCCTCTGTTCCCACCCTGCCTTTTGGAAAGCTATCCAGTTACATGATATGCTTGTAAAAAAGCTTGCTGATTGAGGAAGGATGCAGGAAGGATATGGTTTTGCAGTGATTGCATAAGTGTTGTGTAGGACCTGAAGCCTTGGGTTTATATGAGGATGAATTTAGATGTGAATTTCAAAGATTTTTTTTCTTCTGATTTTCGAATAAGTCATAATTCCTCAACAGTTTGCCTGCTTTAGAGAACCATGGACTAAGCTGTGTTATGGGATCCTTTGTGTATTAACATGGATATGAATATGTAATCGGCACCCTGGATTCCCTGCCTCTGTTCCGCCAGAGATCTCAACCTTTTTTCAGAGAAATTGTCTCCAAAGTTTCTGTTCAAAATTGTCAGATGCAATCATGTCTTAGCAAATGTACTTCCCATCAGAATCTCTTGGGGAGTTTTGTCATTTGCTTAAGGAGAATGCTTAGGCTAACACAGTGGTCTTTCCGAAAGATGCTGTGTTCTGCCTCAGTGAAGGTTTAAGACCTGAAGAGCCCAAAACTTCATGTCATCCATTACTGTAATGAGAGTGTATTTATTGCTATACAGTGAGGGAGCTGGAGCATGGAGGTTTGTATTTTAAAGGTTTGTTTTGGTCATTCCATGTTCTGCCAACATCTAACATCTGTATTTATTTTTTGAACTCTTCTTAGTGGATTAGATGCATCTCTTCAGTTCCAAGAATAATGCTTGATTTCCTGAATTTATAGGTTGCAATAAAATCCATTCGTAAGGACAAAATTAAGGATGAACAAGATATGGTTCACATCAGACGGGAGATTGAGATCATGTCATCCCTCAGCCACCCTCATATCATCACCATATATGAAGGTCAGTGAATGTGATTTTCCCCCCTGACTGCTCTGTTACGTTCTTGCAGACCTGGTGTTCATGTTTCTTGAGACGGTGCACCAAACCAACCCCTACTCCTTGTGTAACCCATCCCTTACCAACGAGACTGCCTTGAGCACTGCCTTCCCTCTGAGCTACCAGTGTTTCACAGATGCATAACCCTATGCTTGGAAGAGCTTCTTCTTGTGTGAGTTCACTGTGTCGATGGCAGGTGGGAGATGGTTGCATGTATCACCTCATGTCCTTGCTCCCACTGGACAGTTAAGTTTCATTTCACCCTCACTTGTGAACCAGCCTGATGTCTGTTTCTGTTCCCAGCCCCTAAACCAGTCCTCATTTGCTTTGTTTTCCCTGGACTGCACAGGACTGCTCTTATCTGCTCTACAACTTTGGTCCTCTCTTACCTGCCAGTTGGAGTCACTAGTTCTGTCATTGCAGCTTTTCCCCCTGAATCCCAGCATCCGCTTCCTGTCCACCTCTGCACGCTTTCCTGTCGGTCTGCTGTCTGGCTTATCATTCCTGTTTCCTTATCCTGTCTTCTCCCTCTACCTCCTTTCTTCCTGGGACACAGCTAGGAAGATTTGCCAGTTTGTTTATGTCCCAGCACTAGCTGGGAGGGTCAGGCCATGTATGTGCTAAAAAACACCAGCCAAAAGGTGTGTTGCTGCAAGGAGGGAGGCTGCATGATGGACCTGGGACGTGGATTCCAGAGGTACAAAGGGACCTGGGTCAGGCAGCCGTGTCCCTGGGGATATCCCCTTTACCTCCATGCAGAACAGGAAGCCTGAATGTAGCCCTACACATTTCCATAGCTGCGAGGTAAATGCAGAAGATGTGTCTGGCAGCTCTGCTCCGAGAGTTGATACGACTGATTAAAACAAGGGCTGTCTTGGCGTTCTGTTACACTATCGCATATTGAGTTATTCAAAAGCATGTTCTTGTACTTGAAAAGAGATGAGTATCTGTCTTTTTATTGAATAAACTCATAAAAGGATCCGGGAACAGAAAAGGGGAGGGATGCTGTGTCAGCATGTGGGTTGCAAATGGAACAAAAGTTACTTCAAATGTGGACGGGAACTCAGGAAGAAAAAATATTAAGCATGCTGTGGTCCTTTGACCAATTGCCCTTCTCATCCTTACTTTAAATAGTTTTTACTGAGTTAAAACATTTGTAAAAGTGAAAAAGATTACAGCATTTTTAGGAAGCAGACACTAAAGTCCTGTGGCAGCAAAACTTCCCTTTCTGGCCCTGCGGAGGGAGGAGCAGTGTTTCTGCAGCAGAGCCAGTTGAGCTCCATGATGGAGAGATCATCTTGTCTGAGGAGGATGAGCACCTATGTCAGGTGCTGGTGTGTTTTCCAAGCGGTCAGAGTCAGTATTTGGGCTGTAGCAGCCAATTCTGTAACTTAGATATGGTAGCACTGGGAAGATGTGTGGTTATGCAGCTGAACCCACAGGAGCTGCCCAGAGGTGAGGGTGGGAGCTCAGAGGCCCTTGAGCATGTCTTTCACTTGAAGCTGAAGAGTACTTGTAGTGAAGTTAATCAAGGACTGAAGTATTTGTATGCTCTTGAAGCTGGATTTTAAACACCTAGCTGTTCCTCTTGAGTGATGCATAAAGAGTGATAATATTGCTATCCCGACATAAAATGTTGAAGTCAGTAAATCCTAAGAGATGGTCTTAATCTCACCATAGTTAAGCAATCCAACATTTCTGCAGCTGGAGTATGCTACAAGTCTAGTGTCCCTTTCTAGTCAAGAGAGACCAGCATCTTCACAGGATGGTTGTCTCCCTCCTGGGAGACAGTTTTTTCAGATAAGTGGGATAAATGGCATATTGGAGGCTCCTGTTGGAATCTAGCTGACTAACTTATATCTGATGCTTAACTTTTAAACTGAAGCCACCCTTGAGATATTTTACTCCTCTCTCACGAATTTTTACTGTAGATTTTCAGCCTGCCCCTGCACATCTGACAGCTCACTCAGTAAGTGCCAGGTTGCACGATACACCTAGCATGGCCAGTGCTGGATCTCCCTGTAATATCTTTGAAAGCTCTTTGTATTACATTTACAAACATGTGTTTTCCTTAAGTAGGATCCTTGTTTAGGTATCCTTTTGACCTTCCTGCTAATAGCAATTAACCTCTGAATTTGTCTATTTGATGTAAACACAAGCTTATCTTTTGTATTGACACCAAGCAAATTCAGATGTGTGCAAACAAAGCTTTTCAGTTTAGAGGTACTTTTTTGTTACATAATCAAAAGGCATGTACCTTGCCCATTACTGCCAGGGCAGATGTACAGTTGTGACTAAAGAAATTCCATCTTCTCAGCAGGGCTGTAAATGGCAATCTGTTGAGTGTGGCTGTGGGAAGTGCTCCTTTAAGTGACTTGAAACTCCTTGAAAGGGACTGGATAAACCAAGTTGATTTTGCTGGCAGTGTTCTGATTTCAGCACATAAATTTTAATTTATAGAATAATGCCTCTGTCCATTCATCTGTCTGTCTCTCCCCTGCCTCTCACCCTTTCTCTGCCCTATTGCTTTTTTTGCCTTCAAAACTCCAGGATTTTATAATAAAGCCTTTGAGAGCTAACATATTTTTCCAGGGGTAGCTTGAGTGCAAAATCTACCTCATCTGGCAATGCTTTATAAAAGTTAAACCACGGAAAGAACATTCTGCAAACATTTAAACATGTGTTGGGCCAATCATGAGGGTGAAGTTACACTTGGTACATTTAGGAGTGAGCTCTTGAGTCTTTATAGTGTAAAATACAGTTGTCTACATGACTGTTTCTCTGCTGAAAGAGTTGTCCTTGGTCAGCATAACCATACAGAAAGTCTGCCCATTTGCAAAATGCACTTAAAAATTAATAGAATAGACTATTAGCTAACATGTTTGTAGAAATAGTTTACTGAAGATCTTCCCTATTGAAAGAATAAATATTAGGATCAAAATTTGGTGCCAGTGGAACATGATGGCATTAACGTAAACGAGTAACTGCAGGAAAGTGAGAGCTTGAGTGCTCTGCTGAATTGGGGCCAGGATGCTTATAAGAGTGCTTGGCCCTTTGCATTAACAAGGCACAAAATATGGATCTCCCAAGTAAGGTGCACTTCTTACTTTTTTTTTCTATGTTGCCTTTTTGGTACTCTTAAAAGCAGAGAGATTCTCCATCATGTCCACAATGGCTTGAGCTAGGTTGTATGCTTAATCAGGAGACTGGTTCAGCTCTGCTTTCAAACCCCAAAGGCAATGGGAGATAATCTGACAGTGTGTAACAGCAGTGGCAGAGTATTCCAGGATACTCAGTGCACTTGCCAAATACATGTTCAATCTCACATTTTGTGCCAGACTTCATGCAACAAAACATAAATATGCTTGGTGTTCACACATAGGCCTGTCTCCAGTATGGGGAGCTGTGTCAAGCCACCACATCATCAGCAAAACCAGCTGCACTGTCAGAAATCTGCCTGTGTTGCAGCTGTTAAGGTGTGTGGACACAAGCCATTGCTGAGGAGCTGCATCCCTTGGGAGCACCGGCTCAGACAAGTGCCCACTGCAATCAGCTGCATGTGCACCTCGGGGTGGGGCAGGCAGCTGGGGGCCAGGGTGCCAAAACAGCCACCTACCTCAGGCTGTGACAGTTCAGAGCAATCCCAGCCTCCGTCCCAGCCTCTGCCATCTCCTGGTTTTCAGACATAATCAAAACAAATTTCGGTGCCTAATGACCCCACCCTGTCTGTGTGCAAAACACCTGAAAAAGCCACAAGTCCCTTAAAACATCACATGGGTGACTGGGCTGTAATCAAGAATGTTGGAAGTTGGGAAGCTGGAATGATTCTTTTATTTTTTTTTGCCAAGAGAAAGTACTTCAGCAGTGATAGTGTTTAATCACATTTCTAATTGATTTCCTCTAATTATGTAGGCTTTTGACCTTCAAGTGCTTTATTCTCATTGTTTTCAGTTGATAACATCCAAGAACATAAAGTAATATTTCACGTGCCTGGAGAGACTAATGAAACAAGAATAAACAAACGTAACTCTTTAGTGACCATACCCCAGCTTTATGAATTTCCTGTCTTTCAGGGTGATCATCTAAACAGCTCTTCATCGGACATGGTGTAAACTCAAACGTGTGAGATCTCTGGCAGGTCCAGTTTAAATGTCAAACTGATTGCCAGCAGCATTGAAATTTGTTTCCATTTTCCCATTTACACAGTCCTACCATAGCAATGTAAATATTTGCTTGTCTGAAGTTCCTCGACAGTTTTAATCTTAATTTAAATAAAGGGGACTTAGCTCTTGTATTCTTTGCTGAAACAAAGACAATTAGTGTAACATTATTGTGGCCAAATTAGTAACTGTCATGTTTCCTTCCTTTTAAAGAGCAAACCATCACAATCTGCATATTCTCAGTCTCGCTCTTTGAGAAACAACCTCACCACGGATAATGGTTCTCATTCTGATTTAATCTTCTCACTGGGGAGTAAATTATAGCATGCTGTCTGATTTAACAAGGTTATTGCAGGATCTTAACTATATTCCTTTAATTTAAAAGGAGATACAATTTTGCTGAATAAGGCCATAATTCAGGAAAACAATTTAACACAAGCTTAGCATTAAAACACATACTTTATATCTTGATATCTTCAATTATAATTATGCATATGCATAAATTTATGCATATGTATATAAGTGGTTTTCCCATTGGGCCTGGGATATTTTCATGTCTGCTGTAGCTCTGTTAAAAACAGTAATAAAATACTACTACTACTACTAAAAAAAACCAACTAAATAAAAAGGGGCTGTAAAGCAGTCAAGAACACAAAAGCTGAATCAGGCTGAATTTCTAAGGTAAAAGACAGTTTACAGTACTCGCATGTCTTTTTGAAGAATAATTCAAGCCTTATTACAAAAGTGAGGTAATTGGGTCATACATGAATTTTCTGAATGAAAAGGTTATTCTAGTCTGCATCTCCAAAATTAAAAACAAACTCGCTTGTTCTTTTGATTTGGCTGACCTTTAATAAAAGAGCATTTTGTAGCAGTGGAAAGGTACTTCTGTCTGCGGCTGTTAGGAGAGTAATAAAAATACCGCTGGATGGAAAGACACCAGATGGAAGGAATGTCAACATACTGGAACTAATTTAGGAGATTGCTCTGATAGAGAGCAAAGGCATGAGGAGAATTCAGATGGTTCCAGTGCGAAGAGATTGGCCGCCCCTCTTAAACTAACAAACTAAAATCCTTACCCCAGGGTTACATGTAAACGAAATGGAATCAGCCCACAGGGAGGTAGTCCTTTAAGGGGGGAAAAAAATCCACCCCCGTCAGCATTCACTTTGACTTTAGTATTCTACAAGCTTGAAGGATGGGCAAAAGCTGCCTGCTTTTTTAAAAATTTTGTTACTAATTAAGTCCAAAGTGAACTGTCCTAATAGCGAGGTGTGCAATGTACCATTAAATCTTTCTGACTGATGTTTGCAAAACCATGCCCATCTGGGCTTTCAACAATTTTAGGGTGAAGCACATTTTAGCAATGAAGAAATGTAGTGAGTATGCTCATTTGGTGTCAGACTTGTCCCATTAGTTTCAGAGGAGGTGACTTCAGTGTAGCTAGAGGGAAGAATTTGGCAGTAGGGTTGAAAAGAAGAGTGCTGATGAGCAAGAGGTCAACCAGTGCTATTTGGAAAATGGAAGGCTGTAGATAGAAGCTGAGTTCATAATTTCACAGCCTCTAAATATAAATAAGTAGAGAGATTATATGCAAGAACTATTACTATAGTAGAACAACCTGTAAAAGAGAGACCGATTGTTCATGTTACAAAATGTACTTGGTCTCAGATGTGTCTTTGATGGTGAGAAGTGGAATTCTTTCCCAGTTCCACATTTATGTTCTTAAAGGAACTTTGAAGTCAGCAGATTAGGGTTCACTTATCAGTCTAGAAGTATAGAACTTTTTTTCTGTCACTTTTAAAAAAGAAATAAACACATTAGAGTTAAGGGTGGGGTTTAAAGAAAAGTTGTAAGAAATCTTTGACCACTGCATCTTAAGCATCTTTTGCTGCTCGGGTTCCCAAGGCTTTTGGGGTGACCAGACCAAGCCCAAGCAAGCTTGTAGCCGACTGTAAAATGCCATTTCTCCACACTGCTGTGGCCAATGTCCTACTACTTTTTTCATCTCCTGGTTATACAATCACACTGTTCGTCACACCTTGAGGTTCATGCTGTTCCTGCTCCTGGTTCCTGATGTGTTCTCACAACTGTTGTCCCTGTTTTCTCCCCTGTGGCCACATAAAATGTAGTCATCTCCGAAGTCAATCTCTCAACAGGCAGGCTCTGGCTGCTAAGCAGTAGTGATTTGCAAGCACTATTTTGCAGCAGCACTTGACCATTATGGCTGAGGCAGTGCAGCAGCCCTCCTCCCACATCAAGGTCTTGCTGCAGCTTTCCCTGTAACCCAGCTTGCAGAGTGGTGAAGATACATACAGTGGCTCAGAAATAAATGACACACAGTCAGTAGCAAGCATTTCTCTTGCTGCTGTCCCCTCTAATAGGTGAAGCTCATGGCTTCTGTCTAAGAAACTCTCCTATCTTGATTTTTGATTGGCCAGCCATTTGCAGGTATTGATGGTTGGGAAGAAGCTAAGGCAGCCCCACCTCACTTGTACATGGCCTCTTTCCCTTCATCTTGCTCAAAGTTGAGGAGCAGACTTGTATGACATGGCTGTCCCAGAAACAGCAAGCTTTGGGAGGCTCCTGGGGTTCAGCATCCTGTCAAAGCTGTGCTTCTCTGTTGGCAGTAGGTGCAGCAAGGGTTCAGGCACACTTCTGGGTGGGGGTGAGTTTCAGAATGAATATGCAGTAGGATGGCAGGTTATAAATCATCTGCAGCAAAAACAAAGAGTGAACCAAGCAATCCCAGAAGCTGTATGGAGGCAACCCGTCTGTCATCAGCCCACAGGTTACAGCCCAGGTGCTAACGGGGCAGTATATTTATTACCTCATTATTCTTTGCAGTAAGTCAATCCAGCCTTTAATTAATGCCCTCCTCTCTTCCCCCAGCCATTGGCCACAAGGCTTTCTCGAGCATATGTTTATAAAACTACATGCTGTGCTCAGAAGGGAAATTCAGAAGTGCCTATGTGAAACCTGCCTGACATCCTAAATACTGCTGAGAAAATTCATGGTGCACTTGGCTGATGGTTTGAGATTTGCCAGAATACCACCTTGTCATTTGCCTGATAGTCTTGACCACTGAGTTCCTCTTTAAGGTTGTGTGTGTATAGACATAAATTCCACTGCCTTTCAACCTCCTCTTCCTTCAGCAGCGGCTCTCATTGTAGATTTTTTCTCTGTTCAGTTCCTTCTCTGCAGGAAGTAGCTGTGTGCCCACTCATGAGGTTCAGCTGATACAGTGGAGGTGCTCTGAAGTGAAATGACGCAGTTGTAAAAAAATTCCTCCCTATTCACCTCTGCTCCTGGGTGGAGAAACAAATTGCTGTTTAATTCTGTAATCATTCAGCTATGGGGATGGGGAGGAGGCCTCTGTAATGTCATCTAATTTCAAGGATAGTTTCCCTCTCAAAATTCTCCCTTATGAAGAAGAATGGGCTGGTAAACTGAAAGCCAGATATGAGTTACTGGAACAATTATGTTCTCACTGATTCTAGTGTGGCTTTGTGACAAAAATTTGAAATTTGGAACAGGGATTTACACTTTCCTAAATTCACCTTGATGGTATTATCTCCATTTCCTAGAGGGTGTAAAAGAAAATTCAAAATGGAAAGTGCCTTTGAATGTACATTCCTCCAAACCAAGTGCTTTCTGCCTCATTTCTGTAGAAATGTTGGAAAATACATCTGGATCAGGACTTGTATTACTATGGCAAATTTGAGTCCAAAAAAATTAGATTTTAGAATTTAAAACTTCAGAACATCAAGGATGATTTGAGAAAACTCTTAGGACTGAGCAATGAAGGCAAAACTTTAATAAAAGCCTGGAGGAATACTCCATCGTATCAGGGCTGTTATTGCTGTTATTGTCATCAGCAGCACTGAACACCTGGTAGGGCATCAGCTTTTGGGGGAGTGGGGCAAGAAGAGCCAAGGGCAGATGTGCCTCTGAGCTGAGGGTTCTCAGCTGGAACTGCTTGGGATGTGCATTCCCATGAAAGTGCACTGAGATAGTTTGTGCCATGGGACAGCTTCACTATATGTGCACGATACAGTAACCCCTAACTCATGGAATTAGCTGGTGGTTTGGGGGGATGTTGTTGTTGTTGCTATTATGTGGTTTATCTGTTTAAGTCAGATCTCCTACACAAGAGCATTTTCAGTGATTTGTCTCAGCTTATAAAACTATTTCTTTTTTCCCCTTCTTAAACAAGCCTGCACCTAACAAGCCTTTCCGAACTCAGAGAAATGAATGTGTGCACTACTGTTTTATTGGTAACACATCACAGCACTTCCCTGTATGACATGGAGCATGTTCAGTTTTTCCCAGACAGTGTCAGTCTGTCATTCTTGGAGAGGATACTGTATGTATTATCCATCTAGAGACGGCTTTTCCAGTTTCCGAAGTTTATTGCTAATGAGGATGCACATAGGATGTAATCGCTGGCAGGAGCCTCTGCTTCGGGGTACAGTGAGGCCAGCAGACAAGTAAGCAGCCAATTTCATCTGGCTGTTTGCTCTCCCTTTTATCAGAGCTCTTTGGCCGGGGTTCAGGGGTGTTAGAGTGAACTGCAGAGGCTTTGGCTTGTAGATTTGAGTGACAAGGTGTGAGAGGACATGAGACAAAGCCTAAAAGCAGCAAATATCTGTGTGTTGAGAGAGGCAGTTTCGCATTTCACTGCAAGAGCTGAAGCTTAATTCTGGTTTGTTTTTTTTTTTAAATCTCCAAAGACCACCGGCTGAGCTTTGATGAAGAGATACAGGAAGGCATCATTACAGTAGGGCTGGTCAAAACTAGCATCTATGTGTAATAAACCCTTTAACCTCATTAATTTGTATATGCCTTGCTGCCAGTGTGACTAGTGCTGCCACAGACAAAAAGAAAAGGAAAATCACCATGTTTTCATATGGCAGTGATTATTTATGGCAGGTGCAGGAAGTTTCCAGTGGGTTCCAGTGGATTTTTGGTGACAAAAGAGAAGAACTATTTTGCAGCCAGGACATTACTGCAATTCCAGACTATTAACAGCCTACTTTACTAGATTAAATGTTAGTTATCTGCCACTCACAGCGAAATCCTTGGCAGCATGTGACATAGTGTACTCTCAGCCCCAAAGAAGAGTCTGGCTGTGACGTGTATTAGATGCGTTTTCCTTGCTCTGCTTACGCTGGAGTTGTGCGTTGCTGCTGGCTCTGCGCAGCAGCAGAGGATTACAGCACCCAGTCTGCGACATGCAGGGGAACATGTGGTAGGGGCAGGAGATAAGGAAGCTTGAGGATGAGTTGAGTGCATAAGATGGGCTACAGAGGCACACTGTCAAGAGCTGTACCGTTCTGGAGACCTTGCAGCCACCACAGTCTTGGTGTCCATGCTCGCCATGCTGTCACACAGAGTCGGGATGGAGGAGATCTATTAGTTCATTTGTTGGATTTTGCTGGAAGGTGAAAGCCAACCAACAGTCATTGTAAGCCACATGGCAATCCTGTATCAGTCGCTGAAGACAAGAACTTATTATACCTTCTATTAACCCTTTCCAAATGGTATGAAGGCTTCTGTTTGCTTCTGTCTTCTGGCCTCAAGTGGGCTACTGGTACAAGGAAGTCCCTGCTGGAGCAGGAGCTAGTATTCATGTGATACTGACACAAGTGTCCACCTCACCTCATTAGGATAAGTTGACTTTGCCACTCTGTGACCCTGTACTATTTGAGACTAAGGGCTTCATGTGGCCATATGAAAGAGAGGATAACCTCAACTTCCTTCTCTTGGTCTGAGATGTTGTAATCTTCCTCTGGTAAAAAATACCTTTGGAACTTGCTTTTTGTGGTGGGATTGTTCATACATCCTTCCAGGCTGCAGTGGTGGTCTAGGATGTGTTCAGACATCCTGAGTCTTCTTCACTCTTTAAAGTGTCAATTTTCAAATGTGTTGAATCAACTGTGGTGTTTCTTCTTTTCTTTTATTCTGTGCAGTGTTTGAAAATAAAGATAAGATTGTGATCATCATGGAGTATGCAAGTAAAGGAGAGTTGTATGATTACATCAGTGAGAGGCGGCGATTGAGTGAAAGAGAGACAAGACACTTCTTCCGACAGATAGTCTCTGCTGTGCATTACTGCCACAAGGTGAGCAAAGGATTTCATAGTAAAAAATGCTGTTTCAAGGCTGATTTCTGGCATATATTTCAAAGCACGTCTGAGGCAACAGCATTCATTATTAAGTATCAGAGCACATGATTTTATCAGTACAACAGGAGATCTTCATTAAAAGTGCTACACTGAACTAGTGCCTTTTTTTAAAGACTAATGATGTGTTCCTGTGTTATGGCAGATACCAGGCACACCCTTACTTTAGCCCTACATTGCATTTTTGTCTTTGACATAATTCTCCTGACAATAAAAACTCAAAAATTATAACACCAACTAGAGAAGGCATCCCATATAGCCTCTACAACATTAATATTAATGCATTCAAACAAATGTTAGTTTGCAATTTGAATATGCTAGCAAAGAACTTTAGAATAGGAGATATAATATATGAGAGAAAAAGCCAAGAGGAAGCTATGAGGTTCATGTATAAACTTTAGTACCTACTCCTTCTGGATAGGTAAAAGTAGCTTTACCAGATGTAGTGGGAAAGGTACCATTTGCTAATGACCCTATCCATCATGGTACCCATTTGGAATGACAAGTCAGGCAGTTAAACCCAAGGTAGCTGACTGGCTGTCATCATGGACCTTTTATCCCTGTTAATGAAACAACTGCATAGAGCCAAAACTTGTATGAGGCTAAAGGCAATGAGCAGCTAACACAATTTTTACTGGAATTCTTAAAACACTTAAATGTCTACTTGAATTCTGATAAACAAGGGGGTTTCTGAAAGTCCTCACTGCATAGTGCTGAAAAGCTGCGGTGCAATTCCTGATGCTGTTAATTTTCCCAAGTTTCTGTAAAGAAGGCTCTGACCTAGACCCAGTCTGTTTGCTTCCATCCCTCACATTTACAATCCTTTGGGATTATAACTCCCCCGATCCACGTGGCTGCTCATTGGAGGAATGAAGGCTTTTGTAGGGGCAAACATCATTGACAGATACTAGTTTCTGGTGCCTGGGAAGAATATACTGCTTTCACACAGTGGGGGCAGGATCCAGGATGGAATTAAGTTCCAAAAAGACACCCCCCAGCTCTCCGCCCCCCCGCCCCCCTGATGTTTTAGAGTCTTTGTGGGAGGACAGATTCCAGTCATTCTTCCCTTAACCACACAGCAAGTGACTAATACAGCGCCTGTCACTAGTCACTGGGCCATGAGTGTTATGACAGTGAAATCAGCCCTGAAATGTAGATGCAAAGACCACCCTGACAGCTCACCTTTAATTTTCCCAATATTCTCTCATATTCTTCCCCATTTTTTTCTTCCTTGTTTCAGAATGGTGTTGTCCACAGGGACCTAAAATTGGAAAACATTCTTCTTGATGACAATTTTAATATTAAGGTAGGATTCCTTATCTCAGCTTCTCAGAATGGATTTGCATGTTTTATAACATTTTTACCCAAGGTATTAGAAGAGCCATTGTTATGGTAACAGCTACTAAGCAACAGCATCTGGCAAGAGGCTCAGAGGTTTGGAGGTTGGGGGAAGACACACTGATTCACAGTAATACACCCTAAATGAAGATTTGCATACTTTGGGGGAGAAAGCCCTGTCTTGCCACGCAGAGGTCATGATTCCCAATGCAGTATCCTATCCACTAGTAGGAAACAGCAGAGTATTTCTTGCAGTTGGGCTTATTGTACAAATGATATTATTGCTGGCTGCTTCTGGGGCTAGGAAAAAACCCTTCTGGTCTACAGGGTTCAAGTGCCTCCTACAGAACACTCTGAATGTTCTTTTGATCATGGCTGGAAAATAAGCAAATAGAGTTTCAAAATAAACCTAGCAAAGCACATGTGCTTCATTAGGAAATGGCCTTGGAACTTCAGACACAAACGTATACTTTGGATAGTGATGTCAGTGATGTCATTTCCATGCCATTTCTCCCCAGTGAAAGCATGGGAATGACCTTTTTTCCTCTCTTTTTCTTCTATTGTTTATAGCTGTAGCACAAAGTTAAATAATGCAGGGATTTAATTTCCAGTGTAATTTCCTATATATATATATAGCCTTTTTATATTCCTCTGTAAAATGAGTGTAATTTCCAGGTGCCTGAACCTGTTTCACTTTCAGCTTTGTTCCTCCTTGGGTAGCTGGATGGAAGGGCGGCTGGATGTGCTCATCCATGGGCAAACAAGCAGAGTGAGGAAAACCAAAGAGTTTCTGCTGACGCTTTAGCATCCTTATTTAATTAAAAAAGTAATCAAGGAGCTACTTGCATAGCCTAGTATCTAGTATCTAGTCTTCCTTTTGTCTCCCCTGAAAGCCCTGGGGCTACAGGCACTGCCTTCTGTGCTTCACACTGGAGAGATTGTCTTCATTTCAAGCTGATGTGCAATGGAAATGGAAAGTAACATGTGGTAGCTGCCATCTGTGCAACGCTGATGACAGAAGCTAACTTGGATCAACTAGTGGATTAAAGGCACATAAATATGTGGTTTCCAGAAATAGTCTTTTACAGAAGGCCCATCCAATGCAATATTTGGATGTTCTGCTGTTAGCATGCAGTGTTGGAGCAGACCTCCCCTCTCCTGTTCCTACAGGGACACTGTCTGCAGCAGCCAAAGCTGTTCCCAGCAGAGCTGAAAACAAAAAGTAGCCTTTCTAGGACATTGTATACGAGTCAGGTTTCCGCAGGCAGGATGACCTTTCTTTCCACATTACACGCCAAACTATCTTCCCAGCTAATCAGAGAATTCTTGAGAGAAAAGAGGAATGTGTGGAATTTTCTAGCTGTGGTGGGCTGGATCTCTGCACTGTGGTCCTCATATGCAAAACCAATCACTTCCTCAAGCCTCTGGGGAGCTGAGATTTGTCAGAAGGCTCCACTCCCGCCCCTCTGTCTTTTATGGAGTCGTTCTCCCACGGGTAGAGCAGAAGGAGGCAAGGACAGGTAGCCTTGTGTTCGGTCCATGCTTGGAGCTGACCCAAGGGCTTCAGAACCACAGATGCATTTCAGCTGCCATAGTGAGTGGCATTGCTGTGGAAGAAATTGAGGTAGCTGTGCCTCCCCACATACCTTCCAGTCATTTGGACATCTTTTTCTTGAGCATTTCCCTTTCCTGACTTGTGTTGTGTTTAAGCTACTGTAGGTACTTTGCATATTTCCAGCCTTTCCTCAGCTACATCTCTTCCATGTTAAGGCCTCTGAACAGGCAACGCTGCTTTGCCATGGGCAAGTGGCTTTTTTGCTGTCCCCTCTAACTACTTCTGCAAAGGGTCTCATGAAACTGAAAAACAGACTGAACTCAGGAAGGTGTTGGCTTTTCATACATCTTATAGTCAAATAGTGTTTGAATTTGGATTGCTTCAATGGGTGACTTTTGGTATGGTTTTCCTTTTCCTCTGTGTTCTCTTTTTTTATACCTTGTGACAAAGGTCAGCTTTGAATACTTGATGTTAAGCATACAGCCACTATTTCCCTGATGCTGAAGCTTTGAATATGTTGCTGTGGTTTCTGTGTTACTTGCACAGAATTTTACTTCCCACTTCTTCTTTGTTTCACTAAACAAAGTAACCGTTGGCAAGGAAACACATATGGAACTGTAAATTATTTATTAGGAGTAAATTTATCAGGTCCTCATTCTGATAGTATTTACATGTGGTTAATTCAGGCAGAAGAAAATGCAGCCTGGGGTTTGGTATTGACTGATGGCTTCAAATACTCAAGGGAAGGCATTTTCTAGAAATGGATTGATAGCCTTATCGGTACTTTCCTAGTTTTTATATTTTATTCAGTGGATTACAAACACAAAATTGGCAGTTTGCTTTTAAGAATGATAAAATTAAAGGAATCTCTTTGTTCTTGGGTGCAATGTGCAATTAAATACATATTTCTGATGAAGCCAGTGATCTATGCATTATGATTTACAAAACCATGTCATAATAATGTGAAGAAAAAAATCAGATGTTGTAAAAATAGATCCCTGTATAGCAGCTTAAGCAACACTTTTAAAACAGGAAATAAAGAGGACAAGTAATCCATTAGAAATTATTATCTGACCTAAAAGGGCCCCAGGCCATTTTACTTGCTACTACACTAACTTGGAAACCATTCTTAAGCTTTAGATAATTAAATGAAGGTCATAAAGGAATGTATGGAGATGTAAGAAGGGGTTTTTTGTTGTTTTTAAGAGTTGTGGTGGTGAGTAAAAGTTTCTGGAAGCAGAGTCATGTGTTAGAATACAGCAACAAGGAAACACCAAAGCAACAAAAGATTACACATTTTGAAGAGTTCTGCATATCCACAGGCCAGAGGTGGAAGGTAATGAGGAGAAGAAAGTGATCCAATCTGTGGTGTATTATTAGGTTTTTCATGGACTTGTATGCAGTACTATTTCCTGCAGACTTTTACTGAAAACCACTAAATGCAGCAAGCATAAATGAATCAAATGAGCTTTAAACACTTTTGAGACTGAACATGCACACATATCTTAACATGCACAGCTGGAGGTGGTCAGGGTCAGACAGGCAGGAAGGCTAAGGCAGCTCCAAAGCATTGAAAAGCTGCCCTGAGCTGGGGAGTTAAGAAGCCCCTTGTGGGAAGAGATTCACAATGGCTTTAGGCATTTGCCTTTGGTGGTCTTCAACAAAGCCTTTTGGTGGTGCCTGCTTATCTTCATTAGTTGTGCAAGGACTGAGTGTGCTAGTGTTTGATTCATTGCAGCCATGAATTTACTGGAAGAAGTAGCAGCGGGGCAAATAAGTAGCTGCCTCCATTTGCCCATAGCTCCTGTCCTTTGGTCTGATGAGGACCACATGTCCTCAAGCACTGCAGTTCTCCCCGGTGCCTAAATCTTCAAAACTGCATGCAGGGACATGGGGAGCAACTGCTGCCTCGTGTGGTGGCTAGGAAATTGATGCCTCTTGCTGGACTACCCAAATACTGTGTTCTGGCCCCATGCCACAAGCTACCCCCAGGGACACCTGTGTCACGCAGCCTGGCACCATGGAGGGGCCTCCTTGTTCACAGTAGGGATGAGAACGGTGAGGGCTGGGAATTGCAGCTAACAGAGATGTCTAGCAGAGGTTTACATAAACCATGTGTATGATCAGCCCCAAAGTAATAGAAGAGTAGAACAATGCAAGTGTAGCAGTAACATAACGCCACTAACTGCACATTCTCTTGGGCCAGTATGGGGACACCAATCAGACTAACCACTGAAAACACATGAGGGTTTCGTCTATACAGAGTTAGTGTCCGGAATTGGGCTTTACTTCACTGGAAGTCTCACCAACTACACATACATTTCATTTGCTTTAAGAGACCTAATTATTTCTCTATCCGCAGTACAGAGAGACAGTTTCTTAAGTGGGATAAAGCTGACAATTTCTGTGAGTGTGAGCTTCGTGGAATTTGTATTCCACACTTCGACAATAAATTACATCTGGTTTATTACAGCTAACAGTAAATATGAAACATACACTCCTGAAGCAAGGGGAATAAAAGTCCACTTTTCTGCTCCTCCCAATTTAGGAAGTTTTTTTGACTTGATGCCTTAGTTCCATTTAAGTGCCAAGAACATGAAGTAATGCTGGCTTCTATTAATCTTGTTTTGGGGGGCATGACAGTTTTAATGGGAAAAGCTGATAAACATCAGTCTGTGAGCATGGGAGTGGACTGTAACATAAATACTCTTTTCCTGAATGGTCAAAATGAAAACATGAATGCTCGAGTCTGAGAGTTTCTTAGAGTGAACAATGGTATGTGTATCCCTATATATATATATTCATGCACATCCACATGCATTTTATACATTCCATGGTGTTAAGGGTATGTATTTTCGTAAGGAATCACACTGTGCAGTGTTTGTCCTTGTCTTAGCTGCATCCTGAACTAAAATAAAAATCAATGACCAGCATGAATTTTTAACACTGAAATGATCCCATTCTTCCCCTGATTGACAGGGCACACTTCATAAGGCTTAAAACCAACTTCCTGCAAGCCAGGCAGGGTGACTTGATAAGAAAGTGGAATTTAAGGCAATTAAGTGCAATCTGAGCCATGAGAATATGTTTGCAGACTGCAATTGTACACCAGCTGTTTTCAATGACATTCCAGCCATACAATGAAGATTTTACAAACCGCATTTATTTAAGGGTTGAATTTTCTGCTGTGGGTTGATAATACACTGTCTGAGGGACTGAGTCAATTCAATCTATGAATGGACGTGGTGAGATGAATTAAAATTAATGAACAGAAATCAGCTGCTCTTTGAGCGGGATGAGCTCAGATTGTCAGTGAAACACCTGCACAAGCAGAACATCAAAATAGGGAAGTGAAAAGCATGAAATCTCATATCTGACTTGTGACTTTAAAAATTGTGTAAAGATTATATATTAAAAAAAGTTTCTATTTCTAATGTGAAAGTATCTAACAACTATATCTATATATCTTTTAATATCTGTTTATAAGGTAGTATCTGTGTTCCTGTTTTGGTCTCAACTATGTCACTTTTCAGTGTAACTGTAGAGGTTGAGATTGTAGAGACAAAGCCTTTACCTCTCCCAAGAGTTCACTAAACATTGCAACTCAACAGGTATTAGAGGCATTGATGATACACACATTACAAAGCCAAGAGTGAATGATGGTGCTGGCAAATCCTTTTCTTTTCCACTCACTTTGTGTTTTCTTGAATTTTCTCTTGTGAAAATTCCTGGGATTTAATTTCTTCCTGGTAGAAAATACATGAATAAGGTGAAGAAAACCCAGAGAAAACTCCTGTCTTTTATAGCTGTAATACCTTTTTTCTGCCTGTGCTTTATGTCTTTTATGCCGGTATTATGTTGATTGTGGGCAGTAATACAAGTATCTCTGGGAAGCAGAAGCATTTGGGTTTTAAACAAGATAAAAATGAGATGTGTTGCTTTGTGCTAGAGAAACAAAGAAAATGCAGAGGTTGTGGGAGTATTTTGTGTTGCTATCCTCAGCCTTTGTTTTGCAAGAACAGAGAATTGAAGTAAACAAAATATTTGGACCCGATCCTGCAATTCCTACATGGGCAAAATTCCCAACAGTCCCAAGGGAAGTTTTGTTTGTGTTGGGAAAGCCAGATTTGGGCCCATTGTTTCCAGTTAGGAACCAGACTGGTGTTTATTACCTCATGATAGACATCTCGTGGGCTTAACAGCTCAGATTCCTCAGCCCCATGTCCCTGAATCTAGAGGAGAGAGTGACTGCCTCACTTTGCCCCTGGTTCAAGTGTTACTACATTCCAGATGATTTCAAAAATCACTTTCTTCGGTAACGCTTAGCTTCCTGCAGCACTCCTGCCTCCCTCCTCCTGTTGCATTTAAAGGTCTTGGCTTTTGGCTTGCACATGTGTGATAAGAAGGGTGGTACTTTGTGCTTGCTTTCCTCTGGTACTGATGACTATACAAGATGAAGAGCAGTCAGCGGTGGACAGCAGGCTTCCCAGTATGAGATAGTCTTTGCCAGCATATGCAATTCATCCAGGATAAAATTACCAGCTGATGGTTATGCAGTCAGTTGGTGTCCTGTCTCTGAATTGAACCAAAGCATCCTTGTTCCTAATCAGGAGGCTTTAACCTGGGAAGCCTTCTTCTCTGAGGGATCTTAAAAGAGGAAAGTAAAATCCACATCAAGTTCCTTGCCCTACAGCAGAGACAAATATAGCTAAGTCTTACCTGATAAAGGATTTTTTGTTACTTTAAGAAATCATTACTATTACAAATGCCTTGTATGATTCTATTTGCAGATTGCTGATTTTGGACTCTCCAACCTTTATCATAAAGACAAGTTTCTGCAGACCTTCTGTGGGAGCCCACTGTATGCTTCCCCTGAAATAGTTAATGGACGGCCTTACAGAGGCCCAGAGGTAAGAAGGGTCAGTTTTTCTGAGGTGGTTTGGGGATGTTTTTGATGATAATGTTCTCGAGGGTTAGTCGTAATGCAAATGTTACTGTACATGTGAGTTCACTTGGGTCTGTCCCCTATTTGAAGTTATTAAGCTGCCTTCACTTGCTTTTGTTTACGTTGTGTGTAGGTGGTTAGTGACATATTAGACACCAGTTTGACCAGCAGTAGGTGCAGCTGGACATCATGCTGCTCTTGTGGTGATGATGGCAGGGAAAAGGGCAGGGATCAGCTTTCCTGGGCTTCACACATGTTCTGTCTGTATTTCAGGTTGACAGCTGGGCCCTTGGTGTATTGCTTTACACTCTGGTTTATGGAACGATGCCCTTTGATGGCTTCGATCACAAAAATCTCATCAGGCAGATCAGCAGCGGAGAATATCGTGAGCCAACACAGACCTCAGGTATGAAAAATGAGGGAGAGCCGTGTACTGAGCTGACAGCTGCTCAGAATGGAACATTTTGTTTGGCCCCTTCCAACATGTTACACTGTCATATTAGAATGATGTACACCAAAAAAAAAATCTTGTTCTCCTACTGAGTTCATCTGCTATAAATTCCCATCTGGGTACAGCACCTTCCAAAAGCCCTTTTGAAATTACAGTTTGGTAGCAGATAGATTTTGTTGCCTTGGGGAAGCTGTAAAGGGCTCTTTTAAGTAGATCTGTGATGGTGGAAGGTCTGTTAGCTATTGCAAATGAAATTGTTCAGACAAGCTGTAAACTGATAGAACATACTGGTACAGATCAGTCCACTCACTACACTGTGGTCTGTCATGAGCAGAGAGAAGGTGGTCAGAGCAACACAGTCTCTTGTTAAAGAAGGCAGGCCAAAATGTGAAGTAATGCCACTGTGTTCACATTGGCTTCTAGGATAGCACATTAAGCAGTCATCTGGCAGAAAAGTATCAGCTAAGTCTGGCTCACTGATTATGACTCCTTCTAGCCTTAAATACCCATGCATATATTATATTTAAGTGAATATTTATCTTGTATCAGTGGTTTGCCATCCTTTTCAATTTCCTATCTTCTCGCTCTCTGTATGAAAATAAACCTTCACAATAAACAGAGGACTACATTGTTCATGGAAAAAGTAAATACAAAAGCAGTAATGTGGAGATCATTTAAAATATTCCAATTCCATTTTATTTTCTTCTAAGTTTTGTTGTTTGAGTCAGTAGGTTGGTCACTCCCTTCAGTAATATGGAACTATTCACTGTCTCATACAGTACGGACATTATTTATTGGATAGCCCAGTGTACATTTTCCAGAGTGAATCCTATTCTTTTGATAAAAAGTAGTGCTCAGAAGCATTTTCCATCATTGACTGATGGTCAAAGCCTTGTTCTCTTTCACTTTTCCTTTTGGATAGAGCATTATTTTTCCTCATTTTATTGGCTTCACATTTCCAATTTAAACTGGCAGACCTAAGAATGCCCACATTCTAAAAATGTTATATGCTATTCTTCATCTATAGATGCTCGTGGTCTTATCAGGTGGATGCTGATGGTGAACCCTGAACGCCGAGCAACCATTGAAGACATTGCCAACCACTGGTGGGTTAACTGGGGCTACAAGAGCAGTGTCTGTGACTGTGATGCCATGAGGGACTCCGAGTCCCCACTGCTGGCAAGGTTCATTGATTGGCATCACCGTTCTACTGGCCTCCAACCAGAGACTGATACCAAAATCAAGTGCCTTTCTAAGCCCAAAGGTCCTGAAGTCACACTAGAGAGACAGAGGTCTCTGAAAAAATCAAAAAAGGGAAATGACATTGCACAGTCCATCCAGGAAGGAGGAGCTGAAAATGCAACCAAACCGACCTCCAAGAGACCCAAAGGCATCCTGAAGAAAAGGAGCAACAGTGAACATCGCTCTCACAGTGCAGGTTTCATTGAAGGAGTTGTCAGCCCAGTGTTACCCTCTGCTTTTAAGTTGGAGCAAGAGTTGTGTAGGACTGGTGTGGCCATTAAAAGTGTTGGAGAGGGAGAGATAGCTGGCAAATATGGCACTAAGCAGTCTTCACTAATGCCAAAAAAAGGAATCTTAAAGAAGACTCAGCAGAGGGAGTCTGGCTATTACTCCTCTCCAGAAAGAAGCGAATCTTCTGAACTCTTGGACAATAATGATGAGACAGTAAACAGTGACACTTCTCCAGGGGTCACAGAGCCATCCAGAAATGGGTCTTACAGCCATTCCTGTAGGCGCAAGGGCATCTTGAAACATAACAGCAAGTATTCTACCAACAGCACTGAACCTGCTTTGATTAGCCCTGACACACCAACGCTGGAGGCCATGGAAGAAATGGTCTTGCCTGGGGACGCATTACCTCGAAGTTACAGTCGCCCTTCCAGCGTGATTAGTGATGACAGTATTTTGTCCAGTGACTCATTTGATTTGCTGGATTTGCAAGAGAACAGGCCAAACAGGCAGAGAATACGGAGCTGTGTCTCTGCTGAAAATTTCCTCCAGATCCAAGACTTCGAAGGACTTCAGAACCGCCCACGGCCGCAATATCTAAAGCGTTACCGCAACCGTCTGGGGGACAGCAGTTTTTCTCTTCTCACAGACATGGATGATGTGACTCAGGTCTACAAGAAAGCCTTAGAGATCTGCAACAAGCTCAACTAGCAGAGGGAAGATGGAAAAGGGAGGGAAGGGAGTTATTCTGTGTACCTTTATGATGGAGTAAGCCAGGTCACTGATTTGCTGACAATGGTAGGATTGATTCAGAGGACCTGAATGTACCTACTTAGCTGAACTCTGAGTAAAGTTGGCCCCACAGCCATCTCACACTTCTCTAATTTTGTGTCCTCAAAATATTACCTACCTGACCAGAGAAAAACCTTTGGTCTTTGTATCTGTGACGAAAGCACATCAGGAGCTAGCGGACAAAAGCATCAAGATTTGATGGCTCAAAGTCAAAGCTAGACAGAATTAAAACTGGAAGTGAGGGACACACATTTTGAGAGGTTTGTAATTAATATTAGATAAGCTTTATCAAGAGATGAGTTGGATTCTTCAAGTCAAATCTGGATGCCTTTTAGAACAAGAGGCTTTATTTCCCTCTAAAGTTATTTGTCTGGGTACAATGATTGCACAGTGGGAATCTTTGGCTTGCATTATGCAGGATTCCACGCTAGGTGGTCACCGTGGTCCCATCCACTAGGGTGACCTGAGAGGTTCTGAACATGTTCTAAGATAATTTAAGAGACTTGCCCCAGAAAAACCTCATGAGGTGTTTGTGGACAAGCGATGGAGCAGGGATTCACATCTGGACCCTCCCACAGTGTCCAGAGCCATTGCTCTTCAATGAGCAGAAAGTTCTAAAATTGATTCCAATGCCAGCTCCTACCAGCGAAAACAGAGACACAGAAATGATAACAGGAACTGGAAGGAATGGGTGTTATCGGCATCATGAAATGATCTTTTAAGGCATTTTAACCCATATGTTCAATCTGTGACTCTTTCAAAATGGCCAGCCAGATGAATGCCCAGACAAAGATGGATCTGACAGAGGGTCTCAAGGGTTAGCTGACCCTCCAATCTAGAGTTCAGTCACTGTCAGCAAATGGTGCCACCTTGCTGCTAGCTTGTAGTATTTGGGGGTGACAGTAGTTTGCAACCAGAATGTTAGGTAAGGAAAAGGTTGTAGAATGTAGGAAATGGATAGAGGTCAGAAAGTTAGTGGGAAGATGCCTTTCTCCAAATGAAAATGTTCCTAGGTTGGTGGTAATGGAGCAGAAAGAATTGAGTGGTGAAATGATAATGGTAGATTTAATAACAGAGTTAGCATAAAATTGTGGGCCTGCCTCTATCTAGTGTAGCTGGTACTGAGTGTGCAATGATACCAGTTAAAAAAAGAGGATATGTGTTTTTGTTCTCAGACATATCCAGCTATCCAGGCCGAAGGCTTCAACTCTCATAAAGGTACCACATGGGTCTACTGGATTACCTGAATGTAAGCCTATGTCAGAAAGGCACTGTGTGTTTGACAGGCCTGGGCAAACTGGAATCTTCAGGCCCATTTCAGTCTCACTTCCACGAGCACATAGCCCCTGGCTTTCTTGGAGGTGCACTGGTGTGATTAAATCACAGGTTTCAGCCGATAATGTCAAATGATCCACAGCTGCAAAACTTGTATTGACACTCATACCCAGAGCAGAGGGGCATTGGGCAAGTTCTGGCCTTACTCCTGCCCTGTAACTGGAACTGAAAGCAGAATTTGACCCACTGTGTCCCAAATCCTACAGATGGTGCAGAAATTGAATAGAGTTCCTCTGGGGATTCCTTGGGAATAGGGGATAAGTCCATATACCATTGGCATCTGGGGCAGGGAGCTATTTCACTTGCAGATTCCTCTTATTCAGTGTATCATGGTACTTAAGTCTGCCGGTTCCTCCTAAAAATCAAGTGGGCTGCCTAGCATAAAGATGAACCAGCTTGAGTTTCCTAAAGTAGTTAGTCTGCCTCTGTGGAGAACCTTTACTTGTTACTTATTCACTTACACTGGACCAAATTCGGCTCTGAAATAAACAGCATCAATACCATGAAACCTCTGAGAGACGTGCTCTCAGGCGGTCAAGTGAAATCTGGCTCACCGTCATTTGCTCAGGAAGGGCAACTGCAGGTCACTTCTCTACAGATGTGTACCTCTCTGTATGATATTCAGACGTCTCATCTTCTCTCACAAGCCCTGCATGTGCTCTTTTACCCCATCCCAAACCAGCACCCCGTTTTGCAGTGTGTTGAATTAACAGGTTTGCTGTGGTGCATTTTAAAACAACTCAGCATAGTCTCCATGGCCTTTCTGAAACAAGGGTGGATGTGCCTTGCAGCCACGGCTTTTAACTCATGCCCTGGGGTGCAAGAGTCCTCAGCTGGTGTGAGTCAGTGCTGTCCCACTGAGGCTGGAGCATCACACCTTCCCTGCACATCTGGCACTAAACCTTGAGTGGATTTATAGAGATTTCAGGACGAAGGGAAGGGAACTCAGCCAGCCGTGGCAGGGAAGTGAGGAGCACCCTGAAGGCTTCTATCTCCGAGGCTTTTGCCCAGGCCTGCTTCCTTGTGTACAAATGTGAATGAGTGAGTGACTGCTTGCTGCCAAACTGGAAATGTTACGTAGGGATTTACTGGCATGTTACTGGCATGTTACATGTTTACTGGCATGTTATCATTCCTAGAAGAGAAGAAAAAAAAAAAACTTGACTGCACATTGTTACTATTAGTGTTGTGATTCTTATTTAATTTTTTTTGTAATACAAAGTCAGCTTTTTTATTTGAATTTGTCTTTTTTTTATTTATTGGTCTGAAAGCCATTTCAAAGTTATAATAATATATTTGGTGTAATTTAATTGGTGCAACATTATTTTACAGCTCCGGCCAAAATTGTTTTTGGTGTTATTTTTTGGGTTTTTTTGTTTTTTTCTTCCAATCCTTGGTTGGTTTGAGCTCTACGAGGCACACAGGGAAAAACGCTGGATAATCACCCGAAGTGTTTGTATTTTTAATCTGATACTGTTTTTTTATTAAATAAAATGAAATTAATGTAACTGTGAAGAGTCTCTCTCTCCCTCTTTTTCACTGTACATCAGCATAAGCCAATGCCAAATGGTAATGAACTTGTCATGCAGAAATACAGTGGCATCTCAGCACTTTGTACCAAGTTGTTTATGCAAACCTTCTTGGCTCATTTCTGCATTTGAATATGATGTGGGTGGCCACAGAGACTCCCTTGCTGTGAAGCATTTGGCACTGCAAAGCACCCAGAGCTTTCAGCTCTAGAAAAGTTTGGTGGAGAATAGCTGACTGGGGGTTTTCTGTTGAAGATAAATGAGGTTTATGGGCCAGGTGTGCTGTAGGTGAGACAGAGCTGGCCGAGCAGACACAGCATGGCTCATTTGTAGCTCAGAGACAGATGGTCATGGTCCTTTCTCCTCCCCCTCTGGGAAAGGAGCAGTTTATTGACAATGCTCTTGTTGGTAAAATTTAGGGGGTTTGAGCAGTAACACGATCAAAAAAAATGGATGGCCATTCACTGCTGTCGAGTGTGTGTTGATTTCAGTCACATGGCTTTGAACAGACAATCAGCTGGTGAGAGGGAAAAAGGGGAGTCAGTTTTCATTTTTTTGGAATCCTCCTGATCACCAGAAGGCTTTAGATTGTTTTTCTTGGAAAACAGGTGGGCATCATAAGAGAAGCTGGGCGTTAGGCACACTGTGTGTGCTGGGGACTTGTTAAAATAAAGGAAGTGGTTGGCAGTGCCTTCATATTGGCTCTGACCATAAGACACCATTAAGTTTCACCCTTGATGCAGCCAGCCAAGATACCTGTGGTGTATATTCTGCTTTTTTAAATTACAGGCAGTTTGGACTAGGATCCAAGGTTTGGATATTATGGGGAAAAAAAGGCTTTAATTGTTCTAATTCATTTCTCTCTCTTGAGCTTTTTAAAACAAGAAGCCATGGCTGTAGGTGCTAGGACCACTTAGAAACCAGTGGGAATAAAGGGAAGATGCAGAAGGGTAAGCAGGCATAAATACATTACAAAAGGAATGATTATCTGCTGTGTGCTAATTGAGTCAGGAATTACGAGGTGTATATTCAAAGTCAGCACGCCCGTTCTTGCACCTGAGGTGAGTAAGGTCTAATTGTGCTGGTGGTGGAAAATATACTGCAAGTCTCTTCTGTAGTAATGATTATGAAACAACTTTTTTCTTTCTTTCTTTCTTTTTTTTTTTTTTAACACACTAGTTATAAAGTGAAGCTGAGGGCAAAATATTTGTTTCATTTTAAAAATAATGGCTTTTAGAAAGTTCTGGATGGCTGGGCATGCTGCACATTTGTGGCAAGCTCTGAGGAGTAATTATGTACATGTTTGTACAGCTCTGAGAGTGCACAGCTCTGGGGTGGGGTGGGAGCTCAGAGTCTTAATTTTCCTGTTTATTACAGAAGATAAGTGCAGAGCGATATGCCTTAGCTGAAGTCACATAGTAAATCTGTAGACAGACCTGGCCGTCTTTTATGTTTGCTGCATGGGCATTCCAGTGCTTCTCAGAAATTGTTGAGCTTTATGGTTTGGGCAAGAAAGGAGCAAGGAAGGAAGACAGGAGCATTTTAATTACTGCAGACAAATGAGTTTGCAGATAAATTTGTTATTGACTCCATAAGCATGTGCAGTAAAACTCGGCAACAGCAGAGCCTCAGTTACAGCTACAGGGCTAGCCTAATGAAGGGAGACGTCTGATACTCATGTAAATTCAGTGTATAGAAGGAGCTTATCGGTTTAATTCAACATCTATCTCAGTGATTCACAGCTGATTTTAATGATCTGCTTTTGCAGACAAATCTGCTGGAATGCTTTTGTTAAGCCAATAGAAACTTCAGTGTTTGCTAGCATCAGCCCAAGGTCTCTGGTACCTGTCCCAGGGTGACTTGATTTCAGGCTTTCAGCTGGAAGTTTTACCACAGCAGAGAACAAGCCCTGTTTCCACTGCATTACTGGTATTTAGAATTCAGCTGGAGCTTTTTTTTATTGTCTGGTGGAGCTGTTTTCCTCCTTGCCAAACCGAGACATCTTTCTCATAAAAGACTGAGTAATTTTGCTGGAGAAGCAACTTTTTTGGATAGATGATCTGAGCATTTTGTTTCTGGCTAACTCTCTCTATTCCTTACTCCCTGCCCCATATTTCCTGGAATTTCATCAGTGCAGAAAACCCTTTGATTTGTGTGTCATCTGACCATGCAGAGCCCTGAACTTTTGAGGAAATTATATTTATTTGCACTGATGCTTAATTGTTCATTGGAAAAGCATTTTGCAAGACAATTTTATGAATCTCCAGAAGACTCCTCATTCCAACTCAACTGCTGGGCTTAGAGTTCACACTGAGTATTGCACCAGGCCCAGGGCCGTGAAGGAATTAGGTAGGTGACTGCTATCAAAATAAGGAAATCAGCTGTGGGTGCTGGCTATAGGAACACTTCTGGGTCAGGACATCACCCTACTTTCTCATTCAGCAAAGCACCTCGAGTGCCAGCATGAACTCAGTTTTATTTGACACTGAGCACCTCTGAAAATCCATGCCTGATCTTTCTCACAATGACCACCCTGCACTGAAGCATTTTTCAGAGACCATGTCGGAATGTTGGCGTTGAACTGCCTTGACATTTTCTTTTTTGCACTTTCCCCTTTCACTTTATCCTATTTACTTAACACAAATAAAGCGTGTCTCTCTCTCACGTAGTCCAAACCCTGCTTGCTGCCCTGTTTAGCTTTGCTCTGCAGGCTGCATCAATAGCCTGTCAGGACGGTGGCTTGAACTTTGCTCACAAGGTCCTTTTGCAGCTCTGACCTGGCTGTGGCACCGCTCGGCCTCGGAGGCTGTTGGGATCCAGCTCTGCAGTGGTGGCTCCGGCGCTGGTCTTTTGCAAAAGGCAGCTTTTCTTCCAGGAGGCAAAAACCGTGCATGGGACCCCGAGCTAACAGCAGGGAGCTCTCTGAAAGAGGCACCAAGATGCAGGACAATTACAAAGCTGGGCTGCCAGGACAAACGGGTTAGACTAACCCAATATAAATCCCTGGAAGTTAGGGGTGAGATTATACCCTTCCCAGCAGGAGTCCACTTAGAAAACTGTGCTCCTTTCATAGTCTGGGGAGATGCTATTGCATTTAGCAACACGAGGAAGGAATAACTGCAGAAGAACTGTCTGAAAAGCTGTGGAGGAGGGAGAATTTTTCTTGTGGCTCTGCAATACATAGAGTTTATTAAGAAACCCTTCCAAATTTCAGCCTCAGAGATAATAGGACAAGACATACTTTAAACAGACTTTCCAAAGGGAAAACAAATTCATAACAGATGTTAGAAAATATGTAAATATATATTTGTATTTACATATAAAGCCCTAGCCCTCGCCTGCCAGGCAAGATTGCTAGGACCAGAGTGTGTGTCATCATCCCAGCTGTACTGGGAATTGTCAAAAATATTTCTTTAAATGTTCTTTCAAACTCTGTTGTTCTCTTTAACTGCACGTCCCACAGCTTGACAGTTTAGTCTGAAGATGTCTTGAGACAAGGGATCTGCTGCCTGAGAAGAAATCTTTGCTAAATTCCCATACAACTCAGTGTGACAAGGAATGTTCAGTTAGCTCCAGCCCTTAAAAACCCCAAGGTAGTTAAGCCCCTTGCACTCCCAAGAAAAAATTGTGTCAGAGTGGAAAGAGGCAATGGGTAACAGTCAAATATTATATCCCCAGATGGTGCAAACTGATGTGGACCCAATCTGGACAAGCATCCAGCCTTAGAAAACAAATTCCTATCATTGTGGAACTGTGGTTGGATTGAGTGGGAATGGCTTCTGGCCCCACACGCTGACCATTTGATCTCTCCATATGAGGAATTCTGTATTTTCAAAAGTTGTGTTAGAAATACCTGTTTCTGAGAAGCCAATTTCAGCTGCCTGCACCCGAATTTTTGAAAGTGATGGCCACCATCTGCTCTCGGTGACCTCAGCCTGAGCTGTGGTCCCTTGGCACTTACAAGGATAAGGCTCACTGGCCCTCAGGCTGGACATTTCAAAATAGAGATATTCTAAGCCAGTAACTGAAATCTTGAGCCTTTCCTTAGCTGGCTGGGGTCTTTGAAAACACTGACACAGCCAGGGCATTATAAAATTTTTGGGAAATTGAACCATTCTTCAGATGAATAGGAATTTTATTGTCAGTGGTGATTTTTTAGGAAATCAAAATGTTCCTAATTTCTCAGGAGTATATGACTGCGAGTACTGCATAGAAGGCAGGAAGCTTCAGCCCCTTAAAAAGATACAAGACACTTGCAAAGCTTTCAACAGCCCAGAGCTTGAGTGTTACAGTTTAATAAATCTGTCCTTTCCTAAGGGAAATGATGCTTTAGCTGAGTTTCTAATGTGGTCTTATCCCACTGTATCCCACCAGACTAGTCTGGATGAACATGGAAATTGTCTTCTTTTGACATTAATAGAGAAGACACCAAAAACCCAGATAAGTGGCACATGAACAACATCACCTGGTCTATGAAGAAATAACTGCCATTGCTTTTTACTAGAGCCAAAATGCTGTTGTTTGAAAAGTTCAAAATTATTATCCTGATCTAGCAGTGACTTAGATAGGTAACTCTGGAGGAAACAAAACTACTGATGATTACAGAAAATGAGGAAGAGTAGGGGCGACATTTCATCTTGTTGAGAGAATGGAGGGACAGTCTTCTCTTGCCCTGGATATAAGTGAATGAATTAATTTCCTCATGGTGTTCCATTCTGAAATTGGAGCAGATTTACTGGAGCCTCCCTCATTCCTTTTCCCGTGGCAAGTACAAGTAGTTAGGTTTGCTCCCAAACCTAACAGATGCAGCTTTGTCCCTTGCCACCATTTGCAGCAGGCCTGCAGTTGCACAGAGAATGGGACCCTGCTGGCTGACATGCTGAGGGCCCCTCATGCCCTTAGAGCCCCTCCAGGGAGCCCTGGTACAAAGAGAGCTTTAGCGTGAGAGAGGGATCAGAGGCCTCAATGCGCTTTAGTGGGGCTGCCAGGGACAGCTTTTGTTAAAGTTCTGCCATGCAAACAAAGGAAGATTTGCATATTTTCCCCTCTGACATCAGCACACTCCCCAACACCTGCAAAAGCACCCTTGCCACAGAGGGCATCTCTAAAAATACTTCAGAAAATAGACGACTCATTATAGGAGTTGTGAGCAGACCTGATTGCTTCAAATAGCAGAAAAGCCTTTTTTGTCAACACACTCACTAAACCTTAATTAAAACTGTACTGTTCCACCACAAAGTTATCTGGCTTTTCTTCTGGCAAAGCTGGTACTACTGAGACAGGAATTCCTGCATTAGTTTATGTGCCTTTCCCCTTAAACCTTTTCTTCTGAAGAAGCCCTGGTCAAAAGCTGAAGCAAGGTCCTTCAGTTCTAGAAACTATGCTCAAGTCGGTTTGAGGAATGAAACAAAAGCGACATCACTTTTGACCAGTCAAAGCTTGTTCACACTGCGTGCATGAACATTCCATGTCCATGGCGGATTCCCAGAAATACTGTGAGGCCATACCGACTAACTGCCTGCTAGAAGGAACTGTGTTGGGAGCATCAGAAGGCTCTAGACTAATTTAGCCCCCTGCCCTGGTATATACACTCCTCACCACAAACACTTGGCTGACTGGTTTTTAAGAGGACAGTAGAAAGCCTGCAAAGCTCAAAGGAGAGGTTTGGGTTTTCACCATTGAGGCATCCATACTCTCTTTTGCATTCATGTGAATAGAAAGCCTTTGTTCAGATCAAGCCAAGAAGAAATAAACTGTTGTTGGAAGGTCATTTCAGCTTGCCTCGAGGGGTGAGGAAGAACTAGAAAAAATAACCAAATGTGGTCTTCTTACCAGTGATTATAAATATTGTCTTTCATCAGAACAGGCAAGGTTTTGTTAGAGATACATATTTTTGTGTTGGACTAATTCACTGTATGTTCAGGCTAGAGGTTTTATAGAAGTTTTAGCTACCATGGTTGCTGAGTGTCCCACTTGAGGCACCCTGGGGAGGTTTGATTTTTAGAGAATGAGTGGTTCCTACAAGGACACAGCAAATGTAGGTGTTCCATCTGCCTTGCAGGTTTTGGTCGTTGTTTCTTTGACTGGTGCTTGTCAGCATTCAGAAAATAATGAGTCCAGCTGTTACCATAGGAAAAATCTCCATTAACCTGTTCTGGAGGCTTTGCTTGGATTTCATACTCCACCATAAAGTAAGTCTACCGCCAGGTTGGTAAGCAACCATGTTAAGCCCATCTTGCAGCAAAGCACCACTTCTATTAAGAAGACTTTTGCTACAACTGATGAATTCACTTTAAAGGGAGGATAGGGAGAGGGCCCGTGTGACATTTCAAACTCTGCCAGGGTTTTCTGTAGTTTAATCTTTTTTATGAAAACTTCCCCCTTATCTCCCTCCTATGAACCCTGATTCACTAATTTACTCCTATAAATAACTTTCACATGTTTAAAGGTAGACCTGCCTATTCCTTGCTGACTCAGAGCCATGGCTTTCTATCTGACAGTGAAATGCTACCCAGGAAAATCCCCAAAGGTTAGTTTTCAGTATTATTTTTTGACATGAACTCAAAGAGGTTGGCAAAAATGCTTCAGTAGTGGTTTTCCTGAAAAAACTGAGCAATATTATATATCTGTCTTTCAGCAAATATGAAGCTTTGGTACAAACCACAGCTTGCCTGGCTATGTCCTGTTTTCTTCTTCTGTTTCAAGTATTTATTTCTGCAGATAAATGGTTTGCAGTAGTCTGTCATACAAATGGTCATTAACAAATCAAAGCGGGATTTTCGAAAACATTCAGCATAAGCCTATCTCTACTCTTGTTTAAGTTACTGGCAAAACCCCTAGAGATGTTATTTTTCTTTTTCTACAGATAGAAGTCTATCCTATGCTCAGAAGAGTATTTCCCCATTTCTGGTAGGATCATTACAGGAGTTATTGCATAAGGAACGAACACTTTGGCAAGATAATAATGGTAACCCTGATCTTCTTTTATATAATTATGGATTCAGAAGGAATTAAATTAGCAAGCTTAGTGATGGAGAGAAAAACTAAAGAGGTTGTTCCAGTACAGTCAGTGTCACTGTCATATTTAATTTTGTAGCCCATAAAATCTTCCCTGCTGTAGTGGAAAAGCCATCCTCAGCTACATCTAAAATTACTGGCTCCATGTGCTGATTTTCCTTTCCCAAATGGCATAGGTAGGCTCCTTAGGCTATGGTTTAAACTTCTTTAAAAACCCAAGAAAAATAATAAAGCCGACCTTTAACCTCCTTGATTTCTTTTTAAGTGCCAGAGCAAAGTAAACAGAGTTTCAAGGAAAGAAGATGCAAAGCTAGAGGTCAAAGCAAATGGATATTGTAAGGAGTCTCTCCTCACCTCTTTCCATACTGGGTTTCCCTGACACCCCATGAGCTATGTAGCACTTCGTAACACAGGCACAAGCTGGACACATCAGCAGCTGCCTCCACTGCAAGCCCACACCTTGCTCCAAAAGCACCATCACAGCCAGGAGACCTCCAGGATCCCTGTTTTGCTGTCCCTCGCAGATATCCTCTGCACCACACACACCTTGAGCTGAACGACCTCAGGGATCTCCCTGGGGTGTTTTTGTACCCACTTCTGCCACTGTTTTGTTTGTTTTGTTCAAGGTAATTTGATTTGTGGATTTGCACAGACAGCAGCAGAGACTGGTTCGTAACAGGACATCCCACCCCATGGTTTGTTCTCACCAGCTCCCCTAAGACAAGGATAATTCACACCTTCTGCTGGGGCAAGCAATTTGCTTTAGAAGTAGATAACCAAGCTGAGGAAGGAAGGAGCAGCTGGGGGGATTGGAGCAGTTGGTTTCTGTGCTGGGAATCCCCATTAGGCTGAACAACATCTCTCTTGTTTGCTGAGCAAGAAGGGAGAGTCACTTCAGGCTCCTCAGACCTGCACTAACCTGTGGAGTTCGCAGGCTCTGCCCTGCCTGCTGCAGCAGATGGGGATGGCACATCCAGGCGGACTTCACTCAATTGAGTGTCTGCTCCTGGCTGCTCATCCAGCTTTTTTCCTATGCATAAAAACATGTAATGATACAGTATTATTTTTGTTTTAAAGACATGAACCAAGAAATCAAACTGCAGGCTGCATCTCCCATGTTGTTTGATGGCTGCTGTCTGTGTGGGGCACACTCCAGGTTGCGAAGGCCGTGTGGGAGTACAACACGTACACAGCTATGCAATTTTTATGTGCATTTATACCACAGTCCTTAGCTGAGCACAACTCTGATCACTGATGTCATGATTACTCATGTCAGACATCTCATGGTGGCTTTCAGGCCTTTTGTTCCACCTTCATGATGACTATGGAAAGTGGTATTGGGCAGATCTTGCAGAAGTACCATTGTCTGCAAAAGAAATGAAAATCAGCCAGGATTTTGGCTCCTGTCAGTGAGAAAAATCTGCAGTTCAGGACATTTTGAGCTATTATTGTAACAAAAGCAGCTCATTCTCTTTTAATTTTCATTTGCTTGGACTTGGATCTGTCTTTCAGCTTTTCCATGCCTGAATTCCTTATGAACTTAGTGTGAGCTAAACCAGAGAAACCGGAGACCTACATAACACAATCACTGTCTCACTGTCTCTCTGATTTTGGATACAGACACATTCTCATAGGAAAAGTTGTGAAAACAATATAAGACACTGTTAAAAAAAAAAATTAAAAAAAAAAAGACATTTTTTCCAGCTTCTCTTCAATTTATAATTTAAGCATTTAATTTAAATTTCAAAATATCAAAAACTTCAAGCAGCCACACTGATGTGTCATCCAGCAGCTGTATTTAGAGGAGACTTGAGAATATGTACGTAAGAGGCCTGAAGAACAAAGACGTCTGCCCTCAGGAAGGATATTAATGTTGAAGGCGGCCTACACTTGAGCATGCTTCTATCCCTGCTTCAGGGGATTTTCTTCCAGCAGGGATTTTCCTGCTTCAGTTGCTAGTTTCCCTGAAGACATTTTGACAAGCAGGATGCCTCTTTACACTTTTTGTCATAGCTATGGTATTTGAGGGAGATGAAGTGAAAATCTAAAACTCTGTGCGCATACAACGAAGGAAGGAGCTGTTAGTCTGTGCGTAAGGGCAAACAGAGGATTGTCTTCTAATCTGCTCATTTTGCTAAACAGAAGTTGTAGAGTTTTACCAGATATTACTTGCATCTGTTTAAATTACAGGTTATCTTTTGAAAAATAACCAGCCTTGGTACAAGCATTCCAGTGGATGAAGAATGAATCACATTCCTTGAGAAGTTGTCTCAGTCATTTATTACTAATACATGAAGCTGAGATTTTCAGAGTCACCTTGAGAAGTGAGCAAACCAAAACCTGGAGGCAGTTAATCTTTAAAATATCCATATGGAGGAATTTCTTCAGCATTCTGATAGTGTTCCCCTGGAGCCTATCTGAAATTAAAGTGCTATTAAGTTCCTGAATACCTCACAGAGAAATTTAAAAATGGTTGGAAAATATGAATACTCGATTCATGTTTGCTGTGTGCACTTAATCCCCTGTCTCTTTCTCCCCAGAGGACATAACACACACACATATACACATACAAACACACACATATATATATAAAATACCTATAAATATATATAAATAATGACTGATTCTGGACTGCCTGTGTCCATTGCAAAACAATGCTCTGGTTAAGCTTCCATGCAGTGCTGTGGGATGCATATGATGGGAAATGCTTCCCTGTCATCTACATAGGTCTGAAAAATGGGTTTTGGCATCATGTAGCAAATGCTCAGGGAGTGGGTGCTGGGACATTGGAACACTTGTTTCACTAGTGCCAAACAAACAAAGAAACCCCAACGGTGTCCTGGATAATATAACTTAATTGTTTTTTGGGGGAAAAAGGGAAAAAAAAAAAAAGTAATTTTTTTCCATATCAGTTAATACATTGTCATGACAGGTAAGTTAATTTTCCTGAAGTGTTCTACTGTTCCAAGTCTACCCATAGAATGTGCACAAAAATCCTAATTAATCTCTTACAGCAATTAGCTTTGAAAGTACTCTACAAGGTTTGAATTCTGTGAATATTAACTGATATAAAAATTCAAAGGAAACCCTAAATTATTGGACAGTGAAGCTAAGTCTGTGTTACAAAAAGCAAAAAAATTGACCTAGACTAGAAACCATCCCTGATCTACTGTCTGATTTTCTGATGCCTCTTCCTACTGGTACCAGTGATGGCGTGTGAAAAGTAACCACAAAATATGTAGCTTCATCATACCAAAAAGACACGTAAGTAGGAGAAGGGGACTGGATTTCAAGAAAGCAAGCTGGATTTATGGAGGAAGATTAAAAAAGCTAATTATGTTTAACTTGGCTGACAGACAGCTAAAAAAGGGGATATGATAACTGCCTACAAATATTTGAAAGATGCATAATACACCAAGGAAAGAGGGAAATAGTTTGAGACAAAGTCTGGTAAAGCAAAATTTAGGCTGGGTAGAATGCTAACAATGAGACCTGTCAGACTGCACAAAAAAGTTCCCGAGGGAATTAGTCAACACCTCATTAAAAAAAAAACCTTGGAGAACATGCAAACATTCCCTGTTTGCAGGGAATAATTCTTCAGTGAGAAAGTCAAGGACCAGGGACCTTCACAGGCCACATTCTGCTCCTTTGTTGCTGCTGTTGTCAATAGCATATGGTTTTAAAGGTTTTCTCAACAAAGTTTTTGAGGCACGAGACTTTTATTTCCTCCCTGACAAACAGTAGATGGAGGGAAATTCTCTTTAAGAGAAATTACTCTTTTTATGGAAAATTTGAAATATCAAGGGAAAGTCACCATATTTGGAACAGGAGAAGTGGAACACATCAAAGTAGTGTTGTGCCAACCTTCCCTGTTCCCAGGAAAGTTTCAATGCAGCTGACAGGAGTGCTCTCGTTGAAGTGCCAGGGAATTGGAGACAATCTGGGTTTTGGATCATGTATGTAGTTCCTGTTCAACATAAGCTCCATGGTGGACTTGAACTTGAGCAGCTATCCCGTGGTAAAAGCCAACCTGCCTCAAGTCTGTGTTTTTTTCCTAAATCAGCTAATTTGATTTTGTCAACCCAGCTCCAGAGCACATTATTTTTTTGCAATCTAGACCTGCCTTCACTATTAGGGGTTGCTTTTCTATGCCAGAAATACCAGCCTATATTTTTCTGCCAGACTGGCTCCCCTGCATGATCTACCACAACTGAGATTTAACATTAGCTGGAGTGGTGCAACTGTGAATCTACTTAGCATCAGTCTTATGAAAGTCAGTGGAAACAGCTGATCCCTTAAACTGAGAAGGGAACCAGTGTTTCACTCCACATTTATGCCGATGTAACTCTTCTGCCTCATACTAGGATAAACTGAAGCTAGGCAGCAGTGAATCAGACCTAATATGTTTAGTACTTGTATGCTAAATTTATGAGGCACCCAGTGACATTTGCCTTATGTATAATGGTAGCACTCCCAGCAGGATGATCTAATCATTCATGAGGAATTATGGTACAGTGCTGGAGTTTATTTAATGCTTAATGTTCACAACAACCTCCAGCATTGATTTTAATCTGGCTACTGCTCACATTGTGAAACAGATCTCCGTGGAGCAACAGCAGCAGAGGAGATCAACCACATCCCGTGCAGCGTGGCATATATCAGCAGTACAAGGGTGCACTGTTTTTCTGACAGGCAGAGGAAGCAGAGTTGATTCACACACCAGAACAATTCCTCTCACCAAGACACTTAGGAATGCATCAAAGGAAACAGGTCTCTTTCTGCAGGCTTCCTCTGAGCAATGGGCTTACTGTAAATCAAAGACTTAAAAAATAGCGCTTTTTAAAAATGGTGCCCTTGACAAATGGAGCAGGAAAACCTGTGAAAATTTGGATGCAGCAGAATGAATTTTCAAGGAGTGCATGCCAAGGTGTTAATTTTGCAGTATGTACTTGGAGTGGCACATTTTTCTGCTTCTAACATTGTATTCCCTCCAGGAGGGAGACTAAGGCCAAAAAAAGTTTGCCACCTCCAGGAGATAGACTATCCCTTAAAAAGAACTAAGAATAGAGAAAAAAAGGAGGAAAGAGAACTTTTATCCAAGTTGGTTTCTCAGTTTCTAAGGAAAAGGTTTCAAATAAGTGAATGAGCTTTTTATAACCAAAATCTCCTTCTGGGGTCCTTCCAGCTTGGTTCATGTTGCCTTCAAGTCATTTTAACAGCAAATATTTCCTGAGCAGGAAGGGCAAATTGTTCTGCTAGTGGAATTTAGTCACAAGGTTTTAGGGAAATAATATTAATATTCACAGCTGCTGTGTCAGTGCCATAGAGAAGAAGCAGATTCACGAGGATGGCTGGTTTGTATCCTGTCCAGCCTTCATCCAAGACCAGCAAGCTCAGTTTGCTAATTTTCCCCTGGGGAGATCACTACTTTATCCCCTCAATGATTTCTTGAGCTACTTGCTTAAAAGATGTAATTACACGGCATCTATTTGTGTGATTGATTGTTCTTCTGACTTGTTGCCTGGCAGCAGCTTAAATATTACATTTTAAAAAAAGCATAAAAAATTCCTTCCTAGTAAGTTAAAGTTACATCAAGGAGGTTCTCACATTTAAGAGTCCTCCTGTGACCACATGTGACAACGTGGTGAACAACAAAACCCATCCAACTTGTTTGCCTTGGGCTGTCAGAGAAACAAATGACTGTGGACTTTTCTTAAAGAAGCTTATAGCATCCTTTCAAATGTCATGGGGCAACAGCCGAGGCTCATGTATTCTCCAGGCAAAACCACACTGCCGATCTGAGCACTACCGACACAGATCCTGCTTTCTGGCTTGGAGCAAAAGCAACCACACTGCACCTCCCACAGCCGTAGAAACAGCTGGCAGAGCACGACAGCCTCATGTGGATCCTCTTCCCAGCTGCCCCACATTTGCAGCAGTCTTCCAGCTGCCCCGTCATGCTGCTTTGCTCAGTGAAATGACCCTCAGCGTGCCACTTCTAGGCACGTCTCTCTGTGTGCTCTGGCCAAGGATGCTTTGAGGTAGGGACATGAGCCCTCGGCCCAGAATGGGGTGGTAAGTGCCCACCATGAACTCCCCTGAATAAGAGTCCAGATTGCAGCTGTGTCCTGGGCGTTATCATGGGCACATAGGGTCACCTGAGAGTGAGATGGAGAGGATTTACTCATAGCAAGAAGCTCATGAAATTAGAGGGAGTCAATCTGTGACTCTGCATTGTTGATATCTGGGGTAACTCTAACACAGTTATTGGTACAGAACATTAGGGGGTACCCCTGGGCTTCTTCCCCGGGAAGGCTTGGAAGGCTTGATTTCGCCATTGGCAGTGGCCATGGGACTGCCGGGAGGGATGTCCCCGCAAGCCTGGCAGATTATGCTAATTATCAGTCATTCTGCAGATGCTTTGCAGGGCATGGTTCCTGAGAGCCGGCGCTGGCTGCACAAGCTGCCGAGGAGCATCGCTATTATCGGGTAACATGTCTGGTTACTTTATAGACCCAGTTAACAAGAAGGGAGGTGGAGGGGGGAAGGGAAATTCCTACATTGTGCAAAGGACTCTTTTCTCCCCCCCTGTTGTTTGGATCTTTGCCACTGTTTAAATTTAAGCAGATTTGCTATCCCAACATCTGCAGTTTGATTATTTGACTATTGCCTGGCTCTGGGTCAAACCACAGCAGAATACACTAGTCTGTGATTTACAGCCTGGGCTGTGATTATAATGGTTTTATTTTAGTTGGACCCCTATTTACAAGCTCATTTGTATTAGTGCACAGTGTTGTAATAACAATGGTAGAATTATTAGGTCTCGAAGAAACAATCGCACACAGTAAATGGCTGCAGCTCACAGGGCGCTGTTTAAGTGCTCCAGCAGCCCGGCGATGGCTGCAGCACAGAGGTTGCCATTTTAATAGCAAGGTGGGGAGGGGAGCGAGAAGAGGCTCCGAGGAGGAGCCGAGGAGAAACGTGGTTGTTATTCATTCTTTTCTAAGTAAATAGAAAGGACGTGTGTTTCCTGGATTAGCCACTGAAAACAAATGTTGAGAGGGGAAAGAGCTGGTGTTTCCCTCAACAGGGTTAAATAAGGTACTCTGCCTCGGCGCCGATGCCCGACAGCTGCTTGGGGCCGGGCCGCCTGCCATGAGGAGCCCCACAGCCGCCTGCCGGCGGGAACCCCTGGCAGTGAGGAGGGTCCTGGAGGAGGGAGGGACCCTGGAGGAGCCTGGTCTCGGCTTGCCCTGGAGACCCCGTGGCCGCTCGTGGTGGAAGTGTCTGAGGTGCAGAAGCTCAGTCCCAGGGGCCTTTCCTGGCTGTAGGTGGGAGAAAGGACGAGGTGAAGTCGGGAGGTTTTGTGGTGCCTCTGAGGGGCCTTGCTGAGGCCTCCCCATAAGCACTGGGCCGCGCTGAGGGCTGGGTTGGTGTGAGACATTGTCAGCGTGTCCTGCTGCCACACAGGGCTGAGCTGCATCTCCACAGGCATTTTCGGGACTTGCCTTGGGACCCTGTCTCAGGGAAATCCTCCCTTGTGATTAGCAGGAAAGATGCTCAGGGTTTTACCTGGCACACCACAGATACCGATCCCACCAGACCCCAGCAAAAGAACTTGGCCACACGTGGCTGGAACCGACCACTGCTGCAGGCCTCATGTGTTTGACCTGCCAATGTGAGGAGCACTGGCAGCTCCTGCTGCAGACTTGCAGGTGCAAGGCAAGGTGTCAGGCATTTCTGAAAATTAGGTTTTTTATGTGACTTGTGGCCCTGGGGATTCAGTGGCAGGATGAACAGGATGGAGGGGAAGCCGGGTTTCAGTCTCTGCCACTCTCCTGCTCTCCCTGAAGGGAGAGGGGAAAGGACTGCTTATCCACTCTATGGCAATGCTGAGAACTTCCATCTCCTGCCCCACCACTGGCTGAAAATTAAATATTAAAAAAATTATGATTCTCTAGTCTCAGGGAGGGAAAAAACATCTTCAAAAGCAAATGGAAAAGAATTGAAGAAAGAGTAGGACCAAGAGTTATTATGATTCATTGTGAAGAAGGCAAGGCAAGGAAATTACCCTGGTCTGACTCAGAGGGCTTAAATCCTTTCTCTGATGCGTCTCCCTCAGCCATCACCTGAGTTTGTACATAAAGAGCAGGTGAGCTGGGTCATCCTCTCTCCTGTCTATGAAAGGTGCGTACGCCAAAAAAGCATCACATATGGATATTTCAGATAAATTACTCAAGATGCCTGAAATTAAATTGGATTTAAGATATCCTATTTAAGATGATAGTTATAAAATTCTGTGTCCTCGAGGCCTGTCCTGTGCTTAGCTGCCCTTCCTCTTACAGGTGTTGTTTGGTATTGCTGACCAGCTCTGTTCAAGGGTAAAACCCTTCAAAGCTAACAGGAAAATTTCTTTCTCTGTGTGTGTACCTCTCTCTGTTTAAAAGCTGCTGGTTTCCTGGGTGTTTTGGTCTTTTAGAAAAGAACCTTCTGACTAGAACTTTGTGTAGTGAGAGTTTTTAGGGGTTTCTGCAGTCCCTTTGTACTAATTGATTCCCCAGTGCATTAGCATCACCAAAGCTAGATTAATCTTCTTTTCATTTTAGTGCTGAGATCAATGTCTCTGTCAACATAGTTTATTGAACCTGGTACAGTTTCACCACTTGCCTTTACCTCCTCTAAGATGGCTTTTCTCTTAAGTATGTCCTGAGAAAAGATCCCGCTTTAAAACTGCCTCTGACCAAGCTGCCAAGCAGAATTGCTCTCCTGTGGGGCCCAATCCACTGCCAGAATTCCTCCTGCTTCATCACAGATGCAAAATTTCCCAGCAACTGGCATGTCGTCCTATTGCTTTAGGAATCAAACTGTGTCTTTTTGTCAGGGAAAAATTAGGATGGACTCCTCTGCTAAAGGGAAGGACTAGTGGGAGATAGATTCACACATAGGCTGTGCAGCCTGGACTCTTCTCATGGACGTAATACAACAGTTCTGCAGTTCAAAACTTGCTTTCTGATGGAGTCAAATATCTTCCCTGTATTTTTCAGGAGCCATTGAAAATCAGGCTGAGAAGTAATTCCTATATAATTACCTAGCCTTAAAAAAGAGCCTGCAAAGAAGAGGTTTTATAGACGGTCTCGCCTGAGCTCATTTATATCATGCCACAGTACTCTGGGAAAAGCAATCTTTCTGCTTGTTTTTGTGGATGGCACAGACAGCAAAGGGTCCAGACCCTGCTCTTGGCACTGTGCCTGCTGAAACCAAAGCTGCTGCTAGATTGCCACCAACTCCAGTGGCAGATACACTGGCATGATCTCTTTGAAATTGGGGTTGAACTCTTTCTCTTCTCTTGGCTTGAATAAGGATTAGTCCTTGCAAGCATTTGGTGCATTGACTGCTTCCACCAACTTCAAGGATGTATTTGAGAGAATGAAGATTATTTCCTCCTATGTGGCCTGCAAGATTAGAGCCAAAGATGCACAAATCTTGCCTAAAAGGGCTGAAACAGAGCTTAGCTTACTCATCTGCTTCTGCCATATACAGTGAACCTGACTTGTAGCTCTGCTCTGGCTTCAGCATGGTACTAAATACTTTGCAGCACAGCACTTCCCAAAAGAGCTGGGAATCCTACATCTGCAGGGAAAATCAAACAAACAGATTGGAGAAATTAATTGTAGAGTTACCACACACAGTTTCTGCATTTAAAGTGAGTACAAACAAATAGATCTGACAAGCTGGGCTACTTGAAAAAGGAGTGAGCAATGCAAACCAGAGAAAAATCCGTTTGCATTCATGATATTTTAATCACTTATACTTTCATTAAACAAAATACTTAAGTAGATCTTATGCTTCAATGAAGTTGAAGGGACTTGAGTATATGCTTTAAATTCTGTAAGTGCTTAAAAGTGCTGCCAAGCAAGGATGCAAGTCCTTAAAGTGCTAGGGCTGAGAGTATACTTAAGTGTTCTGCTGAATAAGATCCATGGTGTCACAGAGACTCAAAGTGAGCTCAGAGGTTTCAGCTGAGATGAAGGATAAAGCCAAACAGCAGAACAGGAAACTCTCAGGATTTTCCAGAGTCTAGTGCATAATTAGATTAAATGCACAATCCCATTTTGGGATTATGAGTGGGTCTGGGGTTTTTTAGACCTTTAAAAAGAAAAGGAATCTTCCTTTGCAGACAAACAAAAAATCTACCAGGTAACTTTTCCTACACTTGCACTTTCCTTGTATGTGGCATTTCAAAATTAAACAAATGTCAGTGACACTGCAGTTTAGTTCTGAGTGGTAAAAAACATCCAGCTCATGAAAACAAGTTCTTATCCTGTGGTCATCTACATAAATTATTTCCGAAGTTTTCCTTGGGAAATTAAATGGATTGTAATGGTATTCCAAGTAGAACATAACACTGCCATAGCAATTACATCTTAAGCTTTGTTAACCATACATTTCAGCAAACAATTCTTGATTATATACTTTATGGCACACAAGCATATTTATTTTAATATAAATATTTAATTTACAGATTTTAAATGTTTCCCCTACCTCTGCCTTGTGTTAGCCACATCTATTGCCTGCAGAAATGCATTAAGCAAAGCAGATTGAACAGTTCTGTCCTACTGCTTCATATCTTCATTCCCCTTAAAATTCTATCCTATTACTTGCCTACAGCCCTTCAGCAGACCATGCCCTTCAGCACTGCTGAATTTCAAAGAGGTGATAACTGCTTTGAAATTGATGGAAAGAGTCATAAAGGAGACTAAAGACATAAAAAGTGTCTGTTACCTTCACGCTTTGTCTGCAACTGCTATGTGATTCCTTTCCATTGTTTGAATTTATTCAGTCATCCCAGAACAAGTCCTGAAACTGTACACTCTGTCTAGCAAAACTTAATTGGTTTTATCAAAGACATTGCACATCTAAGGAGCACTAGACAATCTCTTGCACTTATCTACTAATCTTTTGCTTCATTCATCCTGTTTGCTGGTGTTCTGTAACCTCCCCAGTCCAGGACCAGGGCCCTTGGGGCAGGAATGTCTGCCAGCCCCTCTTAGCTGTGCTCAGGTAGTCTCAAATGTGGGTGACCTGCCGGGAGTTGAGCTTGAATGACCCAGGCTGACTTCTTGCAGAGACGTTGGGGTGTCTGCACCGTGCACCTCAGGTAGCAGCTTCCCCCTTTTCTTGGATGTATCAGCAGTCCCCCATCACCTTCCTCCCTCCCAAGCGCTGGCTGGGGAACAGTGCCCACCCCAGAACTTGATGTGCCCTGATGCCTGGAGTTGGGATCAAAGACCAGACTTGACTGGACAGTGCCTTAGCAAAAATGAAAGCAACCCTAAATTGTAAAAGCAGCTTCACTTCCAAGATGTGGTTGGCTTCCTTTGCCTTTCACACTCCCTGAATATCTGACTTTAAAGTGGGTTAGCAGAATGGCTAAGCATCCAGAAGCTATGAAGATGTATGAGGGTTTGATTCCCTGTGGGCTCCCCTTCCCCTGCTGTGGCTCCTCCAGGATGTCAGAGCAGGTCCATGCGATGTAGCCCAGAGTCAGGATGAGCCCCCTTTGCATGCACAGCACATGCAATCTGTGCCAAGGGCCCTGCTTGGCGGTTATAAGCAGCTGCTCTGTTCCAGCTCCTGTCTCCTCACCTCACTCTGCACACAGTTGTGTCGATCCCACTCCTGTCCTTTCTCTCAGGCTTTAGCTCCACAGTGCAGTAGCCAAATGCATGGAAATTCATAAGTTGCTATTTCCTACTGTCAGCAAATTACTACACATAGGAACCCAAAAAGGGGTGTGGAGGTAGGCACGGAACAGCGTTTGCACAGTGCTTGGTTGCTGCTGACTGCTGCTCCAAAGGGGCATTGATTTCCCATATACGTCTTTAAAGGCTGATTATAATTACTTTTTAAAAATACCATTATATCACAGTGGATAATATCTTGCCACATCAGCTTTAAAATCTACTGAATGTGGGACCAGTCAAGATCTAGACCTCCTGTGAGTGATAGGGTCCTCAGTAATAGGGAAATTAGCAGCTGGAGGATAAGATGCCAAGGACAAATGAACCAAATAGACCTTTCAAAAGCACTCGAGAAAATATCATTGAGATTGCTCAATTAAATATGAATATTGTTTAAAATTAATGGGTGGAGACAGCAACAGCCAAGGAACAGCTGTGCCTGTTGAATCCCATCCCTTTGTTTGAGCAACAGCACAAATTCCCACACATGTGGGATCTTTTTTATTATCTTTGCCCTCACTCCACATAGACTTATCTTTATTTATAGGATCTCTAACAGCATCTCAGGTTGTAACCTTGATTTATAATACTGGAAATGCTGGCGCCCTGTTTCATTTGCATGGAAGTGAGGTAGGTAGATTGCATAGCTGAGCTGTAATGTTGCTGTGAAGAATAGCAGATGTTTAGCTGTTTTCATTTCCACTCCTCAGTGGACAATCAACAAGGTCTGATAACTTCTCTTGCTTGCTGTGGGGTGGCCCAGAAATCTAAGTGGGGGGTCTGGCCAGAGAATAGCACACTACTGGATCAGCAGAATATCTCCATCAGCATTTACATAGGCAATGACAATAGATAGCTCAGAACTGGGGCTTTTCTTTAACTTCTGATTGCCCTAGGTCTGTTGCCAAACTTGTTTTGGGTTGTTTTGCATATGTGATACTGTCCTCTTTTGGGACTTCCCACAGGAGGTCAGGCACCTTTCTTATCTCTTTTCAGGAACTGAAAGTACACAGTACAGATGGATGGGAAACATTTTCTGCCTAGTAAATATTTTCACTAAAACAGAAACACCTTTATATAACTTCATTTCCTGTAAACTCTTAATGAGAAACCTCCTGCTTTTCAGAGGAAAACAAACAGGCAAGCAAAATCCTCAACCCACCCTTGTGCTCAGCAAGTCCCTCCAGGTAGGAATCTAGCCATGTCTGCAAAAATTGTGTTGTGTAATGCCAAGGAAATGCAAGAAACCAGTAAACACTCGTTCATCCCTCAGCCAAGCTTTCTTCCCACTCTTTTCCACTTGATTTAAACTAATATCTGCATAGTGATTGCAGAGAAGCTTCTGTCTGGGGAAGTCATAGACTGCATGATACGGGGTCTGTGTCACCCAAGCAATGTCACTCTTTGCACCTGTACAAATCAGCTCAGCTTCTCTCTTTACTCTTGATTTATCAGATGTATTGGAACCTCACTGAATGTAAATCGGTTGAGTCAATCCAATATCAAAGCTGAATCATGATGAATGAGTGTAGATTGATCTAAAATTACCCAAGAAGTGTGGCTTCTTAAAAGGGTGTTAACTTCACCAATGTCAAGGGAGTTACTCTTGTTTTATGCCACTATAAACAAGAGCAGAGCTAAGCCGTGAGTCATCTCTCTTTTGCTGCTTGTATTTTCAGAGCAGATCTACTGGCTTTGCTGCTAGATGAGTTTGCAGAGATGCTTTTTGGAGCTTGCTTTTGGTGGTTAAACTTGCTGGTAGACTTTTTTCTCAGTGGGAGAGCAGAGAGAATCAGGGTGTTAGGACCTGGGAAATGCTGAAACCTAAAGGCTCACATAGTCTTTTTAGCGGTATTAGAAAATACAGGTTCCCCAAAGCCTAGGTTTTATCTCAGCTGGTAACAAGCATTTGAGGGCAGTCATACTGTGGCCATACTGGGTTCCCAAAAAAAAGTGCTTGTCCCAAGCAGTTAAAATAGAAGTACCAGGAAAAAATGTTTGTGATGTTACTTGGACCTGAACAAAGATGCCTGAGGGGAAGAGTTTCTTTGAACCCCTGAAGTGTCTTTGCATTGTCATATAATGGGTCTCTTTTGTAGGGACAGCTATTTTTAAACTCACTCTTCTGACACAGGCATGCACAGGCAGGATGCATCCCTTTTCTAAGGCAAGCGATGTAGCAATCTGTCAGCTGAGAAACATCTGAAAAAGGGTGGTTTCTTTTCCTCAAAAGGAAAATAGCTAAAGAAATCATGTGGCTTTCAGAAGAGCAATACTTTATTATTATTGTTATTATTATTAAAGAATCCAGTCCCTAAAACATTTTTAGTCTGACATTTAGCATTTGAACTATACCATGTAGTCCAGCATTGTAGCTATTAAAATCACTTGTTTGCACCTACCAGCCAGCAAGTAATTCTGTGGCCATGGTGCTGTGTTCATATCTTCCTTTTCCACCCAAGCTGTCCTTAGCGGTCTGGTCTTGGCTTCCATAAACCTCATTGCTTTCACCAGGCCTGAAAACAAGATGTGGTCAGAGCCATCACAAATTAACAGATCCTCTTTTTCAGGGATGGATACCATGACCACAGGAGCTGAAGAGAGTCATGTCTTCCATGCTCACATTGCTTTTGGGTACAGTTTGTCCTGAAGAATGCCACGCTGGCAAAGGTCTGCAAGCTAGGATGAAACTCTCCTCTTTGTAGGCAGCCAGAACGGGGTACGTGCTTTACCACAGTCTCCTTTGAGCTTTATTTAGACAATGCAGTAATGTACAGCCATTCTGTTGGTCCTCTGAAAATGAGTGAATTCCAGTCTCAGAACTTAACTGGTGTCATATTGTTATGAATCACCACTTAAATATTTTCAGTGCTCCTTGGAAGAAATAGAAAACTCAAGCAAAAGCAGAAGACCTAAATAGGAATTTAGTCCTTACATCAAGAGCCATAAAATTACTTTAGTTAGAGCCCTGTAAGTCTTGTTATAGAATATTCTGACTAGAGTTCCCTGTTTGTTTCTTTCAGGCTACATTTTCCTTAATTTGCAGTCAGGCGGAGTTGGGCTGATTTGTGTTTCTGTGCTGCAGCCCAGCAATCAAACAAAATAACATACATGCAAGCAAACATAAGGAGAGCTTGTGGACTGCAAGCTCCACTCTGGTGTGTGTGCAGGCATCTGTAGATATGCCTGGATCAGAAGAAATTGGAAGAGATCATCCTACCACTAGGATGGGTTGTGCTGCTATTGTGCCCAGGCATTTTTTTTTGCAAACCTGTTGACCTTGGTGGAGTTACTCCATCCACATGGCAAAAATTCCTAAAACAGAATTTGGACTATGGGAAGTTAGTGGGAGCTATGCCACGTTCATTGGCTTCAGGAGGAAGAGGAATATTGTTGGCCTAAAATTACAGTCAGCTTTCAATTTTTATTTCTGGCTTAAGAGGGAAGAACTTAAAGAGGAAAATGGATAGAGAGAAACATTGATTAAAGGAGTTTGAGAGCAACATCATTATGCTTTCTCAAAATAACAGGAACACAACACATCTCCAGAAGAATGTAGGCTGAAATCAAATTGCAAGACTTGTATATTTTTCCTTAGGAAAAATGCTGTGGTGAAAAACGTTAATGATTTTTAAATAATGCTCCATTTTACAGAGAACAATTTTCCAAGCAGTCTTTGCCTCCAAAGCAATTGCTGACCATTTAATGACATACTAAGCATCAAATACTGGAAGAAAGTGCATGTGGTAAGGACCATATAATCACAAAGTAAATTCACCAGTATTTTTTCCTTAAAAACCAGCACACGTGTTAAGTGATATTTTTGGGTCTACTGTGTGTAATTACCAAGCATTGTACCCTTCAGGAATACATAATTATATGTATACTCCTTGCACCAGGAGTATAGAATTACTCCCTGAGCATCCCTTGGATGCTGTGACCGTCCTGCCTGAAGGGCCAAGCGTAAGCCCAAATATAGGACCCTTAGTGACTAGGATTTTTGGGACTGTGACATAAAGAGCCAGGTCAACATCTTGCCTTGTTATGGTTTCCTTGAGAATACTTAGGGAGAAGCCAAGACCTGAAACAAATGTTGCAAAGGAACCAGGTTGGCTTAGTTGCTTTAGCTTTATCACAAAGATGCTTCCTCTGCCTGTGTCTTCCTCTTACCATTGCATTTCTGTGCTCAGCAATGCTGTACCCACCATTAAAAGGAGCTAGAAAATTTAAAAATAGGTGCAGGAAGAAGAATGACACTATGGCTGGAAAACATGCCTGACATGCAGACACTTCAGGCATCAACAGGAAGTTCAAAGAGGTGACTGGAGAAAACACTGAGTACAAAGTCAGCTAAAGGCACAACAAAATGGGTGCAGGCAGATTGTATTGATGTATCTGCCTGAGGCTTAACTTCTCAGACCCTTCACCTGGGCAGATAAGGTCTCCTTCCATTACCTGGAAGGAGAGTGGTAAAACCACCAGTCATGCAGCTGCTGGAGTTGTAGAGGGAAGAGACAGAGGGCCAGCTCCTGGGCTGGACAACTGAATAAATCCCTCAGGGATGGTGCTTGGTGCTGTGGATGTGATAGCTGGTGTCAGTATTTCACAAGAGAGAGAAAACCAGAACTATAGCCAGACACGATACCACACCAGATTGACAGAGAATGCACAGAATGATTAACTGGAATAAAGTATTTTGCTAGAAAACTGCCAGTTCTATAAAGCTATTTTCTATTGACTGCAAATCTCTAAAGACCTGTTAAATCCCCTTGGTGAGGAAGAAGAATCCCTTTTATCTGGAAGAGACAGAACTAGTAGATTTTAATCTGATATCTTTCAGTCCTGGGAGTGTTCATTGTGGACTTTTTTTCAGCCAAGTTCCCAAAGCACTGAGTGAAAATATTCTCTTTTTATTTTGGGTTCCCACTTTGAGATGTTTTTCTCCCTATGGTCAGTAGTTGACAAGAGGTCACTTGTCATTTCTGAGGAAAGGAAGAATATCCTTTCCTCAGAAACCTTGAGCAGGTGAATGTAAGCACAGGACTATAAACCCAAGTCACTAGCACTCTGCTGTCCCTTCCTGTGACTCAGTGATCTTGGTATATCTGAGGCATGTCCTGGCGCCCTCTTTATCATTGTCTCACCAAGTACTTGATGCCTGAGTTTGAGAAACCTTTATTAGTCTGAGCTGTGCTGTATTGTTGGAGGTAGATAAAGGCTCCAGGTCACTGCAATTCAATGTATGCCTGGCTTGCTTAATCTGAAGCCCATTAGATGAGGGAACAATAATCTTGATTTTCTCTGTCTTCACATTTGTACTCTGCAGTCTAGGGATCTCAAAGCAAATGCTAATTAGTAAAGCTCTCAATTTAAATTTAAAACATACTATAAGATTTTGAGAGAAAGGTTAAATTTTCCTTCCACAAGTATACTCCCACTAGTCCTAACCAAATCCTGCCTGTTCATATTTAAAAGTCTTCCACATAAATATCACAAACACTAATTATTTTGCCATCAACTGCCAGTGGAAAGCAACTGAGAGCTGTTTCAGTGTGAAGCATTTTGCCATGGATCTAAGTAGGTGATTGAGCAAGCCCCAGGCTCATGTCAAAGGTCCAGGTGGCTCAACATTTCAAGGCTACTGCACTTTGCACTGCCTGATGTCTGCCGTGCCTCAGCTGCAGAGATTTGTTTGGGATAATGCTTGAAAGCTTTTCCTTTGATGTTAGATAGCATTAAGTGAGTAAATGAAAAGAAAAAAAAAAAAAAAGAATAAAAGCCAACCCTGAACCTAGAATCCAATCTTTTTGAAATATTCAAGATAATAGTCTGTTTTCACAGTCTGTCTACAAGAGACTGTTAATATCACATTAGTTCCTTACGCTGATTAGTACTCCAGCACCACCATACATTTTGTAATGTAACATTTCAAAACTGTGCGGAACCTAGGGTACAGTTTCCAACCTGTGCTGAAGCAAGTCTCCTTGTGTCATTCTGCTTGTGAGAGCCTTGAGTCAAGTCTGATGTGAGCAGGAGCAAACTGAAGTCCACAATCTTTATTTGTGAAGAAATAAAAATAGTGGTGACACAGGAAATAGCTGGAGGCAGTGTGACTCAGGGCATTATGACAGTGAAAAATGGCCCTTGTCAATTTACAGCTATTCACTTTTGGTCCTATATCACAGCCCCTGCATTTCCTTTGTCCAGATGTAAATGACCCAAGGAGAGGCCTGGCAGTGGCAAGTTAAGCCCTACACGAGTATTTCAGATTTTGGGTGTAGGGACAGGCCGGCGGTGTTGCCTGCGATACATGGTGCAATACCCCTTGGTGCACCTGGATGCTGAGGCGTTAGGGAACAAACAGTGCAGGCAAAACTGGATCTGCCTGCAACTACACTGTGCAGGAACGGTGCATGGGAGTGCCGGCAGCTGGATGGGAACCATGGATCAGGAAGAACAGAGAGACGGAGTTAAGAAAGACCGTGGGTGTTCAGGAGTGCCTCAGAGACAGACAGAGAAGTTGTTTTGGCAGAGCAGAGGCAGCAGGAGCCTGGACAGCACAGCCAGGTCTGTGAGGTCTGGAGAGCAGGAGGCAGCATCCGCATGAAGTGCAGCCTGTTGCAGCTCTTTTTGCCAACTTTTGTTGTTTTTTCTTCCTCTTCTCAAAATAGTTACTTGTTAGAACAAGCTTCTTGCCAGGATGTCGCAATTGAGATGTTTGCTCTTGATCCTGGCTGTGATTCCTGAAGCACAGCTATGCTGGGTAAACCAACCCCCCCGCTACAAGTGGCAGAAAACATAATCCTGGCTGCACTGAAAATAACAAACTTTGACTCACTTCCTCTTCAGAAACTCTTCAGTATGCCCCTTTATGCAATTCTTCAGTCTCCTGGTGCCAAGAGAGGTCTAATATCCATTTAATCCCTGAAGAGCAAGCTTCTAGGGGACACTTTTTCCTGCAGATCCTTCAGTTATGGTCACGTTAAAGTGGTAAAGCCCTGTGCTGACCAAGAAGTGCTCTGCTACTATCACCAAGTATTTTGTGTGTGTGTGTGCACGTGATCCAGATCTCTCCTTGCTATTTATTTCACAGTGGACATGAGGTGCTTGGCATTTTAGTTAGAACACCTCAAATCCGTAGCTTAGGCTCCAGCAGTTCGGCCTTTCAGCTTTTCAGAGTATTGCAGTCTCTAGGAATTATCCCAACTCTTCTGTCATCAAACCAGCACCTGACATTAAAAATAATATAGGTTCTACCTCAGTGAATAACATGCGTTTCTCTGGTGACTGTTGGGAGGTAAGCAGGGAAAAAGAGATGGAAAATTGCTTGTATATGAAATATGCATGAAGAACGTCTTCATGAGCCCACACTGCAATCTTGCTGGGTTTCACATCTGTCGTTAAGCCCCTCAGACTTCTGAGCTGCAGCAATAAATCCTTTTTTTTTTTTTTTTTTTTGTTGTTGTTGTTAATGACATCAAGGCAGCATGGCAACTATTTAGGCAAAACTGTCCTGCATGCACACATACAGACACATGCCCTTTTGATGACTGGTAGTTGGAATAAAAATATTCAGTAGATCAAGGACAAATGTGCAAAAGTAAAAATATCTTCTTAATCGCTGATGTGAATGAAGCTTTACTAAATAAATGAGACTGGTGAAAAGAATTTCCATGAGTTCAGGTGCTGGCTCAGCAGCTCAGTCTGTAACAGGACTGTTCCTCTGCTGAGAACTCAGGCGCACACATATGACCAGTACTGTATCTAGGGAAAACCAGGCCAGTCACAGCATACTTTTTAGCCAAATCACCCCCATTTAACCTGCAATTTCCCACTGAGTACAACAAAATGCAGGACCTATCCCAAGCGTGAGGAAATGTAGCACCACATTGATAATGTATCGTGAGGATGAGCACTCACCTCTGAATTCAGTGCATTGTGTTGTGACATCTTTTGGTGTATCATTGTGGAGTTTTAGCAAAGCAGAAATGCCTTTAATAGGGGCAGAGGACAGTCCTTTTATAAAAAAACCCTATTTTCATTGCCACCCAGAAAGATGCCACAAATCCTCCTGCTCACAGGAATCTACTCTTAACTCCTAATGAAACACCTAACTGCTTTTGAAATCTGGACTTCTGTATTTTATTATACCACAGACAAAACCCTATCACCCCAAGCTCTGTTCACACACACCTCTAATCCTCCAGGATTTATAGTTTAAATAAGCATATCAGAGATGTTAGTCTCGATCATCTGAGAGTCTATTTGGGGGGTTTTGTTTCAGATTCCAGTCAAAGAGATAAAGAGCTGGGATCTGGAGTCTTTTCTTCTGTAGTCAGGTGTTTCTTCTAGAAATGGGATAGGATTGGGAAGAACACCTCTGGCTGACTCTGGGCATCTGTATCTCCTCTCAGATCATGTCGGCTCTGCTGCATGATGAATTCTTATTTGGGAGTCACACACAATCAGGACTGATGAGGCAGCTGGCAGTGAGGTAGGCAGTCTCTCCTTTGTGACTCCTCCAAGGTGCTGGTGGTTTGGATGCAGCCAAGCAAGCTGAGTGCTCATGTGGAGATGTGTACATGCAGAGTATCAGCAAAACACCTGCCTTGCTGAAGAGGCCGGGTTGCTGGAAGCACGTGCTTGGTGGGCAGAAGCCTGCTCCTTCCAAATCTGACGCTGTGACAGACAGCCCACGTGTGTGTGACCTCAGCCTACAGGGAAGGGCCAAAAAGGAACCACCTGCCTGAGCTTGCCTGGAATGACACACCCAACTCCTGCACAAAAACACTGCCTTCATTCTCTCAGAAAGGTAAAATAACCAGTTGGTCGTTGCCTTTGGAGAACTTGCGTACTGTGCTTGTTCCCATGGAGAAAACACTATTAACATATATGGGTCTTCCCATAGATGGCCACAACACAAGGTAGAGTGACTGAGCTGCAGTGCTGCCAATGCTTCTGCCCCACTCTTTCACAGACCCAGGTGATCCCCACTCTTTCCAGACCCATGCAGGTTCCCACTGAGATGCTCTCCAAGGTTCAGCCAACACCCATACCTGGGACCCTCCTTCAGGGCTGCTGAGGATCTGCACCATTTCTGGTGCCATCTCAAACTAGCAAGGGAAATGTGGCTTTGAAGGGGCAGTTTGATGGCACAGTCACTGCCCAGCTGGAAGGATGCCCTGAAGGAGGGACAGCTGAGGCTGCTCTGGCTCCAGCATAGCTCAGTGTCTTCGGTAGTGATGCTAAAGGTTGATGGTGTTTGGTTGATCTGAGGAAGACACAAATCTGGGAAATCTGCGGTGCATCAGAGTGAGGAACAGAATTTAAAATTATCTCATCACCTTAGGAAAACTGAGTGCAGAAAGTAGGATGAAATTCAGTAGAGACACATGCAGGATGTTGTACTTAAGCTTGACCATGTAATTCCTTAAATCTTTCGTCTTAAAAGAGTGAAAAGGAGTCCTGTTCTGCTAAGCCCTGGAAAAACTTCAGCTGGATTCTCATGCTCAGTTTCATGATCAGCTGGAAGACCAGATCTCTGCAGAACTTCTTATGACTCAGTGTCAAACAGAGACATTGTAAACCAAAGGACAGTAGCTGTTTAAAGATCAGTCATCGTTCCCCTCTGGCACAAACATTTCTGCTGGTTTGGTTGACAGCATAAATTTCTGGGGCTGCAGTCTGAGAGCAGCAGTATTAAACTTTGAGTTTCTCTTGGAAGGTGGTGACCAGAAAGTGTGTTGGAGACACCATTTGAGTGTGAGAAACCATGATGATGGGGTTGTGCTGGGGAATATGTGGGCAATATGCCTTGCTTTGCTCTGGTGCTGCTCCAAGTCAATAGTGTTATTACTCCAATAACATCAAGGGACTTAGGCTTGTATGAAGCTGGAAATAATGCAGTGCTTAATTAGATGATTTTGATAAGAACCTAGGGTAAAGTGTAGCTAGAAAAGATTAATTGCAGCTTCATTTTCCAGGGTAATTCCATGTAGGATTGCCTCTGGTCACAGCACAGTTTCACTGAAATGGTGCTGTGCATTGTTAAAAGTCAGCACAGCAATTTATTTTGTGCCGAACAGACTACATTATGAAGGAGATAATCCAGTTTGCTGTCATTTTGGCAGCTTGCTAATGACACAGGGCAGCGTAATATTGCATGGGTTCAGAATTCAGCTGCTAGGCTTCAAGATTTATACTTAGCACATACTGTCATTCTTCAGAAATAGTTTTTGCTTTATCCCAAAACTCTGCTTTAAATTTATTGTCACTTTCCGGCTAGTGTCTAAAGGGCAACCAAATGACATTTTTCTTCGTGCCTGTTAAATGATCTAGTATCGGGTGAGGGCAGGGGGAAAACTCTGGCAATTAACAAGGCCAGAGCCTTTGCAAGAAGCAGACAGAACGGAAAAGAGAACAGATTTGAGCTGACTCATTCAGAAGAGGTTTTAACAAATCATTCATTGCTGTAAATCTATGTCCTGCGTCTAGAAGGAAAGGAAGTCCAGTGGTATGGATATTAGCCTAGAACCTGTGTTGGGCTAAAAGCTGCCTGGGCCATGTTCCTCCCTCCTCCCCTCCCTCCCATACTCCATCTCTATCTCCTGATTTCCGTGTAATGAGAAGTCAGGCCTGTGGCCCAGCCAGGAGCCAGGCACACTCAGCTGGCAGCCCACGTTTAAGGCCAGAGAGCAGGGGAAGGTGAAGCTTTTGGAAGGTGAACTTCCATAGTATCCTATGGATATCCTGGCCCTCTGCTCTTTGGCACTTAGGAGGATTGCCCAGCTCTGCCCTCTGAACACAGCCTGGTGTCCTTCCTAGGGCACAGGAAAGCATGGGGAGTCATCTGCAGCTCTTCCTGGCACGGTGTCTGTGGGCACAGTAAAGCTTGGCTCCTGGTTGTGGTTTGCAAGAGCTTGTATCTTCTAAATTTTACTTTGATTTTCAGGAAGAAAAATGGAAAATCTGCTGAAAATGGATAGCTTATTGGGATTTCCACCACACGTCATCAAGATTGTACTGTATTGAGCTCTCTTAGGCCGGTTTTGCCATAGGTTTGGTTTTTCAGTGTATTTCATGCTTAGAAATAGTTTTAGGTTGACAGACCATAACAAACTCTTACGGGAATCCTGCAGAGTTTGTTTGGTGACCTCTTGGGTTTGAGATTTTGTTTGGTTGGTCAGTTTGACTTGGTTCATTGTATATTTGGAGGTCCCCAAGGAGTAGAGGGCAATGGGTTCTTCTGCTTGATTCTATTCATAAAGGGTGGGAACTCAGGCACCCTCTGACAGTGCAGGCTTTATAAGGGCAGGTAGGCAGAAAGATCAGGCTGTGGAGAGCATTCAAAGTGGATACAAAAAGCCTGACCTTCATGTCCTGAAGCCAAGGGAGTCTGAAGAGTGAATCAAAGAGGACAGGAGGAACTGACAGTAGGCGATTGATGGGCAAAGAATATGATCTCAGCAACTGCATTTTGAAAGGAGGCCTTCAGAAAAAAAAAATAAAAGGAAAAAAAAAGAAAAAAAGAAGAAAGAAAATGAGATCCAGCATTAAAGTTTTATCAAAAACAGTACCAGTAAAGTAAACCTTTACAACAGTAAAGGTTGACCTTTACTGCTGTTAACTGCTATGAATAATATCAGTTTGTACCAGCAGAGGAATTGAGCCTGAATTTATTTTTTTTTATAGATTTCCCTACTAGATTAATTCACTGGTGAATGAGATAAAACTAGGAGGAAGCTGAATGCTGATATTGCTAACAGCAAAGTTCACCTCTCAGGCCAGACTTTCATACAAAATAGCTGTGATCTCATACTTCTGTGCCTTATGAAAAAGACCGAAATAAACTCAAAAGTGCTCTGTGCTGCACTGAATGGTATTTATAGCAGTGTGAGGCTTACCAGGACCTTCATTCCATCATCCTTCTCCAGTCTCCCCCCTCCAGTAAAACACAGCCAGTGGAAAAGGTGTAATATTGGCTGAGATTTGGGTTAGATCCTCCTGGATATGAGAGGGTTGCCATGCTGATTCCACTGGGGTTTGTGGCTGGTGTGAGCAGCAGAAGCTGAAGTGTTCAAGGCCAGGTTGGATGGGGCTCTGAGCAACCTGATCTGGTGTCCCTGCCCATGGCAGAGAGTTGGAACTAGATGATCTTTAGGGTCCCTCCCAACTCAAACCATTCTATGATTCTGCAATGATTCTATGATTACAAGGAAAATACTTGAGTGGCACCATAAAATGGAGCTCAGCAGAGCCACGGTCTCAGCTCAGAACAGGTAGTCAACAAGTTAAATCCTGTCCTTTCAAATTTTGCAGTCAAAATGAAGAAAGACACAAGCTGGTGGTCTTAAAATGAAGAGAGGGAAAGAGAGGAAAAAGCCTATTTTTAATGATTGGATGGCTCTTAGATACAAAGGGTGGCCCTGGGTATGACAATACAGAGTAGGCAGAAACAGCAGCATTTCTAAATGGCTCAGGAACAAGGAAGGAAGGAAAGCTAAGAGCTGAAGATCACTCATTCCTAGGACCTGAGTGAGGAGGATGAGGTATTCAGCAGTTTCCCATGAAGAAGTACCTTTAAAAACAAACCCTACCTTTCAAAGAAAAAAAATGTAGGAGAAAAAACCCCAGAAGCCTCTCATAAGATTTTGAATGATTTATAAATGTCTTTTGCATTTTTCTCATCCTTAGAAAATTCCTTAAGAAATCAGTGGATCATTATTGTAGGCGGGAGCTTTCATCACCATATTGAGTGAGCAACAATGTTCATGTCAATCTCGTGCCTTTGGATCACGTAAAGGACTGTGTGTGTCATCACAACGGCTGCATTTGCACAATGCCTTAAGACACTGCTGCTGATTCTTGTGGAAAGTACAAAGCAGTCCCTGGAAGGCACTGTGCCCCATTGTCCCATACGTATTTTTTTCCACTCTTTATCAGCTGGTGATAGAGATAAATATTTGTTTTTCTTCTAATATTTTTGGTTCCAGATGTATATAGGGTGTGAGTGAGAAGTATCTCCATCAACACTCTTAGATTTACAAGGTTTTGAATTAATATGCTGAGAGAGTGTATTTCAACTTCTATAATTTCTATTTTACAGAACTGTTTGGTTTTTTTGGCATGCTGTTGTTATTGTTTTTGTTTGGGTGTTGTTTTAATCATTCTCTCTGGAGAAAGTAAATTAACAGTATGACACCATGGTTTGACGTGTCCATATCTTTTTGAAAGATACCCAGAATAAGGACAGATTGTCTTAATCCTTCACCCATTAAGACAAAAAAACCCCCTTTGCTTCATGCAATTTGGGATGTATTAGCATCTTTTTCTCTCTCCTGCTGTCTTCTCAGTCTCCTCTGCCATCTCCATCTGGAAAGACCTTAAAACTCTGAATACTCTGTAGGAAATAAGACTCAAAGCATTTCCTATGCCTCTACATTATCCTTTCCCCTGCCTCCATGCACCATCATGTTCTTAATTCTCTCCTGCTATTCAAGAGAGAAATGAGTGCATTTCAGCTAAGTATCTGCGTGCAGGACAAGATTCTCCACTTTATGTGGGAAAAACCCTGCAAGAGAGAATGCATTGGGTCTCTGAGGTTTCCCGTGCTGTGGTTTTCCTGGGTGGTCTTTCTGATGAGCGGTGATAGGTATAACGGGGAATTTTGAAGCCGCAACCATTGCTCCCTCTTGCAGCTCCTCTTCATCACTTGGATGTGTTAAAATTTGTCCTAATCAAACCAAGTACCATCTTCCAGGAGCAGCTCTTGTTTCCGGTCCCTGTTTTTGCTGAACAACGGAGCTGTACATACCAACTTGCAGCACTGCTCTGTATCACATTTACAGGGCTACTTTATCATGCTCATCCTGTTGTTCCTAAGATAAGTAATTCCACTCTCCACTGAGTGTTAAGCCCTTGCAAATATTTATACACACCTCTCCTCATACCATCACTCAGCCAGTGCCTTCAAACTTTCTTCTGAAGCCCTTCACATTTCTGGTAATTTCTGCTACTTTTCCTCCACTCATCAGGCAACAACCTGACTAGTACATACATTTCTCTTTAAACTTCTTATAGACCTATCCCCTAGGCTAACCCTTCTTCCATAGGCAGCAGCTGTTGTGATTGTGATGGTGCCATCCCTGCTCCTTTGTGACCAGAACAGGTGCAGGTATTCCCAAACTGCACATCTGGGTGTTTTGAGTCCTGTGGTACTCAACTGTTTTCTGTAAACCCACAGTCTCCTGCAATGCTTCTGTGTGTGAAATTATTTCCTCCCTGCATCTCCACCATACGTTAAGTTGTAATGAGGGAAAGTAAGTTGCTTACTGTTCTGGTTCATATAATTATGTATTTGGAGCTTTAATTAGAACGCCACAAAAATCAAAGAAGACAAATGATTCTAACTCCAAGACATTATTTAATCACCTAGATGTATTTTCAAATTAAGACAGAACTCTTGATAGCAAAGCCACTTCAAGCAACCCACATTGGTAATATTATTTATGAAGGGACCATGCACACACCACCACCTTTATCCATCAAAACTAAGGGTGCTCTAAATCATCCAGTGCCAAAATTCATGCAAACAACCAGGAAAAAGATAAAGAACAAAGAAAATAACATGCCAGTCCTGGGGCTTTTCTCTCTAATCTTTGGAAGAGCCTTAGGGTAGACACGTCAATTATTTTCTTTGTTCCTCCTTCTGTACACTGTTTGCATTACAATTTGGCATAATTATTTAAGAAGCCCTGAGTTGTGTTGGATGTGGGTGGTGGATTCATGGCCTGGAGACTGTGGTGGTGTTGTATATTACTGTCTAACTCTCAGGAGGCTGAGCTTACTGTACTCCATCTGTAATTAATTTATCATTTTGCATGTGTTTTTGTATAGTGTACATATTATGTATAATACAGCTATTAAGCAATGCAATTCTATTTTCCCCTCTTATTGCTGTAGAGAGTAAATGTCTGCCTAACCTTCTACATTTTTGATCACCTAAAACATGATAGAGTGAATTTTGTGCCATGTGGTTGAGCAAACAGTAGTGTCAATTTTCTTCTCATGGTTACTGTTCTTAAGCTACAATGGCACAACTACAAACAGATAGCAAGACATTGCAGGTACACAGCAAGATCTGCAATCTATAGGTTTACTTGTGTATTCAGGCAGTTCATAGTAATTTTCCACTGCTAAGGATTTGGTTCAAAAAGCTATCATCTAGGATCTGTGATATTTCTTCTTAATGAATGTGATAGGAGAGACATTGAACACATTGAGTCAATAAAATTGTGCTGGAATAACTAAAAGAAAGATATGATCCATATTAGCTGCAGGCTGTACCATTGGCACATCATCCAAGAAAGCTGAAATAGTTGCATTCTTCTAAGATTCAAGTATGCTTTGAGGTGAAAATACCATTTAGCAAGCACATATATCAACAATTCACTTTGTGGCCTTCTTCCTTAGTACCGCAGACTCTAGGCCAAATTCAAGACCGATGTCTGCTCGCTGGCTGCAGTGGGCTTTCATCTGAGCTAACATTTGGTGTCTTCCACTTAAACCAGAACCAAGCTCCTGCAGCGAAACACATGCCAGACGTTAAGGGCAGTACTGGAATATATGTAGGTAGTGAAATTGCTCCTGAGGAAACTTTATGCTCTAAATGTAACTGGACACTAAGCAGGAAGAGAAACTAATCATTGAAAGCATTGGTAATTCTCTCCTGAACTGACAGTACAATTGATTTGGTAAACTGATCCTTTGGCAGCATAGCACACAAGCCCCATGACTTTACGAGATAGATATTGACTGGATTTAGTTACACCTGTTAGGAAATGCTCTGAGCTGTACAGCAAATAGAGCAAATGGTAGTTTCCCAGTATTGTCTGGTTTAATAAGGAAACTCTGGGAAAAGCAACTTGTCTGTCCTTCCTAAACTGTTGGACTGGTCTAGTTCACCATCATGATCTACTGAACAGGTGCGTGGAGGAGAGCAGAGCTGATCCCTCCACTAAACTCCTCAAAACCACAAAACACAGAGTACACAGAAGCTAGGAGTTAAACCAGCCATTCTCTTGGAGCCACCTTCTTCCTTGCAGACTCAGGGACTGGTAATAACCTTGGCCTGGAGCAGGTTGTGTGGGGTGAAGGATCACATCATGCCCAGCTGCAGGGAAACCTGCAGATGGTTTCTGCTACATTGGGGCAGGTAGGGAATGCATAGACAGCAGATGCCTGGCAAGTTGTATCATGGCACTAAAGAAACAAGAGAGAAAGTTCTGCTGATTTAGTTTTATCTTCATCCTCCCTGCAATGCAGATACTTCTGAATCATACTTATTGCAGAAACTAGACAGAAGACCTACTGATGGAGAATCATGTCTTTTATATGAGTTCTTTGATGCAGGAAAGCAAGAAGCCTCCAAGACATGAGCTGTGAACATTTTCTCTGGTAGTGCTATGGTAATGGCATGGTTTTTAAATTCAGAGGTGTAGAGTCAAGCCCTCAGTGATACAATAAAAAAGTCATGTGGCAGCACAATACTTCTAAGAGTAATTATTTGGCCATAACTGCTGTGTGAGCAGAGTATACAATTCAGACATGAGTAAAATTGTACTAAAGTGAGAAAAGCAAATCCTCTTATTTATGAATAAATAGATAAGCCCAACCCTCACTGAAGATTTCTGTGTAATTTGATCATTATATCCATGGCTATAATTGAGAGGCACAAAAGTGTATCACAGAGGATAAATAGAGTTGTTACATATCAGGGGTCTGATTTTCATTACATTTGTAAGGTGTAGTTGTGTAAGTTTCTTCTTACATCCTAATTTATGAGGATGTGGGTCAAAGCTATTTGCTGCAGCTCCGAGTAAAGCCAGGAGATACATTCTTTACCTATTATGACTAATGTGACATCTGTAAAGAGTTAAATAAAGAGCATCTCTCCTCCACGGCTATTTTAAGCACACTTCTACTACTGTAATGTGAAATAAATTCCAAGTTAAAGGGTCATTATAACACTAAAACCAGCAAAGCAAGGACAACCTCACATGTGTGCCTGAAACCTAATGAGCTTCCAGAAGAGCTCTAATGTCTGACCCAGAGTATGTGGAAGAAGTCGAAGAGAAATGGAAATTGTGTGCTTGATTCTTTACTTGATTTTACTAGTTGGAAAGATGAAGTTTCAACAGTCTGATTCGATGATTAATGAGTAGACAATGATAGTATGTTCTTTTAATTAAACATGTTGCTCACCAATTGATCAGCAAAGCTATGATACAACCCTAAAACCTCAGTAAGAAAGTAGATGCACTATGTAAGAAAGGTATTGCATCATAAGATTATGAAATCTGCTCACCCAGTTTCAGCTCCAGGTTCTGCCACTGGCCTCTTCTGTCATCTCAAATTAATCAAGTATATAAGAGGGTTCGAATAAGTGATCATTATTTTGCATCTTACATTCAAAGCCCTAAGCCTGAGTTTTTGCAAGTCCTTGAAACTCCAGATGAACATGAATATTTTTCAGCTGAGCAGAACATTTGAAAGTCAGGACCAAAGTAGTTTGATCCTGAAAAATTAGAAGGCACTTATTACTCAAGTATGCACATCACAGACTTACTTCAAGGCTTAACCAATGATATGCTTTAAATCTTGGGCTGGAAAATAATTCACACAGTGAGTGGCAGGTTTATTCTTCTGCTGGTGCTGTCTTTTTTTCTCACACATAAAGAATTTTCATTTAAATTGTGGATTATTAACCATTTTGATGTTTTAAGGAGTGGTCCAAGCAATTATAGGATTATACCAATACATGATGTCCTAGGAACATTTTAAAAAATGCAATGAGATTGGAACAAGAACTTGGCCCTGATGCAAAACAAATAGCAAGATAAAACATCACCTCAGAACTTGAGACACTGGCTGTGACTTGTATTTAGTAGGGTATTTACTGTTTTGTGACCCAGGTGAAATGTAATCACCTGGTGCATATGTCTTAAAAAGAAGAGTTTTACAAAGGGTCGGCTTCTGGCATCGATTTACAGCTGATGCTTACCAGTGCTCATGAAATATTAAAGAACACAACTTTCCTGTGCAGTTTGTTCACAGGATCCTCTGTAAGTTGATATTTAGAAGCCTCCCTATGCTGAGATGATCATATTGATCAAGAGGAAAGGGATATTCACAAAGTTAAACACCAGATCCAAGAGCAGCCTTGTTATGCCCATTACACAGCATGGAGAAACATGAATCACCATGAATGAAGCCATTTGTCCCTGCATTAGCACTGTTCACATCCCAGGGACTCCTGTTTTGCTTACCCCTGACTGCGCAGATGAGATCTGGGCCAGCTGGGTCACAGTCAGCGAGGATGTGATCGCTCTGTTCTTGAGCGTCTCTCCCACTGCTGCAGCCACAGTTGTGTTTCCCTTTTGGATCATACTGTCCACCCTTGCTTATTCTATATTTTCTTTTCTGACAAAATTTAACTGTCAAAAATATCTAGTCTGTAGATTGTAACAGAAGTTTCTCTTGTATTGCAAATGAAGATTTGTATCCATATGTGCTGGTTTCAGCTGGGATTGAGTTGATTTTCTTCACAGTGCCTGTTGTGGGGCTACATTTTTGAGCAAGTGGCTGTGTGATGCCTCGTTGCTGGCTGGAGTTAAACCACGACACCATGCAACTTCTCTTGGGTGATTGACTTCTTTTTGAAATTCTGTGCTGCCAAAGATGCTCAACACTTCTGTCATCCATAGCAACAATGATGCTAAGCCCATAGCATGTGTAGTAGTATTTGTGAAATCTGACATCAAATTCTAAGGGATTTTTGACTTCTTCTTACTTCTAAAAATTTTCTTCTGACATTTCCAGCTCTCTTCTCTTCCCTATCCCTCTGAGATTCTTCCTCAGGGAAAAATGTCACAGGGAAAAATTTCCTCAGGGAACTATGTCACAGTAAGTTCATTAGCTGTAATACTATTAGCTCTGCTTGTGATCTGGATTTGCTCAGAAGTTTTTTATTTTAAAGCTTATAAAGTTTTTTCTTCTGGTTTACAATATTTTCTACATGATATCACAGAAGTAAAACTTGTAATGGGAGACATTGGAAGGACAGACCTCTTCTGCCCTGTCTCCAGTACTTACGACATCAGAGTTGGACACAGGCTCAAGTCTTTGCTGCAGTACAGCTCCCAGGAGATGTCAGGACCCACACAGGGAATATGTGTCAATTTTTGAGACAGGCTGTGAAAATTTGATATTTACAGACTGGGTAGAAATGCAGAGCCAGGTGAGGTTAATTTTTGAAAAGTCCTTATTAGCAACGTTTATGTTTTTACGACTTTAACATGGAAGCCCACAGAAAAAAGTTCAGTCCTGCAAAGGATGCTAAATCTTTTCATGCTGACAGTGATGAACACATACAGATTATCCCTACCCCTAATGCTGAGTGATTTCACCAACCTAGTGGGAAAGATCCTTCTCTTAATTACACAGGAACAAGTAGGGAATTGCTGTAGTGACGTGAATGGAGTTATTTTGGATAGACACCAATACAGGAGAGAACACAATCTGGCGCCTTGAATGCTGCACAAAAGCTCAGTTGTATTATCCCATGACTTGACTGTGGCAGGCAGTCTCACTGAACTGATGTCTGACCTAGCTCCCACGGAAGTCAATGTGAGCCTTTGCACTGATTAAAAAGCTTTTCAGGAGACCCTCTCAGCAGCCGGATCAGATTTCGGATCAAGGGCTCCCTCACCAACTTTGATTGAAACTCACATCCTCAATGGCGCTGACCTAAGTGTCATCTCAAGATTGGCCCAGCTTCGGCTGGGGTTGTCGGATCAGGCAACCTTCTGAAGGCTTCTCAGGCATGAAATATTCTCTGTGACTCGGTAATGAATAGGAAGACACAGCAGTGCTCTCGTCCATCAGCCCAAGCTGTACTTTCAGTGGAAGAAAGACTCCCTTGCAAACATTCTTGGGAATGCCAGGCATTATTTAACCATTGTATTAGCATACCTCTGTTTATTACCTTACAATGCTCTCATCGTGTTACAACATAGATGAGGACAAGTCCCAAACCCCAGAGATTTATCTTCTCTAAAGGAATGTTTCCAAGACTTTAGCCCAGTAAACACTGGAGTTTAGCTAGGATTTAGAAGGAATGTATTTTCCTATTTGATTTGCAAGGTTTTTGTTTCCTGCCTCACTACAGATTCCCAGAATTTTGGGTGATAGGATTTCATTTAAATAATTCAAACTCACAAGAAAAAATATCAAACATATTTAATTTTTCATACAGAAAATATTTCAGATGCCACAGTTTTGGACCTATGTGCCAGTGAGACCAGACTGCTAAAAAATAGTTTCCACAGGATCCATCCAATCACTGAGGTTTGTGTCCAGCAAAGTTTGCTTTAAATATTCACTTTTAGAGTATCTGGGCTTTGCAGTTTGTTTCCTCTTCCATCCTAATGTGAGTTTTCGCACATTGAAAAAAGCTATTTTTTTTTCCCTGTGGAAATTTGGACCAATGATGGGGATGTGGTAGAAAGATTAAATAACTGTATGAAAATAACTACCTATTAAAAATCAGAAGGGAAACAAAACCAGAGTCTCTCTAGACCTGACTTTTCTGCCTCTGTACATCTTGGATTATGGAAAGACTGATGATCTGTCTGACTGACCACTGAAACATACTCGTCTTCCTTACTGCTTTTGACCTGAAGAACAGCTTGTGACTTGCTGACAGTGTTCCCTCTACTAGGCAGACCACACACTCATAAAAGGCAGGCTCATCTCTACCCAATCCCTCTCTTTCCTCACAGGATTCAATGTCCCTGTCCTAATTTGGGCAGGTTTTCCGTAAAATCGTGTTGCAATTTGGAGAATGCCGTTCTCTGATATCGAAGAGATCGTATTAGGGTATTCATCTTCTCCCTTTCCTCTTGAAACTCCAAACCCACAAGTTGCACATTTAGAATGAAAAAAATGGTTCAGACCACTACAGATTACCTATGGAGTTGACTAAATTAAAAAATAAAGGACTCATAGCTGTTACGTTATGTAGTTGTTATATAAGTGGAGTATGAAATATTCATAATTAATGGTGAACTAGTCCAAAATTTATCATAATTGCCACATTCTTACTAAAGATGAGACAAGGCCAAAAACATGAACATTTTGGCAGCCAGTTTGGTACCACACTAAGACAAGCATATAGCATGCAGGTCCGATGAGATTTCATATGATTATGCTTTTAAACTGGCAGTGTTCTGTACCCTAGTTGTAGTCAGAAGATCCAGGGCCTGAGATTACTATAATTTTGTAGAATAAAATCTTGGGCAAAATTGTATTTAATCTGATAGGGCCCACTACTGAAATCCTTACATGGTGAAATGAGGTCAGTGGAGTTTTGCCCAAAGAACTTCAGAATAAGACCCAGAGAGATTATCTATGCTCTTCTCTACTTACTCGTTAAGTAAATCCCATGTAGACTTTAATGTATGTAAAATGGCCTAAATGGAAATATGGGTCTTATATAAAGTTTAAAAGGATTTACTGGATTTTTTGCTGATGTCTTAATTTAGGTTACTTTTTTTTTTCCCACAGAAGAGGACTCTGTAGAAGAACAGGAGCAAGAACACCTGTAATCCAGATGAAAACCTCTCAAGAACTGTGTTTTTTCAAGCCTTTTTCTTGATGTGGAGAACTCAAGACAACCTCCAAGGGAAGTGCAGATCTGCTAAGGTACTGTCAGTTGAAAGAGTTTTCTTCATTATTTTTCATGCACCTTTTGAAAGTAGCCTACCCATTGACCCTTGAGTTAAAATCAGTGCTGTAAGAGGCTGACTTTTTCCAAAGAGGCAACAACTGCAGCTGTGGTTGGATTCTGTAAGCAAAGACATAAACATTGAAGGGGGAGCATTTGGATCTAGTGCAATCACTGGCCAACTCTGGGGCCTTGTGTGCAACTTTCTTGATCCGGCCCTGACACCTATCCTTCCTTCCCAGTTGATCTCAAACTGAAGAACATGGACAACAGAAAGAAAACACAATGCTGGGGAAGAGAATTCTCCTGCTTTCCTCCTCAGAACTACCAATAATCTTGCAATTTGCTAGCAGCTGGAGGAGAGTAAGATTTCTAAGTTTCCAGGCATGATGTTTTTTTCAGAGACAGTTTCCAGCCGTCCTGAAGGAGGTGGTGACAGTGTGAAGTCAAAAGAATACTTTATAGTGTGGACCATGGCATGTGCCCCTACTAGATTATATCAGGAGCACTTGACTTCAAGAGGGACTCTGGCCTCACTGATCCTGAAAAATGGTCTTTTAGTTCCCTAGGTCAGGTTCCTAAAATTCTTGTGGGCTGGTAGATGCTTTAGTATTCATCCTGACAGGTGTCAGCAGCCACAGGTCATTCTACCTTGACAAGACTTTTCTTTGCCTTAAAACTAACAAAGAGACAAACAAACAAACACAAAAAACCAAACATCACCAAAAAGCCATGTAGATACCAGAAGCACTCAATGACAACTGTAGCAGCATTAAATTCACCACCTCTGTTTTCCAGTGCTATAGAACTTCCCGTTCCATGGCAAGTCAATGCTGAGAGGCTGCTTAATGCTCCCTGGTGCCTTCACAGCACAGGACACCCTCTGGTCCTTCTGACAGGCTGTTTCTGCTGCATCCTTGGTGTGTGAACGTGCTGAGCACCCTCCCCTGGTGATGGCATCAAGGGAATCATCTCAGTTACCCAGCCTGGAGATTGGACAGACAGAAGTAGAAGGGAGATGGATATCGCTCAAACCTTCCCATTCCAAATTTAACACTTTGATTACTTATGTTGACATTCAATTAAATGGGGATTAATAGGTGTTAGACCAAGCCTATAAAGTACTAGACTTTACTGGTGAATGCTTTTTTGTGTCTCTCATCTTGTTTGGGACAATCCCTTTCCTCAGCCTCTCAAACCAATCCATAGATGGGAGACTAACCTGAAATGTTATCCTAGTCAATGGAAAAGTAGTTTTTCCTATTCTTCCCTAGTACTAGGGCTCTTTTTTTGAAGGCAGAGAACTTAGCTAACCTTGCTATGTCCCAGCAAGTACAGAGACTTTGTTTGTTGTGTCATGAAAATGAACAACACATTTTCAATGTTAGATAAACATTTATCCAAAGGTTCAGTGTGACTGCTTAAAACTTAAGTAAATCAATCACTGCAGCTTAACCTTTGCTCGTGACACTATTTTTTCTTTCCAAAAGCACTGTGGCTATCAGATCTCACAATTACATGGTTTTTCAACATGCCACTGTCAGGAGAAATACTTAGTGGAGAAATCTGGCAGAGCAAATGCTTTTCCACCCCATGCTCTGTGGAGCTCAATAAGTTTATGGGTTGCTGCACTGTATCTTAAGGACATTAAAGATACAGTTTCAGCTACAATCCATGTGGAAAAATACCATGAATGTGAAACTATTGAGAGTTTAGAAGAAGTTAAGGTTCCCTGGCACATGCATATCAGCAAAGTTCAATTACACAGTTACAAGCATGCTTTCTGTCTAAACTGGCTCTGTGGAACAGATCCTAACATGTCATTCCAAGGTGTTTGCATTACAAAGGCTTATTGTGATGGAGTTTAGCTGAAGGAGATGACAATATGAAGACACAAGAAAACATTTTCAAGGAATCAAGGCTGTGGCAAACAGTGGCTGCTCTCTGCTCTGACAGAGCAAATATTTTTGTACCTGCAAAGCTTAGTAAGTTGGGTAAGCAGAAAAGTTACCCAGCTTAACTCAAGACCAAAATGGAAATCTGAGAAGAGCAAAGTGTCCTGCTCACTGCAAGGCAGCATTTTTTGTGTAAGAGTTAATTGCCTCTGCCAGTCAGTACGGATGGCTGTTTCACTCTGCCTGCACATCTGACACAGGTGACAGCACTGCACAAATTCAAGGCAGGAAAAACATATGGATTGAGAACAGAAGTGGAGTTCTTTCAGTGATGGGAGTCTATTTTTAGAGCAGGGTAGATGATAGAGCAGAGGTGGACAAGGGGGAATCCTTTTCACCACATATGCCTGAGCCAACTAATGCTTGTTCCAGAGGGACTCTTAAAGGATCTTCTCACTTCCGTGGAAATTCCTTTTTTTCCACCCGTAAAATACTGGAGTACTTTTAGTTTGGATGAGAACCAACTGTGACAGGAGCTGGTAGTGTGGGGAACATACCTTATGTGTCCTGCCTACCTTTTGGAGGTAATTTTCTTTGACTAATTTTTCTTTGACACTTTTTCTTTGTTCTGTAGAGATTTTCAGTGACAGAAAAATACAAATTCTCAGCAATGTTTAAACCATGTACAGCCATGGGATCTGTTTTCTGTGTCTCTACTGAACTGGACTGTAAGCCCACTGTGTGGGCTTACAGTGTCCTCCTTCCTTGATCACTGAGGTTCCCTGAAGCCCCAGTGAGCTCTTGCTGTTCTTCCCATACGCTCCCCATCACACTTTGTTCTCCCCAACAAAGCTGTTTTCCTTCCTTACTCTTCCAGACCCAAGAGTCTCTTTCAGGGGTGCTATTCTCTAACATAGGAGGTAGACCTTGCTTCTGTGTGGAGCAGGTATTTGGAGATCCCTTCCTTTCTCTTGTGTGTGTCAGGGCTGCCACAATGGTTTACTTCCTCCTTCAGGTTTGCCCTTGCAGGTCTCTAGGGATGATTCAGCCATTTCCTTGCAATGTGTAATCAGGCTTAAATGTATGACCTGAAGATGGAGAGATACCTAAGGAGTTTATAGGTTCGCTAGTGTCTCTTGCTCTGTGTTCCAAATTGCATGAGGCCCTTCTCTCCATCCTCTGTGTAGAGATTCCGTTTGCAGGGCCAGCCATGTGTATGACAGCTGTATGGACTTGTTAAGGGACAGGCTACTTTGTCACAGCCTCCCTAAAACACTATCATCAGGCATAAAAAGTGCCTGAATCTACTTCCACATTATTTACAAACCCTGTAATTGGTGGGTTTCCATGTCAGTGTGGAGCACAATCCATGTCTCCTCACGGCTTTATCTGGAACCTTATTTCCTTTGTGTCTGTGGGCCCTTTTATTTAGGCAACACTCAACTTTTTTGACTAAGTGGAAACACAGTAAAACCTTTCAAATCCCAAGAAATCCCAGCCTGCTCCTGGAGCACATGGAAGAGGATACATGAAGCATGTACAACTGGAAACTCAGGTGATACTAGGGATGTAAATGGAAGCCAGAAAACCCTGTGGGATTTGTTTCCTCAAGTTTAGCGAAGAATACAGGCACCCTTTGCAGGAAGGTTCAGAGTGAGCACCTAACTTAGCTGCTTTGCATCTCTCCACAGGTTCTGCTCACTAGAGGAGAAGGCTGGGGTGATAAGACTCACCGAGACAAAGATATCTGTTCTGAGTCCCATTTCTCCCTGACCTGCAGGCTCTCACACACTCAAAATCTGCAGTGGTGGTGGTCTGCCAGGACTGGTAGGCATCTGCTTGTTGCTCAAGTGAGGCTCCCAAGGAGGGAAACAAGATGGTGTTTCACTTTCTACCTGCTGCATCTCACTGCCATGCAGCCCCTCCACCCTCTTGTGGGGGTGTCCAGTGCAATTGCCAGAGCACCAAACCTGGCTGATCTCATTCAAATTGCATCTTGGATGGTAACAAGTTTGGATGACAGACAGCTTCAGGCTATAAATACATCTGCTGAAAAAACGTGTAGGTGGGTAAGATACTGGTTTCTCCCACAGTTGCTCCTGGGATGCCCTGGTTGTGGATGTTGGCATCCCCACAACCCAGCAACCATTATTGCTGCCCACTCAAGGGCATGATGGAAAATCCCTGAGTTCTGCCATAGGACTTTCCCTTTTCTCCATCTCTAAGTAATATCCACCAAACCCATGTTGCTGCAAAACCACTATGGCTGTGGTAATCTTCTGGTTAAAGAGCTAAGTGATTTCCTCTATTTTTTGAGGTAAACCACTAACCCAAGTCAGTTGTGTACAGTGTAACTGGTTTGAGCCTCACCCTAGGAAAGCTTTATCCAGCAATCAGAGAGGTGTTAATACACATTGTGCCTTCCACTAGTAATGGCAAAATGAGCTGTGGTGGGTGACATGGGAGTGCCTGTCATTGCTCCCTGCTCGCTCTGTGGGCACACAGCTGCCTGCAGGCTGGGGCACAGACACACCTCCTTCAATGAGTGCCCTGCATGGACAAATCTAGCAGAGATTTTCCTTTGAAAATTGCCACTATAAGAAAGGGATTGGCCTTGAAGGTACTACTTTGCTTCAGTCAGAAAAGGTTATTTTAGACTCATTCTTTTGAAAGGAAAACTGCAAACAAGTGATTGTTTTCTCCAGCCGTGCAGCAAAGTCCTGTTCAAAGCGATTTGTCCCTGAGGCAGAACATATAAATGATACACCCCAGTTACAACCAGCTGCAGCTTGCTGGGGGAAAACCACTCCAGCAGTGCTGGATCCCTGCTGCAGAGTGACTCACTAACAGTGTTTATCCTCCATTATGATGCAGGTTGGGTTCATTCATTGCCTAACTATTATGTCACTAATTAGAGATCTTTAACTGACTAGGACAGGAGATGTTCACAACAGCTTGGTGGGGAGGGGGTAGTGACAAACAGGTCAGAGACTACATGTGACCTAGCTTTAGAAAGGCAGGAGAGTTGGAAGAATCAAGAACAAAGACTTCTTGTCTGGGGGTCTCTTCTGCAGCTGCCACAATAAGAAACGTGGGGTGTTTTTGTTGGGCTGTGGGCTGCAGAGGCGATGCTTTGCCACAGCTGGCTTATTCTGCGCTTATTGCTAATATGGGGAGGGAAACAGAAGTGGGAAAACAACTGCATCCTTTTAAAGACAAGTAATTCTCACAAAGAAAGCAACAAACAGAACTAATATCAATACCTCTATGGGCAAAATGACAATGCTTTATGCTGGATGAGTAGAGCATGGCAAAAGAACAAGTTTCCTGGAGGAAAATCTGCTCTTTATAGCACTTGATAAATCTATTGTAAATATGTGTGGTCTTAGCTCTCAGTAGATGTGAGGTCTCCTAGCATGCTTCTGGGCAAAGACAGCTAAGTGTCCAGCACATTGTGTGTTCTCTGCGTCTTGCTCATTCCAAAATGAGGGTGGACCTAATCATTCTAAACAAATGACTAAAAAAGCCTACCATGGATCTCCATAGGATCTAAATCTATCAAAGCTGCTAGGTGGAATAATCTAAACTACTCACATGGAAAAGAAGGCAGTTCAGCTAGGAAGCAAACTGCCTGAAATTACGAACTTGGGGAAGTTAAAAAAGCAGGCATCAGAACGTCAGTCCTTCATGTTTGCAATTAGCAACCAAACATATGGGGGAGGGGGAGGACTCCGCTTGCTTGGAGCGAAGCAGCTGTTACACAAGAGGCGCAGCAGTGCCGAGATTCCCAAGTCCAAGGCGCACAAACCTCCCTGTGAAGCAGATGTACAGCCACGTGCCCTGCATGCCCTGCTGCATGGAGCTGGGGCACTTACAAGTGGGTGATTGCACACAGCAAGCTGGAAGTGGGCTTGTCATGGTCAGCATTTGATGAGAGTTGTCTCAGATGCCAACATGTCTCCTATGTCTCTCTTTTAGCCAAGATATTAATATATCGATATTTCATATTGATTATTCTCTCTAAAGCACTTAGAAATGAAAATCATTTTATAAGCACTAACTAGTTAATGTTTAACCCACTGCTTTTGCTTTTTCCTTTTTTAATGTACCACTCTGCTTCACATGTTTTGCAGTGGAACCAGCTGTGCCCTCCTGTCACTAAGCCCTTGGCTCTTGGCATTCACTGGAAGCATTTTCCAGCTGTGAGATGAAAGGTAAAAGTTTTAAAACTATATAGTGGACAGTAGACCTATGAAACAGTTTATTCACAGTGAATCTGACATACTCCCTGCTAAATACCACAGATTATAATAAAACGTTTGAGTGTAACAACCTGGCAACTTATTTTGGAAAATAGAAAAATGGGACACCTGGGAATCTGAAATCTTTTGGCTGTGTTGCCTGGCAATGGGCAATGCCCACTTTTGTTCAGAGGGTCCTAGAACCTTCTGACTCAGCAAGCCCAGTTACATGCTGACTTAGGACCCAGCAAAGGAAACACTGGGCAGCAGCCATTGCCCAATCCTCTAGGTAACTTTTCTGTCATGATTATTTACTAAGCAATGTGGCAGCTGTATAGAACCATCCTGCTTAGGGGTCCCTGTCCTTTCATCCATGTATTGTCTTTCCACAAGTGCCTCTCTCCTGGAATTGTAAACTCATTACATCTTCATCAAGGAAACACTCCTTCTTCCTCCCCATCTTCCCCCCTGCCTGCCTCATTTGATGGTTTTCTCTCTCTGGTTCCTCTTGCTTCAGCTGCTCAGATCAAGAATGGTAATATTTTCATTACAGCTAAATACACCCCGCCTACTCATTGCCACAACATGCCTTTAAACTAGCTGGAGCCAAAACCCGGGTAAAATATTACTGTAGGCTCAAATGAGCCTTGGAACAGTACAATGGTCTATGAAATTGTGTAGGACAGAGCAGAAATTGTCTGCAGCTGAATTCATTAGACTTCAACATAAAAGGTTGGAGGTGGACCCATCAGAAAGCACAAGTCCAGCTCATTGTGACTGCACACTTCTCTGCTGGGCTCATCCCACCATCTCCGAGTAGTCCAGGGTCCTTCAGATCCCAAGGTGTTTAAAATCCAAACTCAAATTTTCCTGAAGTTCAAGTTGTCTCAATTCAATGGCCAAATGGAGAAAAAACTCAGTGGTGCTATTTCTGTTGCTTGGTCCCAAGCCCAGCATGTGATTCAGAGATATATCTGTGTAAATTTGCTTTTAGTGTGAAAACCTCAGCTCCAGTCAGCAGCAATCCTTCACTCTGGGAGGCATGTTAGTCCTTCTCTCTGCTGCTCAAGTCTGCTTCAGGACATCTTCAGTCTTAGCAGGGTGTAAAATATCAGGCGGAAGAGCTATGGAAAGAGCAAGAGGAGGTGCAATGCCTGGCCCATTCAACACAGTCTCTCAGAAATAAGCATTTGACAGCATAATCTGGCCATTCAGGTGTAAAATCTAAACTGGCAACACAGATTGCTGTTACAAAAGAGAAAACTGAAACCATATTTTCCCAGATTGTGGAGATTCATCTGGTTGGAGGAGATCCCATTTCCAGAGTGACAGTAGATGGTTCCCCAGCTCCTCCCTGCAGCACCTCTCACTTACAGGTCCCCAGCTGGGATTTGGGCAAGAGGGGGTTGCTCAGTGTATCGAGGCTCCCTGAAGCTTTGAAGGGCAGTCACCTAGAGGTCAGCCCCCAACCTATGGGCTCAGAAGAGGATGTGGGCGTAGGAAGCCCTCAGCCTCACCCTGGCTTTGGCAGAGCATCACGTTTGGAGGGGAGAGCTGCAAGGCACAAACCTGTGTGAAGCTTGGGAGATTCCCCATTGCTCCACCCCAGCCCACATGCCCTCCCAAGAAGGGGCAGCCATGGCAGATAGCAAACAGTGGTTTCTAAGGATCTTTTGTGGCTGCTATTAACTGACTATTCTGTGGTACAAATGCTCCCTTTGGTTCAATGCAATGAACTGAGCCAAAGCAGAGAGACAATGTTTAACTCTGGGAAGGAAGGATGGGGGGAACCCAAATCCCCACATTTATCAGCCACCAGTAGAGCTGCTCTCAGATGCTCTTCTCTGCAGTGCTGCTGGTGAGGAGCACCCTTATTTTGTGGGCTGCCAGACAGGCAGCCCTGGGATCCAGGCTCCTCTGGGCTCACCTGCACCTTCTGTCTATTTCTCAGCTCATTGTTCATGCTATAGCTTTTCTGAGGTTCATGGTGAGACTCAGGCCAAGCAAGACCAGGTGGAATTTACTGCAAGGAAGTTTGTGATTGTCCCATTAAAAATTGGGAGGTTTGTGAGTTACTGACATGGAAAATGTTATTCCAGAATGCTTGTGCTGGTCCTGTTAATCACACATATACAGTGATATGTACAACATAATTGGCTCTCCACTGTTTTCCCCAATAGACAAAAGTGACTGTTTTGACACTGGGCTATCACATTTTGCGCCTTTGCATTACAAAACCACAAAAAAGGTTTGTGTTCCCTCCCACTTAGTGTAGGGAAAATGAAAGAAACCACAACTGTGCCTCAGTTTCTCTTCAAAGTAGAATAATAAACAAGCACAAAGAGATATGGTGGCTTGTTGAAAGCTTCCTGAGTGGTCAATAGGAGATGATAAACCAAGTCTAGATTTCTTGACTCTCATCCATGTGCCTTTCCATGGTATTTTATCTTTCATATTTAAAAGATATGTGAATTGGATCTTGGTTATTTAAACAGAAACATACCCCAAAACCAAACCATAAAAGAGGCTAAATATGATAGTGACATGGCAATGAAGTCAAAAGTAAATGCATGGTTGAAACCATCATATTAGGATGCAAAATGTAAGTGGTTTGTTCAGAAAGAAAAAGGAAGGTTGACTAGCACATACTAAATTAACAGAGGTTGAAAACAAGAAGCATGAATTCCTTGACATGATTTTCTTCTGGGCCCGGAAAGGGGAATATTGACATAATTAGATTAGTACCAGTGAGCCCCAACAAAAGTGGATTGCTTCTTCATGCAGTTTGTTATTAAGCCATTCTGAGAAATTGAGTGGTAAATCGAATCAGTCATTGAACCAAACGTTGCATCTAAGCTTAAAGGAGAAATGGATAATTTTGAACTGTAATAATTTTTGCTGCAGAGATGACTAGGGCAAGTCAAATCTGACAGTGCAGGACACAGGAGGATATAAATAGATAACTCTCAGCACTGGGAAGGTGTGGCAACAATTTATACCATGCCTGACAGGGCAGAGGGAATAGATTTTCCTAATTCATGGTAAGTTGCACTAATCTTAACCTAAATTCCATCAACACTGATAGAAGAAATGTGGGTGATTTTTTTAAGTAAGAGATGCTCTTTGCATTGCTCTAGAGTGTGGGAAATGCTTGACCAATGCACTACTGGTGGTGGGCTGGACTGGACACATAAGCACAGGTAAGACATACTCAGAGAGTTTCTTGCTTTCATACTTGGAAGTGATGTTTTCCTTTGATGTTATGTGCTCCTGATCCAGGTATACTTGGGCCAATGAAGCAGTATTACCATTATGAAGTAATATTGATATTACTGAGCTTGAGGTCTGAGTCCAAGAGAAATAAAAATGAATTTCTCTTTTCCCTCATGTACTAGGGGACCTCATTAGTGAGGATCAACTCACAAGCAAACAACTGGAACAAATCAGACCTGCTGTAAAAGGATTTTGTTACTCTAGTAAAATCAATATGCATATGAAGAATTTTGCAAAAGGCTTTGCATAGCACTTAATATATGCTAAACCCCACATAGATCTTTGTTATCGGAGTTATTGGATGGTGTTAGCTCCTTCAGAGGAAAAACAAGATCTCAATCAAGTGACAGACAGCCTGCAGCTTTAAATATCAGCTCCGGAGAGCAGCTATTTCAGCACAACAGATGCCTTTCTCCTGTGAAATTTCACTGCATAGGAGATGCTTGGGTTCATGTATGCTTAACTGTTCCATCCTTCAGCACTTCTTTTCCCCAGAGTGAGGGGAGGTTGAGGAGGGATCCACTTCCAGCAAGGATGCAAATGCTATTTTGAATTACAAAGAGAAAAGTGAAGGACTCTCCCTGGGCTGTCTGATGTGTTATAAATCCCTTTATTGTAGGTATAGTCTTGTGTCTTCCTTCAGTGAATAAGTAAGTGAGAAGGTTCAAAATGCTTTAGCAACACAAAGAGCCCAGTTTAACTCCCAGACTTTGTGCAATCTTTCCTTCCACCCCTGCTAGAAAGCTTCCAAAGCAACAGGCTCTCAAATGCTCCTGTTGTAGTTACACTTCAGCATAGGAGAGCTCTGGCCACCAGTGGCTTACTTTTTTTTTAGTAGGCGAGAAGAAAGCAGGGAGGACTTAGAGCAAACCACAGCAAACATGAGCTGAAAGCTGCTGGGGAAGCAGGATGAATTAAGCAGAGAAGGGTTTCTCTGTGCCAGCATATCCAAGCCGTTTCTTTCTGATTTGGTCCCATTTCTGCACACAGATATAAAGTTGGCTGTAGGGCTTGTCTTACCCAAATAGCTTTTTTCTTTACTCTTTCACCATGCCTTGGAAAGGTTAGAAAAACACCTTTGACATAGTCTACTGCAAGAAGGAAGATATTATCCTGATTATTGTCCTTGCATTGTTGAAGTATGGAGGGACACACGGAGGAAGATTGTGCCTCGCAGCATAATGTACAATGGCTAAGAAATAATAGTGACGCAAAAAAAGATGGAGAAAGAAGAAGGACCCAGCAATCTTTCAAAACTGGTAGTTAAAGATCAAGCAATACAGAATCAAAAGGAATTTGAACTGCCCTGCTCAACAACCAGGAATATAAGCCTGACCAGTAATACAAAAATAGCATCTCCTTATAAAATGAAAAATGTGTGCTAAGCCACAAAGCTTCAAAGCATCATTTGGTTTTTCTGTTAAAGTATCATCCTACCCTGCCAGACATATTCCTGCTCCTGTCCTTTGAAACAGGAAAAGAGAGGGAGAAAACTGCTCAAACATGATGAAATAGATTCATTAAAAAATTACAGAACCTACAGCAATTACAGATACAGATGCAGAAAGGGTTTCTTAGAAGGGAAATTTGTAGTGCTTCTTCCAAATGGCTGATGCCTGTCAGACTCCTAAAAATTATCACCACTCACTATCTGTAGGACTTTGGCTCTGGGCTGCTCTTCACAGAGATCTAGACTTCTTCCTCTTTATATCTCAGCACCAGCCTTATATGTCAGACAAATAGAAACGCAATGGCTATAAAACACACTGGATTGTCTGAAGAGACCTTGGTATACGGAAATTTTGCATTAAAATTTTTGCTATAAATTTTTATATGTTACTTATTTTTACAAAATCTATAACAGGTGCTTAAAAATATACAGAAAGTCAACAAAAATATTTTGTTTATATGACCCGGCATTTGAAAAGGCAACAGAAACCTTGGGTCCAGGTCTGAGCCATTGGCAGCTTAGTGTCTGCCTTTTCTCCCCTCTTTTTCACCCCCCTGCAGTCTCTCCCCACACAATTCATTACCACATCACTTCTAAATCCACTGGAACAGTATTGCTGATGCTGTGTTTGCTCACAGACCTCAAACTCTCTAAGCATCTCTAGTATTCTGTGAAGGTCTCTGTTAAAAGCTTTTTAAAAGTATGGCTAAATTAGACCTACCACTGTATTCCTTTTGGCTCTTTGAATGTGAAACATAAGCATTGAACTTTGATTTTGATGGAATTGTGGCAATAAGAAAAGCACAAGCAAAGTAATGACTGGTCAGTGGTTTACCTAAAGGAATATATTTTCCTTCATTCCTTATGACCTCATCATTCCTTATGACCTTCATGCAAAACTGTAATATAAGTATTTATTTGTTTCATAAGATCAGTTAATAGTGTAAACATAGCAAAATTAGACGTCATAGAGAGGGGTACTCCAGCTCCTTTCTTGGTGTGACCTGTGAGTACATTATTTTCTGAGTCCTAAAGCTACTGTAGTCCTTCTAACACCAATGTTCCTTGTGGCTTTTTTCAAGTGCATTTGTGTGTGGAACAGAAAAGGAGGGAGCAAAAGGGAAAGTTAATTATACACCAAGAGAGGGGAGAGAGAGAGAAGATAATCATCCATTAATACATCTTATGCAATTTCCAGATGTTTGTTAATGAAAAAAACATAGAAGGGATGAAATTAAGAGGAAAACTTAAATAAAGCAAATCAAATTCACATTTGTCTAAAGTTTGCTGCAGCTCAGAAACCCTTTGTGTGAACCTGGACTGATTTATGATTTCACATCAAAACCACTCCAGCCAGGGGATTTTGCATGGCTAGCTTGTGAGACCAGATGATTCTCACTACTTCCAGGGTTTATTCAATTCCCAGAACACAAAAGAAAAGCCAGAGGGTGCAAGCCTGCATGAGCTGACATAAAAGAGAAAACAGAAAATCTCTGAAAAGAACAAGGGCCAAGTTTTACATGGCTCCAGTTGTGAACTAGGAATTTCCCCATATTCTTTCCACACTATTGATTCCTTTGAAACTGCACCCTCTTCTCCTTCCATCCCAGAGAGCCTGAAGTTACATGTGTCTTGACTCTTCTCTAACTACATAACTTGGCCCTCTGTCCTCATCGGTAACGCTCCATTAAAGTCCCAGATTCAGGATGGAGGAAGAGCTCCAGAGCTCTGGCACATGCCCCAAGTCATGTAAGGCAGAAGTGATCCTGCAGCTGCACAGCTCCTCCCGTGCTCAGCGTGGCTGTCCTGGCTTGCGCCAGGCTATTTTTAAATCACAGTATGCCATTTCCTCATGCTTTTCATTCTTCTATCTCTCTCTTGCTTAGAAATGTTATTCTCATTTGTTTAAATGTCTGGAATCCCAAGCAGTCACGATTTCCTTTCTCATCTCTGTTGATTGCAGTCTGCTGTTTCTCGATCATGCTTACCGTTTTCTACACACAGAATTTACACTCCCGTAAGAAATATGCAGTACCCTCTGACACTGATTCATCTGTTTCTCAGTTCATTGAAACTGTGTCCAGGCAATGCCAAACTGTCCTGAGAATCCCACAGATGCTCTTTCCCAACATTACTTGACATACATTTCCCTCATAATTGTTCATTATAGTTTCAAATCTACACAGAGAGGACAGCAGTTACTAAGTTGGAGGTACTACATCCTTGCATTTATCATTTCAGGACATTTCAGGAGTCTGTTTCTCTCCTTTGTGGAAGATATAGAGGTTTTACTCACAAAAGTAGTCCATTTGGGTGTCAAATTGATTGACAGTGAAAATAAAAAACCCACAAGTACCCCTCTGCAACTAAAAGTCCTTAAATAATTCTGAAATGTGGTCTCTTCTATGCAGCTATGATTATTTCTCCTTGGAATCTGCATTAGTATAGCTCATCTTGCAGTGATCTCTGGGAAATAATAAAACTAGCATTCTACCTAGAGGTTTGCAGACTGACAGACAGAAGCCACCACTCTGTGGGATGTCAATGGCCAGCAAAAAAAAGGATGTGTCCTCTAGTGCTTGCAAACAGCAAGGACCAGAGGTCTGAAACTCTTGCTACTGCTGCTGTTACCACTGCTGGTTTCCAAACCCGTGAGGAAGCTGTCTCCTAGGTGATTACTCCTACTCAGAAATCATCATTATTTGCAATTCTCTCTCAAAGACTGAAATGGTTTTTGTCTGAATTTGGTCATATAAGTGTCTGTGTTTTCAATGGGAGATTTTTCACTTCAGCTTCTGGAAATGTGGTCAATTCCCTTTTTGTTTCTAGCAGCTGTTGGGTAGCCTGCACTGCCCAGTCCTCCTCTGGTGCAGGGCAGTGTAATGCTTTCCCAGTAAATGGGGTTGAACCACACCATGCCATGGAGGATGTCACACCATGGGACAGTGCTTGCTCTGTAAAGTGGTTGATACTCACGTGCCTAAGGCTCCTTTATGTTTTTCTGCATTTGTTTACTGGCTGTGATACAATGGCATGTACCACACCTGAGTTGTTCTTGTGCCGCTGACTGACTGAAAACACATCCTGTTGGGAATTGGATTTGTGTAATCTACTGGTATTTTAGATTAACAAATGTGCTCTCAGGGAGACAAGCCTGAAGCCAGGATTTTTCTTTTTTTTCCTTCTAAAAAAAATCCCCCAGAACGACAACAACAAAACCAAAACCCTTGAAGAGAAAATCAGAACCAATTACAGGCTGTGGGTCTGGGTGATCAATTCACCCATTCCTACTCCTTGGAAGATTTCTCATTACACAAGGCCTGTGCCACTGGAAGAGCACATGCTGCAGAGAATCTTGGCATGGTAATCACAATTCACTTCCCATTCCTGGGTTACTTAGGAATGTTTCATATTAAGTAGTAGTCCAAATTTACAAAAGTTTTAACATATTTAAATCAATTAGAGATGTGATGAAAAGGCTGAGAAGGAGAAGAACACTATGCTCTTCATTTTTTATATCAAACTGCTGAGTGTCTCCTGTGTTGGTTCTATTAGTAAAATTTTCCAAGTCAATTAGATTTAAGATGCCATCTTGATCTCTGTTTGCTATGGGGCTTCTCCCAGACTGCCAAAGGAGGCAAAAAAGTAGCACATGATGGAACAAAACTGCCAGATTCTAACCTCCTTGACAGCTACTTAGATGTGAAACAAGTTGGCACTGATCTGAAGTCAGAGAAGGCTATAGGACTGTTGGAAGAATTTGACAATTTCAGTACCTCAGACTACTTTCAGGCACACTCTCTGTTGGCTTCTGTGCAGCTGTCAAATAGGCAGGGTTCCTGGCTTGGATCTGACTAAGAACATCTTTTTCCAACTGGGAAATTAATTCAGATTGTGCAATGTTGTCAGGAGGTTTAGAAATTTAAAGCTAAACCTGAAATTACACTTATTTTACTGCATGTTTTTCTGGCTTGTGCTGTATCTTTGAAACAAGTTTGAGCTTATTTGTCTTTTTGTGGGGTTTGGGCTCAAAGAAAAAAAGAAAATAGTTCATGGAAGCTGGCAGGGTAACAGAGAAAGGAACCCTACCCATCATTTAATCTTTTTGAGTGTGCACAAAGTCAAGTGCTTTCAGTACAAGTTCACCCAGATCCTCTAGTTGCCATATGAGAATGGAGAAGAAAGGATGTCTTCATTAATATGCTGGTTAATTCATTCAGTTTGATCTTTGAATTAATTAGAAAGTTGTGTTGACTTCCACATCTCAAATTTTCACAGTCCTGAGAGAAATATCTGAACAGATTTCAGGTTGTGACCCTGGATTTGTGGGCCCAGTGCTGGGATGGTCCCTGCTGATGCTGTAACCAGTGAAAGGCAGCACCACATCCTCTGGCAATGGCTTTTGGACCTAGATGGTCTAAAATAATGAGGAGTTATTCTGCAGTGTTTTGCCTCATTTTGGATTTTAAAAAGTTATATAATTATGTAAAATCTTACTCATTTAAGGGTAGTTATTTTCAAAGCAGTTGCAGTTATCACTAAAAGAACACGAGAAAAGTAGAAATGACATGGCATTTATTTGATAAGATGTTCTCAAAGCAATTTTTATCTCTTCTAGAAGGCTGAATGATGAATAATCCCAGCAGCACACTGTTGTACACTGATCTCTCTTTTCAGGATATTAAGAAACCTATGCCATCTCATCACTTTCTCATCTAGCGTAATCTTTAGAATAACTCCTAAGTATTTCTCTAGGAATTCCATGTAAAATTGCTTTTTATTCTCTTTCTGAGCTTGTAGAAAACACCACTTTTAAAAGCCATTGTGTATAATAAAATACATACAATAAAATACATCTGGCACTGCAAGGCCAGCTTCATTCCTTTAACACTGATATCTTTAGGTTAAAGACTGCATGTACGTTTGCAAAGCCCAGTGCTTTTTTCCAGTGCTGTTGTATCTTATTAATGTCTTGCGCATTAAGAGTGACCAGCCTCAGTACTTAGGAGAAAAAAAAAAAGTAGGAGAAGCACCCAGATAGCTGAATGCCCCATCAAATATTACATTCTGTTATTCTCAGCTTCCTTCACATTTTCTAAATCAACAGATATGCCCTTGCAGTAATAATTCCTCCTTGAATGTGGTACCAGCACTACTATCAAACAGGTCAAGCCCAACTGACAACTTTAGGCAGTTGTGCAATACTAGTCTGAACTGTCCTTTTTCCTCTCTCTACAAGAGAGCTACAAGAAATATGTAGCAATTTTCCAGCAGAATCTAATGGTTTTGGGTACTCCAAGTCAGAAACCTCACAGTTACTGTCCACACTTAGGAAGCACTGAGCTCCCTGGGTAACAGGCTCCCTGCAAGATTCCCAGCTTGGGCACAGAACAAAAAGAACACTTCAGTGAGGGAACAATCTCCCAGGCAGCAAAAGCTGATGTCCTGGTGGGCTGATTGTACCTTGCAAGAACAGCACACATGACTTAGGATCACTTTCCTCCAGTATCCTCATTCAACCCTGCGTGTCTTTTATGAGCTCTCACAATTCATTGGACGTTCCAAGGGGCCTCTTTGTTGCTCCCATTCATCTCTCTTTTTTGTCTTGCCTGACAAGTGCTTCTGCAGTGCTTCACCAGTACAACACTACTTTCAGTGTAAACACTGTCTCTGAAGACCAGGCTGCTTCACTGCCCTCTTCTCCATTTCCCTACTCCCTGACTCTGTTCTGCCAGCTTGCTAAATCACTGAATTTTCACCCGTGGTTTTGCCAGGTAAATGGTTTCCTTATAGACTGAATAGATGGGCATTTCTTCCTTGCTGCATTCCTTTTCCTTCTTGAGTTTCAGAAATGCAGGTAACTTTAAGCTACTCTCCAATTACAGCTAAATTATTCCTTAAGGCAATTAAGGTGAAACGTTACTTTGGAAGACTTTGCTAGTGTTTTGAATTAAGAGCAGCATTTGATACAGTTGACAGTATTTTTCCATTAACAGTGCTAACCTCCCCACCCTCCCTGCAAACCCATTAAAATGATCTGACTCCCGTGGAGCTGATGGGACGAGTCCAGGTGTAGAGTCTCCCAGTGAGGCTGAACTAAAACATTTGCAAGGACAGGCTGATTCTCAGATCACCCCGCTTCATTTATTGATCTCTTTCATTCAGTGCATTACAATTCAAAATCTTCTCCCTCCCCCTTTTAATCACCTTTAATCAGTGGTAGATCATGTTTCAGCAGGGCTTTAATGGATTCTTGAGGATAGTTATGGAGTGCTTTACCCTTATGACTTGGCGGCTGTGTAATCAGTTCACTGGCTTAAAATGCATCTGATTTTCTGGAATTCTTCTGAAGAGAACTGAAAGGAGGCCGACAGTGACAGAATTACACTGCAGCAGGGAAGCCTGCTCACACACATGGTGTGTGCTACCGGTTACTCATTCCTCTCTCCATATGCCTGCCAGTGACAGTGCAAGATATGCAGCGAGGGAACAGCAATGCTCATCCACTGGATTTCAAAAAGGCCTGGTTATCTGTGTGTGCACAACTTGTTTCAAGGCTTATTTCCAAGTTACACTGTCCAATGCAACACTCCTTTTGCACTATTTTTATAGCCCTGAGTTCTCATTCCCTACTGACAGAGGATAAGGATAATCTTTGGGCAACCTAATTCTCTAAGATACAATCAAGGTCCATATGATCTATCGTTGCTTGAGTAATGCTGGCACCAAGCTAAGCCCTAGCTGAATGACAAGGTCATTTTTGCTCAGCTAATGCGTATTTTTTGAGGAAAACTTCATGCATAGTTCTTGCATATAATTACTAGCCTGCCTTTTTTTTTTTTTTTTTTAGATTTTTTGGTAGTTTTTAAAGCACATAAACATTAAGATACTGCTCAATTGCAAGTGTTTTAAGATGAAATCTTTTGAGATAATTGAAGGTATGCAAAACTCTTCTCCATTGATATGTTTATGGAGAAGGATATATTAAACTGTCCAAGCTGGCCTTTCAAGTACAGTGGGAGTTACAATGCTTGGTATACTGGGCTCTAGAAGCACCTGAGGTTGGAAACTACTCAATCTCACAGCATTCCCCTGATAAAATTCAAAAAAGCAACACTCTCTAGGTTTTGCATTTATAGATAGAACCCTCACAGGCATTGTAAACATTCTGTATGCTGTCAGCAGGTATCCTAAATAAATAATTAGGCATAACAGGAGAGCTAGTGCAAGGACAGCTCTTGTGTGCACCCTGAAGGCACCGTGGTGTTACCCTGAGCCCCTGGCCAGCACAGTATAAATATGCTGGTAGCTGCTGCTCCTGACATGCCTCACAACTGGCTCCTGTTCCTGCCACAGTCCTTCTTTAACAACTGGTTAATAATTAGTGTCACAGGCAAGCAGTGCCATTTGAAACAGAGCTTAGTAACACCTGTTGAGAAGGTAAAGTTTTGAGCTAAGGCTACAATTTTTGATAATTTTGTGGCCAAGTTTGTATACTCAATTCAACAGTCCCACCAGCCCAAATACTGCAAAAAACTTGATCTTTTTTCTGTAGGTCTTTATATTATAGTAGATCTCTCCACGGCTGACAGCATTTTGGCACACAAGTAGCAAGCTCAGTTGTGCAGCACATCACTACCACGTTCACAAGGAAAACAGTCCAACATAGAGCTCTTCCATGTAAAGCACCTTTTGTTCTCCCCAGAAGTCTATGATCTGACCTCATAGCTCAGTTCAGAAGCCATGGACAAAGATCCATAAGACTTTACACAAACAGACCAAGGCACAGAGCAAAGAACCCATAATAAACTGGGGAAATGAAAAGAGCCTGTTGTCTTTTTCAGGAAAAATGGAAATGGTTATGTGCACTACAGACAAAACCACTTTGAGAGAAACCATTCTCTGCAGATGTCCTTGTGATTAATTCTGCAGGAATTAATCTCCACATCACAAATATTTTCACGACCAGTAAACATCAAGGAAAATCTACAGATAACAAAATTACTGCTCTGTATGGCTAGAGAACCTGTTACTGCCTTAGCAACTTGCAGATCCAGCATTTCAGGACAAATGTGTCCTTCTGCCTTGCTTTGGGCTTCCTGAGTGAAGGTAACAAGTGCATAAAAGATATAAGAACCAATGGCAGGGTGCTGTTTAATTTGAAGCCTGTTGTTTGTCCCGTCAGCTCTCAGCCATGGAATGCTGTTGCACTACACTGAGGGCCTGATGGTGAACTCATCTAAAAAACAACTTCCAGGGATGGAAATACAAATAAATTGATTAGATTGAGTTCTAGGCTTTCTCTTAAAGCTCTTAAATATCAGCTCTGAGAGAAGTCACACTTCTTTTTAAAACTGAAATTTGACAGGTAATATTTTCAGACATCTTTACTTTTTCCAAATACCCAGAAAATAGTTGACCCTGCTTTGTGCAGGAGGTTTGTGCTCAAGACCTCCTGAAGTCCTCTCCGACTTGAACCCTCCTGTGATCCTGTAATTAAGAATTACTTGAGAACTGGGAGTTCTTAAATCCACCTTAATTAGTTTGAATAAGCATCATGTCTACTTAAAAAATATTCAGGTCTGTCTGTCCTGCTTCAAAGTGCTCAGATGAATGCTCAGCAGTAGGCTGCACCTGTAACAGCTACTGACATAAAAAGACACTGAAAGAGGTAACACCCCTTCTTTTGCTGCATTTGAAGCTGCTAGAGAAGATATTCCTAAATATTCAGATATTTCATCCTCTCTGCAGAGCCTTCAAAAGCCCTCCTGGTAGCAACATGAAATTCCTCTTGGCACCCATTTCCCCTTTCATTTATGAGCTTTTACACAATCCTTGCAAATGGCATGGCTGAACAATTCCTGAGGACTTACAGCCATGCACAAACTGCGACACTCGTTCTGTAACAGAAAGAAAAGCAGAAAACGTAAAAAGAAAACAAGAAAGAAGAAACACCCTTCACAAAATTACCTGTGTTTCTGAATCTGATACCTGGGTTTTAGGTTAGAGACTGACACAAGTTTCAAAGATAGAAAATGTTAGGAGATATAAGCTACTGATCCGAGAACAGCCCCCAGATCCTTGCATAAGATTTTACTGTCTTGTTCAGAATCATTCTTCTACCAACATGAAGAAATACAGGGCTCTGAGCAACCTGATCTAGTTGAAGATGTCCTTGCTCATTGCAGGATGGAGTTGGGACTAGATTACTTTTAAAGGTCCCTTTCAACCTTAACAATTCCGCGGAATACATCTCTACAACTATTAAAACATACCCCCTGAAAGGTCATCTTCCTTCTGGTCACAAAACAGTGAATTTAATACGTCTCTGTTGATTGAGAGCATCTGAAGGAGCCCAGGAACCAGACCTTCAGCTCTACATGGTTGCATGTGTGAGCTGGGGCTCTTCTCCTGCCCGGGCACCCTGTCAGACTCTCCTAGACAGGATACCCAAATCAACAGGATTGCAGTTCACAGCTGAGCATCTGGCCCACATTGGTCTGAATTTATCAACTAGTTGGATCTGGCTAATATTAGAGACTAATAAAACTCATCTGTTTTGGAAATAAAGGTGAGCCAACAGTTAAATCTACCATCAGTAAAATAATAAAAAAAAAAGGTTAAAGGAAGCCTGAGAATGATTAATGCTGCGCCCAAACTAATCAGAAAACAAATACTCCTCAAAGCTACTATCAAGAAGAAGAGATCAGAGCCAACATTTTGATGCATGATGATGTAGAAATAACTCTGACTGAGAAATGTAATGCTGGAATCAATTTTATCCAATAGTGCAAACAATAAAAATCACTAGCCAAAGTCTACCCTGGATGTATACATGGGAGTCCCACTGGTCTCAGTCCTAGCCACACACATGCATCTGAGGGTGCGTTTTGGAACCCCAGGTCTTTAATCCACAACCTCTACTAAGCTCAAATATTTCTTGCACTGAGGATGAGGGTTGCACAGCTGTAACTGAGAACAGACTGGCCCATTTATTGTAAGTGCTGTGTCTGAAGTGGGTTTTCTCCTACTAAAAAGCCTAACTTTTTGGGGCTATGAAAAGTTGTAAGTGGCATATCGTAAAAACCTTCCAGTCTGCAATATAAAATACACCCTGGAAAACTACTTAAATGCACAGAATCCATCTTCAAGAGTCAGGAAACGATCCTTTGTAGAAAAAGAATGGGGAAAGGCCCTTTCACTTTCTTTGACTCTGGGCTGGACTGATGTTTCTTCTAGGTTTTTGACTTTCAAGTCCTGCACTATCCTTCTATCCAATGTGTGGTGTCTCTGAACACATCTGACCCTTTGCTCGAACATAATTTTACTGCATCTGTTTCTCCCCTCTTTGCTTTGGCTCGCAACACTAGGAGGACAGATAAATAACTAACGATGTCAGAAACCTACATCATAAATCATTGGGAAATTGAGGTAATTTGAATAGTCTTGCTGAGTTCTGATATGCATTACCTACATGTGCAGCTTTAGGGAAGGCTGCGTGCAATTGCAAGTCATTAACCTGAGGTGCGTCCCACATCCCACAGTGAGCTCTGCAGACCCTGACCCGGTGCTGCTGACCTTCAGGGAGTGTTCTCCAGAGTTCATGGCTCACACACTCAATGCTTAAATCCACCTGGAAAATCAAGCAGATTGTGTTTTTCTTAAGAATTCTATGCCAGTGTTTGGAAAACATAAATTATTGCAAAAATTGTTAGCAAAACAAACAGAGGATTTCCAGGGGACCACAGAAATGTAGGTCTTTACATAAGTTCTGCATTTGCTTAGGGTCATTGGGAAATTCTAGTTTTTATGAGCTGAACTCTCCAAAGAAGCAGCTAGGACAAGTATTACAGTTAGAAGTCAATGGAAACGAGGTGTGCAGCCTCCAGTTCTGCTCTCTAGAATTTTCCTGAGGATTTAGCAATACTATTACTAATAACACTAAGGAGACCCAAATCCCTGGCTGCTGGGGCTACGAGTGCACACTCTTTAGGGGTCAGCTTCTGGCCAGGGTCAGCAGGGGGCTCTTCCAACCTGTGGTGGTCATGGAGGGCTCTCAGCAGTGCTCAGGAGAGGCCACTTGCAGCCAAACCAGGCACTTAGACCCTTCTAGACCTTCCACTGTGCAACTCTGTAGAAGTGTCCCAGAAGGATATAATCATCATAAAACTTTAAAGGGCCTAGTGACTTGCCCCAGAAGCAAAGCAACCAACCTCTGAGAACATCTGTCCAGACCCCAGCTGACTCCCATCTTTGCATCCTACATCTTGGCCATGAGTAGACTTGTAGACTTCAAAAAAAACCCCACCGTGGCTGTGGGAAGCTTTGCATTTGTTTCAACACAGTGGCATTTAAAAAAGGGACCAATTTACTGGTTCTGAGCAGGTTTGAATTTATGTGCAAAGAACAACTCCAGTGGAATAAGATACCATCCACCAAAAACCATAAGATCAATTTCCACCAGCAGTTTGAGAGAAGGCTTTTCCCAAAAAACAGCTTACCTGCCATGGACACTGGCTTCACCTTTCTTCTAGAGTCAGACACACAAATTGTAACACAAAAGTCATGAGTATATACATATTTTTGATCATAGGTGAGCACTTGCTTCAAAGCACTGGATGTCTGAGTGACAATCACATCCGACTGTTGAAGCTGTAGCCAATTGTCTTGGGAAGCACTGGTGGATGTGCCTAAGAATATTCATGACAAATCCATCAGCACATCCTGGATTTGCCCATTACAGTATTTCTCTCTTCTTTAAAGAGTAAGAGAAAACTCATTTCCAAAGTGGACTGGTGTCTGTTTATGGAAGAAAAAAACACACATTGATATGTGACAGTTCAGCTCTTGGGCTGGAAATGTGAGAAGTTACAAATAGTATAACCTTTGATCAAATGACCAATACTTGTAAAAATAAGGATCTGTACACATTGTTCTTTCCATCTCAATGTCCTGAGCTGGGCTGCAAGTGGAATGTCAGCTTAGACAACCACAGTAACCTTTTTGGGGTTAAACTCCAGGAGGTCAAGAGACAAGAAATGTAGCAAGTAAAGCATAGTTAAACACAGCTGAGTTTTCACTCATTTCATGCCCACATCCATGTGCATGCAGACGTACAAAGTTCACAGAAGACTGATTTTGCTCTGATGAAACTTCAAGCAAACCTGAATGAGGGAATGACCTCTTCCTGCAAACCAAATCTTTCCATCATTTGACCCTGTTTGTGCTCCCAAACAAGCCTGCAGAAAATACACAGAGAACACCACTTCCTTTGCTGAAGACCTGTGCAAATGTTTCTGGTAAATTTATCTCACACTGCCCTGCGTAATGGATGGTTCAAGTACCTTGGTGAGGCTTCTGAAAGGACTGACTGTCATCAGTTGATACCCCAGGCCTGTGTGCGTACAAAGTTGCCACAGAAGAGGCAAAAAGCTAAAATAGACACCACAGTATCTGATGAAAGATGGCCATTTCTTATCAGACCCATTAAAATTCCAGTCTTGAAGAGAGAGTGGGCTGAATTGTCCCCTGGAATTTGCAGTCACCACTAGAGGAGTGTGGTATTAATAAAACGGCAAATTGACCAGGAATTGTCAAACACATTTTTTATTACAGTGCTGTATGGCTGACTGTTCTCTGGTTGATGCTGTATGACAACATTTCACTGATAAGAGCACTTGTGAGGGCTGACTTCACTTGGTCAGGTGGCTTTGCTTCGGCTTCCTAGGAGAATGGCTTTGGATGGAAAACAAGACTTGCCTTGTTTGAATTACCTGAGTAAATCCAGACTTGTAAACAGACTTAGGCGAGGCCTTCTGCAGAAAGTGAATATCACTCTTGTAAATCACCAAAAGCTGCAGGATATATATTCCTGGCTCCAATAGAAGCCAACAAAAAAGAGAAAATTCACAGCTGGAACTTCAAACCTCTTTTGCTTTCATTTTGCTCTGGACAAATTCACTGCACAAATGAGAAATGAGCCTCTCTAATTATGTGAGCAGATTGTGGCAAGACAAACAAGAGCAGAAGCTGGACATCCAGCTTTTTATTTCTTTGACATTGGGAAACTTTTTTCTAGAAATACTCAAGCTAAACTTGACTCAGTTGAAGGAAAAACTTGGTCCTTATTTTGATTTTTACTTTGCAGGCACTGACTAACATAATTTTGTTCAGCAGGCCCTTCAACATTGATATGCACACATGTGGAAAGGCTCTACTCTTTGGATACCATATTTTCATGTAATTGCTGGAAATGTGTTAAAGTTTTTTCAAATACACTTTTCAAATAAGCAGGCTTTTAGAAAAGAAATTCAAGTGTCTCTGCATACTGGTGAGTGTTAAAAATATATTGCTAAAGCCTTATAAGATAGCTTTTATCCTTTAAAATCCATTACCTGTATTGGTGTACTAGCATCCATTAGTATTCCCTGTTCTCTTCCTGCCTACTGTTTTTATGACTGGATTCAGTTCACTCTGAACTTCTCATCTGTTACCAGAAGATTTCCTTACTATGCTGACCTTCCAGAAGACAGCTTTTCATTACAGATTGCGTTTCTGCAAGGTGTGAGATATTCTACAAACACATCCTTTTGCTCTACTGGAAATAGTGCCATCAATTCAGCAACAATGACTTGCGTTGCTGCATAATGAGGGAATGTGTTTTTTGGAAAAGATCTTTTCCTGATCTTGCTGAGTGTTTTAACATCCAAATTGTCAGAACACAGACAACATACTAAGAAGTAGAATAGTGTTTATCCATTTATTAATTTATTAACATCTATGTGCTAATTTAGTTAAATCAAAACCCTATGGAGGTTTGCCAAGGTTTCTTGCAGATTTCTACCGATTTTCCTACCAACACATGGCATCTTACCAAATAATCAGCTGTGCCTGTTGCTCTTTAGATGAACTTAGAGGTCTTCTATATGCAAGTTATATCAATAACTTATTTACTTCCATTGTTCTTTGGGAGTTCTCCAACCTTAACATCAGGGCTGGTATTAGGCAGGTTTGAGGGAGCATCAACACTGAACTTTCATATGGTTCCTGTTTACTGGAAAGACAGAAGACACATTACATAATGTGTCCCAGATGTTAAGAAGGAGATGTCCACAGATGTAACAGATTCGATGCACACTCTCTGTAAATGCACAGGGTTAAACACCAAATCTACTTTGGTGTGTGTGCACAAGGTCACAGGTTTTAGAATGGCTATTAAGGTCCCAAATAACACTAACTACCATACATGTTACTCGCAGTGGAAGAGGGAAAGACTTTCCAGCATAAGCTCTATGCCTTATGAGATACTGAAGACAGGTTTGGCCTGGGTTGAGGACAATATGCGCCTACTGTAAAGACATTACTTGTACATGAGTGATGTCACTACTTCCAAATCTGATTTGAGTTGTTCTAAATGAATGATGACCATAATTACCATGAGCTGGCAGCTAATTCAAACCAGTGGAATATGCTTTTAGAGAGAGGCGGGACAATTACATAGTACAAAGACCCTTGCATGGCATAACGTAGTTTATGAACAGCTGGTAGATAATAGCTTTTTAAAATAAACGCTGTCTAAATGCACAATCCAGATCCCACGCAGCTCTTGGAATCTCAGTGGCTGCTGTTTTATTTTCGCTGCCAGTTGCAGCTAGAGACTCAGCAGGATGGCAACAAATTGACTGCTGGTTGCAATTAGAGAAGCCCAGTGAGGTGGCGTCCTCATTAGTAGGTGACCTCTCTAGCTACTAAGTTTGCTTTAAGCATCTCAGCAGAAAGTGTGGCACCTCCCAGAACATTATCAAGACTCAGATGGGAGGGGTTTTTCGATATAAATTACTTTTTAGGTCTAAGTATGCTTCATCTGAGAGATTGTCATTATGACCTGCAGGGTGATCCTTGGTCATAAGCCCTGTGACTAAACTTTGTTTTGACATCTCCCTTCTGAACATCGTTTATCTGAGACAAAGCAATCCATGAGTAGCACAGCTGGTCAGGTAGACTTCTTACATTGATTTGGATGGATGAGAGTTAAGTATGTGAAGCTCAGCCTCTTCTGTAGGTGTCAACACAAAAGAGCCGAGCCCCAGGGCAGGACCAACTTTTGCTGTCAGACAGGACTCCCCTTTTTGTTCTACATAGAAGAGGATTCCTTAGTGTGATGGTGTTCCCACCCGGAGACCTATTGCCTTTCCCAAGAAGCAGAGACAACAGGAAGCACAAGTAAGAACTGACAGGGAAAAGGAGAAAACATGACACATTAAATTAAATGGAATCCCACACCATTCCAGCTGCACAAAATTCAGGCCCTCAAGTTTTTTTCCAAGATTATTAATAGCAAAGACCAGCATTTTTGATGCAACTCTTTTTATGTAGAACAATATAGAGTCTGCTCTCATAAACACAGTAGGACACAAACCACTGGAGGCAACTTTTCTTCTTACAGCAGCAGATCTTTCCCAGCCAGCTCTCCAGCCTCTTGGGCTTCTCCCAGGACAGGCACCCACACAACTTGGCTGTGCTGCAGCTCTGCTTCACTGCCTATTTCCCGCCTGCTCTCTCCTTCCTTCCCCACCTGAACTGCCTCTCATCAATCCACACATATTTCTTTCCCAAAATAATACCCAGACTAAGCCAGCCTTCCCACAATATTCAAATTCCTGAGCTGCCTTTGTTTCGCATGGAAACATGTGCTTAGCAGTTTATAGCAGTATCTTCAGTGAAGGACAGTTTCCTGCAAGACATAATCCAGCTCACAGTACACCACAGACTGAGATGCTGCATTCAAGTCTTTGCCCTGAGCTCTCTTATTAAACATATTGCACATATGATGCCATACTGGAGCTACATGTCCTTAATGACACACTAATACCAATGAAGCCTACCAAAATCTTCTGCCTTTTCCCTTTGAATTTAGCATTCAATACACACAACAGTTGTATTTGCAGACATGCATGTCCTGCACCTGTGACAAAGAAAAGAAAAGCAGAAGTGCTGCGTGAGAAAGAGAAAATGGAAAATGTCCATGAATGGGTGCTGCACACGTCTCCTGCCACATGGCAAGTGATTTCCCCTTCACCACCTCCTCCCAGCTATGGCTCAGCATACAACCAGGATAAAATCTTCTGCACCCCAGGGCAGAGAATGTGAATAAACTCCCTCTTGTTTTGTACGGGTATGTCCATTGGACTCAAGACCAGGAGGTAATGGTCCTGTGTACTTCTGAAAGTTAAATATGAATCACATAAAGTTGCAGCAGATCCCACCTATGCCTGAACATTGGTAAGAGAGCAAGGTCTTACAGCTTTGCTGTTTTGGCTCTGCAGCTGATGAAATCTGTGCTGGCAGCGGAATTGAGTCCTGTAATCCTTAGGCATTTTCTCTTGCCCTTTATAAGCCACCCACCACCCACAGATGTCCTGTGAAGGTAAACCACACAGCTTTAAAAAAGCAGGGGGAGATGAAAGAGGAAATATTAAAGCAGTCTGCAAAGTTCGCAGGTAAAGTATTTTATCACACAAGTAGGAGTGTGGTGGGTCATTTACTTGGCGGTTGTGACTGCAGTGCCCCTGGGGAATCCCGCTTTAATGTTATCATCCTGCAGCAGGGCTTCTCCTCAGAGTCCCATAAAAAACAGCAGGAAGTGCCTTGCATTCCAGGGCCAGCAACTGTTAGATCACAACAGAGCACTGATGCCCTGGCTAAAGGATATTGGGAATGGGACATGGGCAGAGATCCAGATCCTGCCTGTTCAGAACTTCATAGGCTTCTATCCATTAGAGGACAGCAAAAGCAGTACAGGGATACAAGCTAGGCTGAGAGACTGAAGCCAAAAATATTCTTGTCCCTTGATCACTGTCAGTGGCAAAGGATGTGGCTAGACAAGCTTACTTGCTCCATTTTCTGGGTGGTCTGCCATGAAGTCCAAAACTACCCCTTATAAATGCAACTGAGGGTTAACTGATACTTCTTTATGCTGGGTCAGTCAGCATGGTCCCTCTGCTCAGCTCCTTTCAAGGAGCAGTAGCATCCACTGTGAGAACCTGTGAGAGTTGCCTCGGGTGTCTGGGAGGAGTCATATTTTTTCTGTGAGATATTTGAAATACTCTATTTCTCTGTAAAGTGGTTAGAAAATGCAGCCAAGAAGCAGAAGGAAAGGATAGCATAATTTTTTTTATTTAAGACATCTATATCTTTCAAGCTTGGCTGAACATGAAGACTTTGGAAAGGTAGGACTTTTGAAGTAACAATGAGAGCCATTATAGGCTTTTGATATCAATATTTTCCATACCTCAGCCTGGGTATAAAGTGTAAGAGAAATGACAGGACAGCTAGGAGAGGCTGGCTTGGTCTCAGCACACTTCAAAGAGAGCATACAAACAACTTGGATCTACACATCCATCTCTCTAATTCACTTAAGTACTGGAATTTTGCCCCACTCTGCTAAAATATTACTTTAGTGCTCAGGAGTAGAATCTGTATTGCATTTTGGAGCTATAAAAAGTAGTTAGGACCTGAATTTTGAGAAAGTGCCTCCTTATAAGCACAAGCAAAAGAGCAGAAATGATTTTATCAAGCTAAAGGCTGGGGATGTAAATCTGCTGTGAAAGGGAAAACGGAGAAAATAAAAGTTTTGTCTGAAAATGGGTCTCATTCCAACATAACCAATTCCATCCTGACCCAGCATCAGAAAGTGGTTTAATAAACCACAGCTGAAGTGGGAAGCGGAATTTTTCAGGTTTAAGGACATGCTGTCTCCATTCCATGAGGCTCAGGGAATTTGCATCAAGGTTTCAAGGGACAGCCCTTCCCTCACATCACTTGCTCCAGCCCATCACGGTTCATGCTAACAAGATTCACGGTTAAGAACAGATAACAAAATGTTGATTGATGTTGCAAGTGAAATAAGTTTTCACAAGGTCTTAATTTTACAGGTTATATCTGCATATAGGTCTATGAGTCTGTCCAGAAGTATCTATAAATACATAGATGCGTCAGACTCCATTTCATTTAGCCTTTTTCTCTCCTTTTGGAAATTTCAGGGAAAGGCCAAAGAAATATATCCCAAAAACTTAATTTCTACTTTGAGAAATCACACTGTTCATTTAGAAAGGATGTGTTTTGTTCTGGGTAATCTCTCCTGATTCTGCTGTACCAAAGCAGCATTCTCAAACTCCAGGTTTCCTTGCACAGTGGCACCTCTCGGCAGGTGTTGTGGATGTGAAAGACAGAAAGCTCTTGTTTACTCTGGATTCCTTCGCCCTCTCAGCCTCTCACAGGCTGAGCGAATGGAGGAAAACACAACCTCTGCTGGAACAAAATGTCCCTGTAGAAACAACAGATCTTCCTAACTTTAAGCATTTGCTAATTAAGGCTATGCCAAGGAAACAAGGCCTGTTCTTTCTAATCTCCATAGAAACGCTCAGTCATGCTTCCTTCCTAACCCACTGCAGGCATGTCAGCATGCACCAGCAAGCCTTACTGGCTGGTCCAGCCTTTTTTAGACAACACCATGTCTGAAATATGCAGGGAGGATTTTTTTTTAAAAAGTGTTTGTTGTTTTATTTATAGGTATAATTATCAAGAAATTCAACTGATCATTCTACCTTTCCTGTTTATCATGTATTACAATGGGTAACCTGGGATGCTGAAAGCTCTCTGAAATTCCTGGCAATCCACAGATGTGTGTATGCATTCCCATGATATTTGACTAAAACTAGGACTAAAAGTTTCAACCATGGAAAGGCTCTTTATAGCAGATGTTAGTCTTTTTTTGTTAGAAAACTGGGTTATGAAATGATTTGTCAGATTGAGATTTTTTTTGCCTCAGATATTCCAGTTGGAAGCTAATTTGAAGTCCTAAATTACATTTGAGATGTTGCTTGCAGTTTGATGGCAATACGATGTCAGCACAAAGTAACTGTAAAGGCCACTCCACCACCTTCTTCTGGCTCAATCTGGGAGCACCTGGGACCTCCCCACCTCTTGTCCTTGCAGCTTTTTGACAGTCTGTCATTTGCCTGTGGCAGACTTCTGCAAATCTCTTTGGATGTGTGTGGCAGGATAAGGAGTATGCTCACTCCTGTGACTGCCTGTCCTCTGGAAAATGCATCCGTGGGGATGCCTGCTCTCAGGACACAGCTAACCTGGCTTTGGGAAGAATTTCAGGTGTCAGGCACACTTACCATTACGTCCTTTCTTCATAGTGAAAGGAATACCATAGTGTTCAGGACAGTCAATAATGCTGGCACTGTGCTTTGGAGCTCCCTGGCTTCCCTGTACCATGGACACCAGGATTCTACTTCTTTACCTACACCAGCAATGAGTCCTGCACGTAGCTCTGGGAGGCATGGTGTGATCACCAGGAGTGAGAAGGATCTCTGCTGTCAGACAGGGCATCTCATTTGCCTTAAGCTCTAATGCAGAGGAGTTCTGCATACACCAGTTACTGTTCTGTGGCCAGCGTGTGCTGGATTTTTCTTCCTTCATGCAAGCTCGTCGAAAATAACTTATGTGCCCTCGTTCTGAGTTCATTCATTCCTTAACTCTTTTTTCCTTTTGGGGACTGGCTTTTTAGTTCGCCTGTCTCACAGTAGCAGTTTACTTAGTATCTGGGAGACGTTCTAAAGAAAAAAGAAAAAAAAATCCATTCCAGGAAGCAAGACTTGTGTAAGGGATATGAGTTCCATATCTGCTCCCTGACTAGCATTTCAAATCCATCTTAATAACAAAGCAACTGCAGTCTATTTGCATTTTATAAAAACAAAATGTGAAATCCTAGCCTAATGCTTTGAAATAGAATCTAACAGCTCACAAATTCCATGTGTCATGCTAATCTGAAGGGTCTGCTTACTATAAACATTTCTGAATCCACAAATGCATTTCATGTTGCCTCTGCCACACTTCAGTGGAAGAAGAGAGGGAGAGAAGAAAACCTTTCTCTGCAGCACTGAAAGTAATCAGCCTTACAGTAATCAGCCTTAATTGTAAACAAATCTTAGTTGTAAAGATGTTTTTAAAAGGAAGAGGATAGAGTAGAACTTTATGACTTCAACAACAGGATTATCTGGCCATTTTATTTTTAAATTCTATTGTCTAGTTAAATTAGCCAGTTCCCTCCATCTTTCCAATGACACATTTAGCCAATTAACATGACCAATAAACTTTATGATGTATAGATTAGTGTTTCCAAACCGATTAAACAATGTTTAGGAGGTAAGTGCAATTAAGCTACATCTCAGTCCTGATGGTATTTGTAATTAACTTGGAGCTTCAACCTGAAAGACCGAAGGCCAGATGCTTAGAAAAGCACAGCTGGCAGTAAGATAATTAAGTTACATCACATAATGCTGGCTGCCACTTGGGTTTAATCCAGAACCTCAGCTTTACGCTAGAAAAATTACTTTAATTATGCACTGTGAAGGGAGAACACATCCCTCACTGGCTGCTGGTAAATCATGATATGCACCCTTAAAATTCACCCAAAGCAGAGAGAAAGAGCTCTGATGCTGAGTCACACCAGAAGTCCAAGCCATCCCCTGTGGTGCCCATGAGAGCACTCAGTAGCAAATGCTTGGGCAGTATACAGTGCATGGGCAGAGCCAAGTGCAAACAGGGAGACTTCTGCTGCTTTGCCCTTTGCCATTTCCTCCAGGAGTTTAAGATTAATCTTAATTAAAAAGGTTATGATCTTAGCTTTAAAGGCCACAAAGCTGTAGGACTGGGTATTTCCACATTCAGTGTCCCATGGAGGTCATTACCCTACAGTCCCTGAAAACCTGTGAGCAACTCTGAGGAGACTAGAAAACTTCAGGTACATGGATAAGGCTCCAAACAACATGAAAAGACAGACACTTATTTCTACATACAACAGAGAAGTTGTAGTGAACTTTTTAATGACTTAACAAACTAGGTGCTTGGCTGTGAATTTCACCATTGTTTATGAGACAATCAGCACTTCTTCCTTTCTCCCACAGGAGCTGTTGAGATCTACAACTTAAGCACCAAGGAGGTGAGAAGCTAAGGAAAGGGCAGGAAAAGACAGAAATGTATGTACAGCACAGGTGCAAAATTTTTTTTTTCACTTTTCACTTGATTGTATTAATATATCTGCTTACAATGTTTGGGATTAATCCTGTCCAGCTTTGTATATCTAAGAATTATCTAAGTTTCCCTTATAAGCAGTAGAGAAAAATAAGTGCCCCCAGAGGGCATTGTATCCCAGCTATCTCGAGGGGAATGGGGTGACTCACCCTCCACAGATGGACACATCTTTCTACAGAGAGATGTTAAACAGCCTGGGATGACCATATTTTGGTTACTGTGACAAACCCCACTCAAAGAGACCAAAAACATGAGTCCTAAAGAACGAGTCAGTGATTAAAGTGAGTAGGAAACTGCAAAGGAGAACAGAACCTTGCAGTAAGTGACAGCTCACTTCCATCTATCTTCCCATTCATTTGCTTGTTTGCAGCATTAAACTGCTATTAAGACACAACCTGGATCCTTACTCTGTGTTGACTGAGCAAGCTTTTGAGGTGAATGGGAATTTTTCGGAATAAGAGTAAAGATAATACTGAAGTGCACATCTGGATTTCTTTCTGTGAGAAAAATAGGAACAATCTTACTTATCCTTTGCTGTAACAGATGAATGTCATCACCCACTAAAACCTACCTACAACAGGACGAGTAAAAAGAATTCTCAGTCTTTGAGCCAAGCTTGGACTACTCTGTTCCTGGAAGCAAAAGTGGCTCCTTTTAAGATTAAAAGTGTATTTTTCACCCTTCAGCTTAACACAGGAAATGGGAAAAAGGTTTTTGGAAAACAGCATCAGCCTTGGGCAATATGTATATTTGGAAGGTGCTCTAGCATATGCCTTTTCTGAGACCTTGCATTCTTCTTATCCTATTTACTCAGAGCAGATTCATGCTTTCCTCTTCTTTTTATCCCAGCTCATTCTCACTTCTGCTTTTCCCCACTGTATTCTTGCAGTGGTTTTTGTAGGAGGTCAGGCAATAAGATTATGATTCTTCCAGCCAGCCATGAAACTACTTGGTGTCTGTTCATTGTATGTTCTTTCTCTTCTTCCCTCCTCATGATCTCATGCTCACATGTGACTTTGGTCTCTAAATCTTTTTTGGCACCATGAGGTCTGCACTTACCCTTAATCATGCTTCTTATAATGTTGATTTATTTTGAACATGTAATGGTGATGCAAGCTTCTCTTCAGGTCTTTTGCAGAAAGGTCCCTTTGGACATTCCTTCTTGAAAATTACTTTTTTCATGATAGCTCGAATCCATCTGTGGCCTCTAAAGAAGATGAACCTGTTCCCATGCAAGAAAACTGGTATTACAAAGCCCTAGTGCAGCTTCACTGATTTCACAGAATCACAGCAGGGAGGAATTTAGATCCCCTGGGTTTATGCTACTCCAGAGCACAGCTTGGTATTAATTGTTTATTGGTTTGAAACCCTCTGATGTAATTTGTGAATCTGTATTTTATGTATTTATCTTGAAAAAGTCTGCCCTACCCCACTCTGATTTCAATTTTATCATTATGATTTGAATAAGCTGACAGCAACCAAAGCTGGTTTTGGGCAATCCTCTGTTTTAGAAAGCTGCATGAATGTAGATGGCAGATAGGTTGGTTTATTCTTTCTGAAGGCATTTATTGTCTCCCTTACTTGTATATCTGATTTATAGTGTGACTGACTCCAATAGCAAGGGCCTGGTGGTGTGCTCAGAAGCAACTCATTACTTGTGTTTTCAGATATTTCTTTTGTAGAATAGTCCCTTGTGTGAGCACAGAACTACAATGAATTCATAACTAGAATGCTTCTAAGAGAAATTTCTTTCTCATACCCGTCGTTCTGAGTTATTTTGCCTTCAAACCTTAGGACTTACATGTTTCTGCTGCTCCCATTTGAAGGCAGTGCTTAAAATGAAGCATGTGAGATGCAGAACAGCAACTTTCAGGTTTTTATCTATTGACAAGGATTAAGATGGATGCTTCATCTTAGAGGCCCAGATATGTTTAGCAGATATGCATGGACGGACTCTGATAAGCAGGCAGTGACTAACTCAGGATTTCTGTGTGGTATGATGGCATCACCACTGTTCAGGGTGGAAGGACCCTACCTGCCCTGCTCTGCTCAGCCTGCTCTCCTGTAAAGATCTGATGCAATCAGATTAATGCAAGACAGCCTTTGCAGCAGATCCAAGGCAGAATGTTGTTGGCTCACATTTTGGCGAAAAAGCATACAAAGCACAGAAATTTAGTAGAGTGATGCTTGTAGAACTGGCCAAGGGTGTCATTGCTCAGAGATATTAAAGGAAAGGGGATTTTGCTGTACTTTCTGAATAGGTATGAACTTAACCCTAGGGCCCTGTCAGTATTGCCTCCCATGGCTGAGAAAGGGGCCGCTGAGTGCAAAACCTCTACGCTGGTGGTCTCCACGCCCAGAGCATCATGCACAGCTAAAGACTCAAATCCCAGGGACCTTCCTCAAGCAAAACTCTGATGTGCTGTAGTGGCCACGAAAGCTGGCAATGACTCCTATTGTTAAATGCTTTGGGACACCTCAAATATGAATGGAGCTATATAAAATTCAATTCTATTGTAAAGAAAACAGCTGTCATGAATTAAGGCTACATTCAGTTTTTGAGATGTGGACAACTGTCCAGTAGGGAATGAACAGAAAACTCAACCCATTTAACTTTAAGACGGAGATTTGTCTTCTCTTTCCCAGAAAACAAAACCCCAGGGATTTTAAATCTATAAACCATGTATAGCGTATCACCCAAACAATTTCTTTTGAGGTTTGAAAAACCCCTTGCTGCTAATTATTGGTTATAGATGGTTTGAAAGAAAAATGTAGTTTTAATGCTGGGTTTAATTAAAATGCTTTTAATAACAGTCATGGATTTTGCAGCACAAGTGCTAAAAGGCCAAATCCTGCTTTTGCAGTGAATTGAGTTCAGAAGAACTAGATGAGCAAGCAACCCAAGCCAGATTTGGGCCAAACTTTGCAAAACTGTTTTGCTTTTAATGTGACAAAAGTCTGCTTTCTCAATAAGAACATTTTTCTGGAAAGGAGCAGATTTACCATTTGAACTTTATCATTTCCTCTTCTACAAAACAATAGGGGAGAAAAGGAACCTTTCCAATTTTTTACCCCTTTAATTAGTAAGACATTCTTTGGTGTATGACAGGAAAAATATGTGATGAATGTACTTGATATGTTATGATTAATAGTGGTCTAGGGAGGTTTTAGAGACATGAGACGCCCCATAAACACAGAGTTAATACCAAAGTGAACATTTTTATAATGTCCATTTTGGCACTCTCCCTGACCTAAGATGTTAGTAGCTTTATATATCATTTAATTAATGCTTTAAAAAATAAAATGCAAGCAGCTCTTTTCAAACCATAACAATTCATTGTATGACTTATGTGGGTTTGAACTGGCACAGTTAGTGAAAACATTCCTAGTGCCACTTTATTTCCATAAACCATTTGTATTGTAAACTTTACTAGGAATTTCTGTGCCAGGTTTGAAGGTTCAGGCAGAGGGCACTTTGAATATAGGGGCTAAATGTAGCCTGCTTATCAAAATTATTTAACAATGTAATTAGTAATAATTAGAGAAAGAAAGGGCAGCTACACTAGAATCTTACTTAAAACTAGACTATCTCTTACTTTTAACTAGAGTCTGCAATATCTCTATTCAGGTCTGAAAACACTAGCCCTGGCTTACCTCTCACACTGGTGAAAATTACAGATAACTAGTGATGTAAATAGTAGTAAATAGAAAAATAAAGGGATCTTTCAGTCCACTGTTCATCTCTTGCATTAAATGCTGGGTGGACACTGTAGGTGGACACTTGGTTGTCTCTGGAAAGGTCCTTGAGTCAGGGCTGTTTTGGATACTCTGCTGAGCTGATGGTAGATGCAGTCAACCATTGAATAAAAGCCAACTGGTATGTGAACCTTACCACAAGCCTTCTGGTATAAACCCAGAAGGATGGGATTGTATATGGTGAGACTGCCAGTCTGGGTAGGAACACAGCAGCAGTGTATCAGTGCAGGATGAAGAGCAAGCCCAGAGGGAGTCACTTGTTTGAAACCCTGGGCTGGAGCTGAGCTGAGGAGTGCTGATAACAAGAGCAAAATGCTCTCTGTGCTCAGAAACAGGTCCATTGTTTCTGAGCACCCAGACCTAAAGACAGTGGTTATAAAAATAGAAGGACATCCAGCAACCTTCCCCAGCCTCTGAAGGAAAAAATGGAAAGGAGGAAAATTGGGACGTTCACCAGCAATCACATAAATTATGGCACTGTTAGAGAAAGAACAGCTTCTAGCCTGCTTACTACACCAGTGAAAATTAAGGGATAACTCAAATATTCAGGCTGTCCCTGAAAAAAAGGAAAACAGAATATATATCTGAGGATCTTAAATCACCTTTCACCAAAAATCTAAGATGCTTTGTCAAGAGAGAACAGGGATATTGAAGTGCTTGTGAGGAAAAAATGTATTTTTAGACAAACCTGAGATGGAGTAATATTATATGCCATACTGTAAGAGACCATAAAGGAGTAAGCAATCACAAAGCATGGATAAAGCCATTTGGAGTACATGTACAGTCTATTATACTATGCCAAAATATAGGATGAAAAAGAAATATTAATATTAAGGATAAGGTCCAGGTTTTCCTGAGTATTATAGCAGACAATTTTCTTTATCAACTAAGATAAAGTTCATTGAACAAGAGGGCACCCTTAATTACACTTTGTTTTAATAAGTGATAAGAAATAAAAACTTGTTTCAAGTGGATCTTGGGTTGATTCAGTTTAAATACAATTTAACTGTAAACAAAGGCAGTTTTGTAATTAAGGTTTGAGATTTGAAATGGATAAAGGCTCAGAAATGAAGGTACCTAATTAGTGAGCTATCCAAAAGAAATCAAGGACCTGAGTGCAGAGGAAACATAGAATTACTCAAAGTCAAAGGGATGAAGCCTATCTGACTCTGTATCATAAGCAAAGGAAAGATCTTTATAAACTTGTGAAGAAGCACTCTGGACAGAAAGTGGTAAACACCCACCTTGAAGAATATATTGAGGTTTTTAAAAAAGTCTTCTCAGGATGGAAAATTGAATGATCAGCAAAATGAGATACATTAGATGTCAGGAAACATATAGGTAAAGTGAGAATCAGTGAAATTCAATCTGAATTACACCTTGGGGAAAAAAACTTGAGACAACAAACAAAAAGCTGTTTAACTGCATATATAATGTTGAAGAAAAAGTAAAGCCCCACTGGAGCGAAGATGGTAGAGAAATCAATGGTAATTCAGGTAAAGTTTCAAAACTCTGCCTTTTCAAAAAAATAAAACCAGTGAAATAGAGTAGGGTGGGTAATGGAAGTGAGAGCCTCAAGCTGAAAATACACACCGCTGAAGTTGAAGCAGAAATCTCAGAACCCAACAAACTCTCTCCTATGACTGTGAAAGACCTGGCACAAGGAACTGAGGATGGAATATTAATTTTTTTATTGGTTACACAGGATTGGCATCGTGCATTACTGTGCATTACAGTTGAGCATAGATAGTGCAATCCTTGTGAAAAGATGAAAGTAGCCCATTGACAACTAACTCAACTTCAATAGAATGCAAAATATAGGCATGAATTTTGAAAGAAAGTGTAAGTCAAGAAAAATAAAAACCAATATAAAATAGAGCATGGCTTTAACAAAACTGAATCATGCAAGAATAAGCAAGTATATTTCTTAGATGACAGAAATGCTTTTGTAGACAAAGGAAATGCAGCATTTAATCTGAATTTTAGGTAAACATTTGATATGAAGCCATAGGAAAAAAGGTGACATTATGTGCAGAAGCTGAGAATCAGTATAATAACTATAAGGTCAACAGGGCATTGCCTAAAGGGCAACTCACAGCAGCTTCTGTTGAAAAGGAAATTATCAGGTGGGAGGAAATCTATTGTTTGATAGATTGACCTTAGGACCTATTCACTTAATAGTTTCATTAGTGACCTTGGCACGGAAAAAAGTAGCAAATGAGGGATATTTACTGATGACATAAAACTGGAAAGCATTAAAAGAAATGGAAAGAAAGAAATAGATAACCTTGGGGACTGGTGCACTGGAAGTGAGATCATGTGTAACAGAACTGAGAGCAACGCCCTTGCACGGAGGGAGCAAAGACACATGTCTGCCTCCATCTGTCTGGCTAGTTTGAACCTTCAGAAACAGGGAATACTGTTTTCTTTCCTGCTCATCTACTAGCAAGAAAGAAGCACTGACACTAAAAGTAATTAAATGAAGGGTTTCTCAAAAGGGTGGACAGACCACTTCCTGAGCAAATGTAATGGGGCTCACTTAGGTTATCAGGGTGAAGCTGGAGAAGAGAAAGGATTGTTTCCCCTAAGTACACTGTGGGGGTAGAGAGGAAACCAGATCATCAGAGGTATTTGAGCTGACAGATAATTCTGGCACAAGAGCTGTGTACACTGCTTCCTACACAGAAATGTAAATTTTTGGAGCAGTTTCCCACTAGCTGTATGTGAAGGAAAAAAGCCTCACTAGCTTGTTATGAATCAGTTTATGCAGTGAACTCTGCTTCCACCAGCTGCCTGATGTATCTGGGCTGAAGGCTCACAGCCTGCAGGAGTTCTTCCACTCCTACTCTCTAGAGCTGCAGCCACACGCATCTTCACAGCTGAGGTTCACTTGCAGTTTTTTTCTGAAAAATTCAATGTAACTGATGCATTTTATGACCCATCATCATAAATATTTGGACACCTTGAAAATGCTGGCTTTGAAAGGAAGGTGGGAGACCTGAAGAGTGCTGTTTCCACACTTTTGACAGTATTAGCCTCACCATAGGGATTTTAAGAGTTAATCAACCTCAGAAACACTGAATTTGAAAAAAAGGAGCAGGGAGGGTGTGGGGTTGGAGAGAGGAATTGTCAAAAGAAGGCAAGTTAGAGTAAGACCTTACTGAGCCCTGTCCTTTCAAATTTCCTGTGCTTGACACATCATCAGGATGATGTCAAAGTGATTTAACCAAGTATGACACTTCATTCCAATGATGTGGCCAAGCAGAGGAAATTTGAAAGGATGTGGCTTATGGTACTGAAAACAATCGTTTAGAGAAATGCACGACTGCTGTTTTTCAATTTAAATTAATTTTAAGCTCTTCCTCCCCTCTCCTAAACACATATTGCACCACTTGGAGTATTTGCATTGCTGCTGAGCTTGCCAAAGGTTGTTAAAATGGCTTTACTGTGATTAAAAAGAGAGCCCCTAATTCTGATGTGGGGACTTCATCATGCTTGGTGTTGTGTACTGTAGTATCCATGGCACTGCATGGGTAACAGCTAAAAATACAAATTTGAATTCTTTTGTAATTGTTATTAATTTTGATACTGTTAACTTGTAACAGTAACACCAAGCAAGCAAGCCCTGTGAACCCAGAAGCCCCCCTTGTGTGCCTGCTCTCTTTGCAGCCCTTCTCCATAACCCTGGCCAAGCAGTTGGTGCTGGGGGTGATAGGCAATCCCCAAATACTGTGTCAAGAGCCCGGGACAGAGGGGACTGGCACCAGAATGCCCTAATTTTCTTCTGTGTCTAGGCAAGCAGCAACTGGTGTGGCCACAGGCAATGCCTGCAAGGGCAGCTCACCATTTCTCAGCCTGCAGCAATTCCCACTGAACACAATGGCTTTTTGGGTACCAGAGGTTTCTTGTGGTGGACAGATGGTGCCATTTCCCTCTCTCCCAGATCCTCCTTGAGAACGTTGCATTGAAACTCCTTCTCATCTTTGAGGGTCAGCATGCCTCATGACAATATGACGCAACATTTTCCAGAGCACTGAATTTCCTCAGAAGCATCATTTTCAAAAGAAAGCTCATGTTCAAAAATGTTTTAGCCATGAATAGGCTTCAATAACATGAGTCACAGTTACAGCAGTGTCTCAGTTCCCAAGGCACGTCTGAAAACTCTAGCAGGGAAGTATACCTGTGACTTGGGGATACTTAGCTCAAATCTGGGTGCAGTAAAGTAATTTCTAGGAACAGGAGGACTGTTGCATCCAAAAAGACATCTCAAACAACACCTTATATATCATCAAAAAGAACTGATTAGATTTTATTTGCTCCTGAGAAAAAGGCCAGATAGATTTTAATGTGTTAAGGGATAAATGAAAATAAAACAAAGACGAACATTTATTTTTGAAGGTGGAGAAAGAGGAAGAAAGAAATGCCCAAAAAATCAAATACTTACGTGTCTCAGTCACTAGAATACACAGTAACTGTAGCTGTTAAAGAGGTCTGAGGACAAACATAGCTTCATACCTACACTCTTCTTAGTTAGAAACTGATAGTTTTTATTTAAAGAATGGGAATCCTTTCTTTGCTTTGGCCAGTCTTTGTTAGATGCTGGTTTGCAGTTTCAGCTTCCACTGCTGATTTAAGCAAACAAGCAAAAGCTTGTTTAAGCAAAGCTTTATCTTAAATATGGTACATGATATTTTCTGGCAAGTCTTAAATCCTCGAATTCATCTTATCTCTATGGTGACAAGCCTACATTTGGAATAAAGTATCACAGCTTTTCAGAGTGGAGGTGGTTTCAGATAAAAGCTGATGCCTCTGATTTATGGCAGTTCTCAGCTTCTATGGTTTGAAAAAGAGGAATGCCTGATTATTGGTTACCAACAGCTTTTCCAGGAATAATTATTTTTCAGTTAAAAAACCCAGCTGTATCTAAGTGATCTGACTCAAAGCATCGCTGATTTACATAGAAAGATAGGTCACTGCTAAAGCCGTATAGACACACATGTTCCATCTGTGTTTGAAGTAAACTCCTTGTTGAGAGGAAGAAGAGGAAGGAAACAACGCAGCCAGTCTAGAACTTCGAAGAAAAATATTTTTCCCATGTAATAACTTTTACAAATACCATTTGTAAATGTCTGCCTCATGTATGTTCACTCAGTCCCACATGACAGTGGCCAAGAGCTCCTGGCCTATTTATCTTTCTATTGAAAAGGGGGTAGTGTTCAATTCCCATTAACTCTTTTAAAAGAACACAGAAAACCTAACTGCTTAACAGAATGATATTGCCTTCTGGGAGCACAGCCCTGTTCTGGCAGCAAGACCTTTCCATCTCTCAGCAGCCATCTATCAGCTGGCTTGCAATGCTTCCCTACCATCAGCAAAGCATCACACTGAAACATTGAAATATGGATTTTTGTGTTCAGGTAACACTGGAACTGGCTGCAGGAAGTCTTCAAGCAGGTCTGAGGTAAAGTCTGGTATTTGTAGGCATCAAGATGACAGTGAAAGTAAGAAGGGTCCTCCTAACATGTTCAGCAGACAACATGAACTTTCTAGTGGAACATATAGTACTCTGTGTTTTAGTGAGTATGATGATATTATTTTGCAGTAATATTTTGCCAGGTAATTCTTTTCAAACCCCATCAACAATTCTTTCATAAAGATGTTATAGGAGATTGTGATGATGACACAATGTCTTTTAAAAAGAATCTGTGAGGGCAGATATTAAGTTTTTCAAGCTTTTTCACTTCTGAACTCAGTTGTGCTGTTAGTTCAGTCATAAAAACCCAGTGGAAACTATGTACAACGCGTTTGGTTTCAATTGTCTGTTGATTTCACCCAATTTATATATACCAGGTCTTTGCCAGAGAGAGAGATTTTTCTTTTTTTATTACCAGTTGATGCCTTACACTAACTCCTCACAGTTTGTGTCTAATTTAAACTTCTGTTTGTTTTAGCCTTGTTAAAAAGAGGAAGAAAAATGTTCCAAAATCAGGTCCCCTAGACCTCCTTGATCTTATCTGACATTTTCATAGGAGTACCTCTCTAGGTCTCATGATCTCATTATTCACGAACAAAGATTTACAGCATCAACTTTTTTTTGCAAATATGTTGAAGTGGAAACTAGCATTTCAGGCCCCTTAAAACATTACAAGAAATATGATGTTGGGAAAGAGCTGTAGGAGGAGAGGTAATAACAGCAGTCATATAATCCCCTAGTGAAAACCTGTTTCCTTCAAGAAGCAGTATCTTTTGTCTTTCCATGGAGCTTGATGTTGAACAAGATATTTTAAAGGAATTCCAAAGTGCTACCTCAAAGGGAACTGACCAGACAGAAATATGTGATTTTGAAATGCTGCTGAGCTGGAAGGAAAGACAAGAGCAGCACATCTGTGGATGCTATAGAGACCAGGGCCTTTGGGTGTCTGCCTGCACAGTATCTGCTGCATACTCTTGTTTTTGTTACTTATTTCAGTCTGATCAGCCAAGATCCATGGAAGGATGCATGTAGCTACTGGGTGACACAAGACTAAACTTCCAACATAAAACTGCTGTCCTCAATCTTACTCTTTTTAAGAAGAAACCCAGAAAACAATACTTTTCCAATGAAATAGACTTAGAAAGAAACATGTAAAGAATTATTTTCCTAGTTTGCAGAATGTTATATGCGTGCAATCACATTGCATAGTGACTGCACTCACTTCAGATTAACTTCAGTCCAAAAGGGGACATACTGCTAAAATAAAGTTTCTTTTGCCGGATGCCTCTGCATTCCTCTGCTTTTACTCTTTGCCCCATGTTTATTTCCTGCTTATCTCTAATCTGATCTCATTTTTAACCTGCTGTTATTCAAATTACTATATTGGTTACTTTTTGGCCTTGTTCCTCATGCACAGCCATTGGTGTCATAAACAGAGGGATTCTCATGTTTGCACTCAAAGCCACTTCTTGGGCTGCCACTACATTTTTAAGCCATGACTATCTTCTGTAAACACTGTAAGAACTATTCTTCATACAAATGCTTTATCAAACCAGAGTTTCTAACATTGTCTTAGCTTTCTGCAGCTGCCATGGGATACATAAATCACTCAGAAAACAGGTTTGTAGCAAGATTCACTCCTTTTTTCTCTCTTCTTTATCAGTCTTAGGGTCTCTGGGCTCACCATTATATATGAACCTACTTCAATCATTACATTTATATTTACAAACCACCAGCCCTAAAGAGAGGAAAAGAAGCTGCCATTAATAAATACAGTTTTCAGGCAGGGAAAGAAGGCATCAGAGATATCCAATGGTTATGACCCTCTTAAAGGCCCAGTGAGGCCAGTAAAAACCTTTCCCTTTGATCCATTGGGCATTGAACAAAAACAGCACCCATGGAGGAATACTCCAATGTGATTTAAAAACCTGCCTCTAAAACATGTTAATTCCCCATCTTTTTGTGGACCATGAGTTTGCCAGAGTCCTTCTGCTGCTTCTTTAGCCCCACTATGCCTATCCTGTTCCCTTGCAGACACTGAACTGACTGTGTGCTAAAGCTTTCTAAATTGTCTCCCGTTTTTCCTGTGCGGAGTAATTTCCACAAGATACGGTTTTGCTTAGTGCCTTGCATGACCAGGGATGGAACAAATGAGGAATTCTTTGAGCTTTTTTCTATTGGGCCCAAATCCACAAAGATATATCGATAATCTTTATATTATCAGCCCTCTCCTTTTGATAGTAACTTAATGATGACAAGTATTCTTTCTCTGCAGGTCAAATGGCCTAGGTAATGCTTCAAATGATCTATCTACTAAAAAAGATAGTGCTGGCAAAGATCGTTGTTACAGGTGAATCATAGAAATAGCAAATTTGATCCAGTCACTGCTGTATGTAATTACTACAGCAAGGATTTCAGACGCCATGCAGGAGTGCTGTGGTGCTGGTTGGACAGCCTTTGTAATGAAGGTGGGAAATGAAGTCAGACTAATCTGTTTTACATCAAAAAGGCATATTAGTCTATAGGAAACATCGAGATAATCCCTGTACTGTATGTAATGTCAGCCTTGACACTAGCTGCACAACAAGGCATACTTCAGCCTTTTAAACTCAAACTGTTCAAATGTGCAGAGGGGACAGACATCCTGCCTGGGAGGGAATCCAGGGAAAAGCTGGAGGGATAAACTTTTTGCCCTTCTCTCCCTTCTTGTCTCAGTATAAAAAGGCCTCAGGGAGTTGATCAGTGTAAATATACTTGAGGTAGATAACAGACGTGGAGCTCAGTAAAGAGAAGGCAATCTAGTGAGATGCCATGAAATGGGTGTCCAGTGTTCCATGGGGGAGAGGCATGCACCCAGGATGAAGAGCAGGATTTGGTTGTGTGTGTGTTCATTCAGAGAAATCTGAGTTGAAAGAGGCTTTTTAGACCACATAACACAGAAAAAGAGATTATGGCATAGTTTGTTGTGTTCCCTCATGCCATTGGCTCACTTGGGTGAACCAGTGGCAGAGTGCATAACTGAGGAGGGTGTGGTGCCAGCAGCATAACTCACCATGCAAACTTGCTTCTCACAAATCCATGTTTTCTCCCTGGGGTAGATAGATATCATATACAGAGAAGAAGTGAAGAGCTTTGCGCTGAGGAAACCATAATCACCAAGTCCAAGAGATGCCCCTCTAGTTATACTCCTGTAGTGGGATTTAAGTGCAGCACTATGATGCTGACCTCTTGCAGGTGAAGAACAAAGACCTGAGAAGCAAGCCCCAATGCTTGCCTTTGGCCATCTCGAACGAAATCACAGGGAAGTGCCCATCTTTGCTAGTGATTCCTGACTTTGGCTCTTTGACTTCACTAAACAAAGCTGCTTTTGTCTTTCAAAAGATAGGCAAAAATCATGCTTGCTTTTTAACCATGAGCCTGGCAGATATTTAATCTCTGTTCATGTAGGAAACAGGTACAGCTCCGGCATCTGCCTGGGGACATCAACATGCATGCTACTCCCATCCCTGGGTGAACACCCCCATCATGCAAGCATTGCACGTGAGACTCTGCCAACCCCTCTTCTCACACCTGTCTTATTTTACTTAACTATTTGTACACTGCCTGGGCACAGCAGGAGGCTCCTTATATCCCCACGGTGTTATAGCTCCAATGGATGAGGAGAAGAGGGATTTCCAATCCCCCACCCAAGTCAATTCCTGAAAAGACACCAAAGCTATATTAGAGAGGAGGAGAGGTTGCATCTAATCCACTAAGCCCTGAATTTCTCTACACAAGGTGGAACTTTTATGTCCCACACTGGCATGTATCCACAGAGGATAATGTGATTGTTACAGCTCAAATGCAGATTAGAGCCTCTGTCCAGGAGATGAGAAGTGCAGGGCCAAATACCATCTGGAGGGACTTGGATGTGCCTTGCTAAGACCTGGTATCTCCAAGCTGTTGATGAACAAGGACAGGAATCTGCTCCTCTAAAAAAAAGCAGGGTTAGGGTAAGGAAATGTTAATGTTAGGGTAAGTAAAGCATGGCAAATTCTGTTTTACAACAGCCACAAACTGCACTTTTTAGGGTATTATAAATTCATTGTTTCCTTGTATCTTCATGGAAAGATTGAATGCTTTCGTAAGCACTCATAAGCATAATAAGCCACTGTATGAACATTTTTGGAAATTGTACTTCCCTCTTCTGCATAATTTTCCAGATTATCACCTTATGCTACACCAGGCTTCTGAGAGGCTGATAGCATTTATGCCTTGTGGCTGTGACAGCAACTGTCTTCTCAAAACTTACTGGTAAAATATTAACAACATCACATACCGTATGTATCAAAAGGAAATTCAATTTGACAAGTCTACTTAAAAATAAATAAAGCTTCCACTTCTACACACTGCCCACATAGACTAGAAACTCCTTCAAATTTTTGTGCAAGTATATATGAATTATTCAAAAAGATGAGCAAAGTGTGATGTTCTCTGGTCCTTCTCTCAGGAAGCTTTAAATATGAAAATTCCTTTGCTTTCTCAGAGTCACTTGCCATTCGTTCTCTTTTTTTATTTTGTTTTTTTGAGAACCACAGTTCCTGCAAAGGAAAATCATTGCAATGTGTAGGCAGTCTCCAAAATGAACAAGTAATACGAAATGTCTCTGTAGCCTGAAATATCACTATTGGGCAAAGGAGCCTTTTTCCATATGCCACTGCAAATAGCAATTAGTTCAAGTAGAAAAGATTAGCCCAGGTGCAGGTTTTGATGTGACTTTTGGTAGGAGGAGGGAGAGGTCTCTCTTTTGTCAATTGTCTGTGTTAATTCGTCAGGCATCTGAAGAATTTAGGGATATCCAACCTCTTGTGCTTAGCCAACACAATATGACCTCAGTGGCATCCATGGACTGGACAGAGGTGCAGGGCTTATTGCCGGTTGTCAGTCCACTGAAGTGAAAGAGCACATAAGCAAGAAGAAGCACATGATATATTTGTCTTCCACAGAACAGCTATTTTGCAGGGGCTTTGTTAGAGGATTCATTAAAAAGAAAGGCAGAATGAGCCCCTCCAGTGTGGGAACCCATGGGCAAGCTCAGCTAGAGGGCCCAAGACAGGCAGCTGGCAGATGAGGTGGCTGCAGCCATTCCCTCCAGCCTTGCAAAGCTAGAGGTGACCTTCAGAAAATGACAAAGAAAGGGGACTAACACAACAATGTGTGTCCCTGAGATAAAAGATACTCTCAAAACTTCAAAAACCTCCTTAAAGGATTGGATTAACTTCTTCTAATCCTCTGGATCATGGGTAGATATGAGTTCAAAGGACTAATGTAATTTTATTATTACATTTAATCAAATGTTTAAGTTAAGAAGTAGGAACTGAGCTAAGGGCAACCTTCCCTTATCAGCTTCGAAAGTCTGAAAGCAGGAATGAATTAATTAAGTAAATGTAACAAGCTTAGGGGTATAACACACAGCAGCAGCTGAGTCAGCTTGACCATCGGCCAGTTATTGGGGTGAGATGTGCAGCTCAAGTACTACCAGATGATTCAATTCACATATCTTGGCAGAAGCAGATAAGCCTAAAGGGATGCCCAGAGGGAAATAGTGTCATAAATTGGCAAAGTAGAGAGTAATTCACCACCTTAAACAAAATGTTGTCATCAAGGAAGTTGTGCATTTAATTCATGAAGCAGAGTAGGCTGCCCTACCAGAAAGCACATTTTGCAGGTTGGATTTTTGTTGAAGGAAAAATTAGTTTTGCCAGGTCCGGGCATATTTTATGCAACAGGCTTACATCAGGTCATGTACTCCAACCCTTCTTCTTTGGGAGAGTCACCCAAATATCAGTGTCAAATAGGATCACATTGGTCATGATAAGAGAGTTAAAAGTATAGAGTGTATATTCTCACCCTTTTCCATAGCTTCGCACAGGCAAAGACTTCTTCACAAATGTGAAAATAAAGTAAAATTTTTTCAAAGATTGCACATTAGTTTGTATTGTGAATCAGGAAACGGTGATACATAATCAGCTCCACTATCATAATATATGTCCAAATGATATATGACTAAAGACTTTCTTTCTATAAATTAACTATGGATGAGATGTGACTAATTGCAATAGGTTTCATTTAAGCATAGTCAATTAAATCAGTGCAGTTTAACAAAGGAAATCCTGTTCTAACTGGGAAGGTTTCAGCAAAAGCATTTTTCTTTAGATGACAGATAGTGATTTTCAGAGGAGGACACTTAAGTGCAGCATAAAATAAATTGTCTTGAAAAGCAGAGTACATTACTGAATATTTTCAATTCAGTGGGAACCTGAAGAAAGCTTGAAGAAAGGTAAAGTGCATTATAATTTGAATGAATCCTTCCAAAGGCTAGTTATTTCTTCTGTTTGCTAGAAAACTAAGACCACATAACATCTAGAGGTGAAAAGAGAAGGCGTCTTGTTCTGAGCCTTGTTCTCTTGCTGTTCAACCATCTAAATCTGGGAAAAGCACGGGAAAGTCATGAACAACAAAACCTCAAACCAAGCCAACCACCAGTTTAATATCCATGAATAGAAGGCACTGGCAGTATGCTGGCTGGATGAAGTCATGCTACCCAGGTCCAGCACAAGACCAAGAGCTAGGAATTTAGGATACACACAAAGTAGAATTTTCCTCTGCTTCAAGCCCACACCTTAAACACAAAACCCAAATAACTTCTGGGTTTCTGGCTTTTGCATTCTTCCACAGTTCTTTTTCTTTTGAAAAGTGCACAAAAAAAGTGTATGAGTGCACAGCCCATCAGCGTTAATGCTCCCTCTGATTTCATCCTTTCACATACATATTTTCTGCAGAAAACCAGGCTGTTGGCTGCTTAGCTCTCAGCCATTGCCATGGCAATGGACTGTGATGTCAGAGACACGGGATTAGGAGTTCCCTGTATCGCTGAGCTAAGGGAGAACCCTGGCTGGGAAGGAGAAAACTCCCATCTAAACAGCTTCAACAATAGAAACAGCAATTTCAAAAGCTGCTAGTGAAGAACACTCAGTAGTAAACTATGCAGATATGACCAGAAATCCAGTGTCAAAAATTTGTTGACTGAACAGAATCCCAACACAATTGGCATTGGAGTAAATAAGTAAAATCAGTGGAGCAAAGCCAGTGTTGTGTGAGCAGTAACTGACACTAGAATCAAGATAATTTTGCCATTTTACCAATGAAAGCAAAGTACAGTGGCAGAAAATATAGCATCTTTCGGTGAATTATACAACGAGTATTTTCAGCTCCACTGGTAAAAAGCTGAGAGCAATTTTAGACAGATTATTCCCTTAGACTAAAACTTCACAGTAAAAAGACAATGTAGGAACTGCATGTGTGAATGCCCTTAAAATAATCGGACACTTCAGCTTATATGTGTGGGAACACTGCAAAACAGCTAGCAGTAACTGGGGACCTGACATGCGAGGGCCCCTCCCAGTGATTACTGCGGAAAAGGAACAGATGTCAAGAGCTGAGCCAGCTCCCAGCCTTTGGGGGCTGAGGCAGGACCCTCCCCAGCCCTGCAGCACAGCTTACCACAGTGCTGGCAATGAGCACTGCTTCTCTCAGCCAGCCCACAGACCTCCTCATGACGTGGGTGTGCTGATGGCCTGGGGAAATCAGAAAAAGGAATAAAAATAAAAATGGGGAAACAACGACAGAGAAGGAAAGTGTGCAGAGGCCCGGAGCAAAAGTTGAAACTGGGTCATGCTTTATATGAGGGTGGTTTGCAGCAAAATGAGCTGGTCCCTTCTCTAACCTTGAAAAGAGGGAACTGGGAGCAAATTGCCCTGCTTCTCCTCTCCTGCCTGGGTGGCTTTGCTCCTTCTTGGATCTGCTGTTGTCATGGCTCACCTGCTTATGTGCCTCCCTGCAACATCAGGGTGCCCGTGAATCAGGAGAGTTCCATTTGCTTCCTAGATAGGAAGCTTTGGTGACTCATCTGTTGGACAGGGACGACATGATAAGATGAAGGACCTCAAGCAATATACTTCAGTGGAAAATGAAACAAATTGAAGGATACACATACACACACCCATCATGATTTCAAAGGTAACTTTAAAAAAATACGCAAGAGTCAGTGCCTTTTCAGTGCTGTGCTGTGATTTTAGACATGTCTACACCCAGCAGGGAGTACTGAGGCAAAGAGCCCTGAGATACCTATTTCCAGAGCTGAATGCTATATAATTACTAACTGGCCTTGCTTCGAAAAAGGGTGCAGCCCCACACAAAGCCATCTATATTGCAGCTGGGACAGGAGCCAGTACCCTCATGTGTCCCTATGCTGCTCTATGGAGACAGATCAGAGTTTCAGAAGTTGACCAGGGCTCTGTGCCCTGCTTTGTGGGGTGGACCTGCCTGATGAAAGACTTCTGAAACCACTGTTAAAAATCCGTGCTTTTGGAATAAAAACTCTATTTCACTTAACTAAATTCCAAGTAGACCAGCCCATATTATTTTTGGTATGGATGTTGTAACGACTTCTAAGTGATTTGAATTGCTGCTAGAAATTTTGTGCCTGTTTTGCAACCCGTAAACCCTGGGCTGTAAAACAGAAGCTGTGATTCTAGTGCACAACATTTTCCTCGGCATTTCTGCTGCTCCTTTCAGTGCCAGTGAACTGTGAAGAAGCCACAATCCAGATTAACAGTGAGCCCTCTGCATTGTTTTCTGCATTGTCTCTTGTGGTATTTTAAGCACCTGATGTATAGATGACAAATATCCATGTTGCTGGCATGCACCCATGTGTTGCTGCTGATTCTTTGAATTTTACAACTGCTACTCTATATTTCCCTCAAAGAGGGAAGGGCAGCCATAGAAAATTATTTTTACATTAGCCCATTCTCTCCAATAGCCTGGCTCCTTCTTCAGATTTGCTGGGTTTTTACTTCTGCCATTCCCAGCACATTACTTTGCAGAAATGCAGTTGGTGCAAAGCACTGGCTACATGTCTAAATGAAAGCAACAATGTGGGATGTCAATGCAAAGTGTGCCATGAGAATTAACACCCCAAATCAGTGGGGTCAGAAGGAGAAGGATCCTTCGGAAGGAACTTCTGGATTTACTTTCAAGAATGTTGTTCCCCAAAATGGTAGGATGCCTCTAATGCCTTCTGCCTGTAGTAAATGCTGCCAGATGGCACAAGTTATGTCAAAACTGTTCTTGAAGTTGAGGTTCTAGAAAAGGCATCTACTTATAATCACATACCTTTTCAAGTGGTTTTGAGCTAGTCACTAATGTTTGTACTGGAGTTCCTTGAATAACTTAGTCTTGCTTTGTAATAAATATGTCCTCAATTAAAAGTTACTGGAGATAGGCTGTGCACCTGCAACTGGCCACAGATGAGTGCACATGACAATCACATTGTGTCTTTGCAGCTGAAATGAGTGAATTGCAGAGATTCTAGCATGGTAAAATATCAAGGAAAAAAAATCAGATAGCCAAAAAAGTAAAAAGTGAGAGAGAAGGAATTTTGACAGCATCACAGAAACACATATCGGTCAGAGGAAACCAGTCCATTTTATCAGCAAGGATTTTGTTATTGACAGCTGCCTTCTCTAACATTTTGCCATACTGAGAGCAAAATGAGACATCAAGCAAAAACAGTTTTAATTTTAAATATTTGCTTGTTGTGTTTTGCATCATCATTTCCTTTTATCTAGTTCACTAAGTAAAGTTATTCTGCTTTGGAAATCATATGAACAATGATGGGAAAGTTACAAACACTCCAATATCAAGTGCAGACTCATGTCCACATGTTCACACTCATGCTCTCTTGTGCCTTTTCTTTTTAATTATGTTATTTTTCTAGTAAGTAACAGATTACCTGGCATGGATGTCAATTAGTCATGATTTTCCCACTTCAAATCTTACCATCTCTTCAAGATTTCTTAGGATTCAATGGGAGTTTTCAACTGACTATCCACTGGGCCAGACTAAATGTTCAAAAAATGGTATGATTATACCAGAGTTTAAATTAACGTGGAGCTTTATAGAAGAAAGACAATCTCATCCAGCTGGATGTAAGAATTAGATCCAGCTAAATATGTGTGAGGACAGAGACCTGAATTCTCATTAAATCTGGATGCAATAATTCAGTCCTTAATTCTTACTTCTGTAGCCATTTTTCTCTTTCTGCCTCTATAGGTAACAACAAAAATCTATTTCTTGCAGAGTGCTTACCATTTGTAAAACACCATGTACTGCACAAAGGTGAGTAATCACAACACCTTGTGTAGGAAAGCTGATGCCATGTGCAGCTGCTTGTTTTGCTCCTCGTCACCCCCTGTTCAGGCAAAAGCAATCAGGTGTTTTGAGTCCCAGAGGAATTCCTGTAATGCTCCTAGGATGTAGTAAAGTTTAAGAAACCCCAGAGTTTAATCAAAGTGCAATGAACATCAAGGAAACTAAAGCAGAGACATACAAGGTCTGATCCTCAAAAGTACTGATAAGCTCTAAACTTAATTAATTTTGCTAATATATGTAGTGTGCTCAGTCCCTTTAAACATGCTAATTGTTGTGCAACTTGCTTAGTACTGTTAAAAAAAATCCTGTTCTTTGCTGTTGATCAGTCTGATTCTTGCAATATTCTACTATAATTAAAAAAAAAAAGGCAACCAAACAAAAGTTGCTGGTGGTTTTCTTGGCTTTGGCAATTTAACATAATAAAAATTAAAAATGAAAGGTCAACTTCACTAAATTATCTTAATAGATTAAATAAAACATTTGGGAATTCTTCCTCTTGGGTAAAATTCTGAAAATGCATCACAAACAACAGAAATTACTGATGCTAATAATCCTGCCACTATTCCAGCTGACTAAAAATAGAGGTCTGTGACAGTCTAAGAATGAAAACATTCTGTCAGAAGTTTGTAACTGCTAGTCATGGTTTCATCCCTTAAATCGATCCTCAGTGAAAGAAATGATTAATGGTCCTGCAGGAGTAAAAGCTCATTCCCCTGACTGCCCAGGGAGGAGAACAGGGACAGCAGCCCTAGGGTGGGTGGTAGGGGGAAGGATGTGCAGCTACTACTGCAGGGGTGTGGGACACCACCAAAGGACCAGGAGCACGGGAGGTGCAGTGGGAGCTGCAAGGAGAAGGGAGATAGAGTCCTTTTGGGCAGCCCCACTACACCTCTATCTCAGGAAAGCTGCCAAGGGCCCTACCAGAATCACAGCTGGCAGTAGTACAGATTGCTTGGGACTGCTTGTCCCCTTCCAGGGCAGCTGGGGTCAGAAGAGAAACTGTCCTGGCACATGGGACATATTTCATCTGGAAAGCACCATTTCCATTCACTTTCTCTTCTCTTCTGCTACCTCCTGTAAAATCAGCAGACCATCTGCGGCATTTTTATTTGCTAGAAATGGTGCCTGAATGGGGAGTGCTTCCCCAATTCAGGATCATGTTCCTTTGGGATTTGTTCCTCACTTCTTTTCCTGATTGCAACAACTTACTTTCATGGAAACATGTTTTCATCCTGTCATACTTCACAGACCTCACGGTCTGATGAGCTTCAAGCTCTCTTGAACACAGGTAAAAGTTAATCACCTCCTAAACTTTATTCTTCTCTACATTTTTTAAAGACAAGAAAGCTCTCTTTTTCTTTTTCTCCCCTAAATCAATGACAACTCTTTAAAAACCTGGAGTTAAAAATTCCAGCATGTAATCTTGTGCAACAGTCAAGGAAGGGTGGAGATATAAATATCATGAAGTCCAAATTCATCACTGAATCTGGAGCACATCCACAAATTTAAAAGCCGATGGGATACTCAGAGTAGAGATAAACACAGATGGACAACAACATTGCCAGAGAAAAGGATTAGACAGGACCAACAAGTGACAGGAGGGAATGATCAGATCAAGGCACCGTGTTTTATCCCACCGACATCCTTGCTTCCCACCTCTTCCAGTAAGAGAGGCAAGAAATTTCTTACCCCCCACTAAGAATTCCTGCAGCAGAGAATCTTTTAAGGGTGCACTCAGTAAGTCTTGCCTGGCTTTGTGCCTTTTGGTCTGTCCCTCTTAAGAAAGCTGACCATTCTGTGACCTTATGGTGCTCTTCCCAGTTGCTATCACTCAGCTATGGGCAATACCAGAACTTCCCCTCTGAACTGTGTCCTAATTCCCGTGACTACTCTGGTCTGTTATGTGTCCTCTGCTAAAAAAAAATGGCTCGTTGGACCACATGTGCACGAACTGCTTTTTTGTAATAAATTGTTGCACTGCATGCTCACAGATTGCATTTAAAAATTCAGTTTTTCCTCTAATGAAAAGGTGGTGGCTCTGCCTGGCCAGCATCATTTGGGAATTAAAAAAAAAAATAAAAAATGAAGGAGCAGCATGAAATTGCTCCCTCTTCTTTTTTTATTTTCCCTGAGGGCTTTGAACTGAGTGCTGCAAAATGTAAAAGGAAAGATTTAAATTCTGAGACAGCTTGTTCCCTACCCACTTCTCCTGCTTGCTCTCAATATCTGTCTACTCAGAAAACTACTAGCAGCATACCTACTACAAGTGTTCACTGCCCTGTGAGCAGGGAGTGATGGCTCCCAGAGTCAGCACCTAACACACCAGCAGCATGCTGCATGATGTTCTGCAAAGCTGAAAAGTTTGAATTGGTTTAAGCAACCCTCATTGCCATTTCTGTCTGGAGCAGGCACTTGCAATGAATGTAGTAACCTAAACAGCACATGTGTGAGTCACAGGAAAAGCTTCAGCAAAAGGTTCATGATATTGCAACACACTTTCCTATATTTAGACACAAGGAATGATGTCTCAAAAGTTAAAAGAACTAAAGTAAGCTTGAAAATGAAACCTCCAGGATGATTTTTTAAATTCTGCCTGACTTATCTGGGAAAAGCAGCCAGCGGTCCTCTTCCAGGGAGGTCAGCCATTAGCAAATGGTGAGGTTAGATACTCACACCTGAGAGATATTTTTTACTCTGAGCCAGCCAGAGTCTCCAACTTCACCTACTATTTTTTTTTCTTTAGAATTTTTAACTTTTTGCAGCCTTTGTTTTGTTTTTGTTTGGTTTTTTTTAATGTGCTGTATTTGCAGATGCAATCAAATGTTGCAGCTGCTGGTTCCCATTCATTTCTGGGCATGGTTGATCCACATGCCCTTGTTTGTCAAAAAGGTGGCTGCATCCTGAAAACCTCATTCCCATTTAATCTGGGTCCAGATTCCCTTTTATTCTCCTATAAAGCACCAATGGAAAAAGGCCTTAGCAGAAAGGAGATCTGGGCCCTAAATCAACTGAAAACACCTATTTCTCAGGTAGCTAATCCAAGATGTTATAGCCATTTATAAAAGCTTGTTATTTTTTGCAGTCATCCAGGAATGTCATTAATAGCTCTTTACCATGGTGCCAAAAGACACTTTTTGAAGGTATTTAATGCCCAGATCATTGCAAATCTGATCTTTGTTTTTGCCTATTCCCTAGCCAGCAACTATGAACAAAATAGACTTTGAAGCCTGCAGCATTATTAATCTGAGACTTATTACACTGAGAGAGAGAGAAGAAAATAAATCCCTTCTTCTAGCACTCCTAACTCAGTGTAATGGTCCAAGAATGACAAGCTAAACATTGCTCCAAAGTTATCAGGCTTCATTTCTCATGACGGATAGCAAGCAGCAGATTGCACTTTATCTTTTTAAGCTGACCTGACTGCAAACAAGGAATGCACAGAATGCCAAGGCCTTCCTTTCCCTCTGTGAAGACTCTTCCAGCAGAAACAGGGTGTCATGGTGCAATATTTAGCACTTAGTTCTTGCAGTGCTTAGGACAAAGATATGTTCAGAGCAAGCTGGTTCCTTGCGAAAAAAAATCCAAAGCCATTTCCCTTTGCAGACCTGTGGTGCATACGCCTGTGTTGATTCTGGAAGAGAATGCAGGGCTTGGTTGGGGGGAGGCACTACAAACCCTAGATATCATCAACATATCTGTGGAGCTGAGCTTTGATCGGCTTCCTTTACTGTCCAGAAAAACAGTTGGTAACCACTAAAACATTTGGAATGATGTCATGAGGTACAACAAGGATCAGCCCTGAGTGTAAGATGGTCAAATGCCTTTACAATGAAGACACTCCTTGCCCTGTCAAAGGCTTATTGGGTTAATGACAAGCCATGCTTTATGGATGCCTAAAGACTTTGCAAGTGGTCAAAATCACTAGGGATAAAAGGGTATTTTAATTTCTGTCAAACTACTTTTATTTATCATCATGCTCATAGTTGTGTGATGATAAATTGTCGGATTTTTACTGGTTTTCTTTTCCATTTCTTTCTTTCCTGATAGAAAAGCTGCCTAAATAAACCACCTCTTGTATACTTTCTCATGTTTTAATCCATCTGATACTTCAGTTCCTGGAGAAGGAAAACAAGCAGCAAATTGAGTTTAACACTGAAATACTGGGGGTGGAATCTATCAGTAAATTATAGCAGTCTGCTGTTGCCAGGAAAAGGTGCAAGCTGCTTTTGTACCCCACTGGTTTGGAAACTGTGATGACTTTTACTCTCCTTCCAATTTTACTTAACCAGGAAGACAGGCTTGTCCTTAGTTGCATTAATTGTTTCTAAAGAAGATAAGAAATGAAGTAATGTAGCATCTGAATATTGTATTCCTTCACTACTGGTACTTCTCAGCAGGACTCAGGGTAAAGCTCCTATCATTTGCCAAGGCTGCCATCATGTCCATCAAAATATGCAGACATTCCCATGGCTGTTTGCCTCCTGCCATGCACTGGAGCATTTTCTGCTCTTTCAAAGGGAGCCTACAGGGACAGGATTGCAGCATGCAGGCTCTGGGCTGGACAACTTGCTCATGATCCCACATTTTTACCTTTCTTCTATGCTTCTTAGGGACTAAGATTCTTTTCTACCAGCAAAGCACATGTATTTTCTTAATGAGTGCATTTAAATGGATGTTATGCAGAATTTAGTTACCCATTTTATAACACTGACTCTCATTGTGCTGCAGAAAGAGCTTAATAGGATAGAGCAGAAATAGAGGGTAGAAAAATGGCCCTGCAGTCTTTACTCTGTTTATCAGTAATGTTTTGTTATTACAAGAATGCTTGGGGTTATATTTTTTCTGTGCTGGATTGATAGATTGTGTTTTAGTCTTTTGTAAGATGTTGTTTAGATCCCATTTGGAAGGCTGTGGAAGAAATTCTCTTTTCATAACAACAATCCAATTCTTCTGTAAATATCTGGTGTCCTATTTATCCTTTTGGAATTAAATTTTTTTTTTTAGCATTTAACTTGCTACCAGAGGAAGCAATAGTTGCAAAAACTGTTTAAATAGGTACGATTTGTGAATATAAACAGTTCTAGATTTTTTTTAATCTGAAGGCTTAAGTGGTTTCATAATTTCTGGTGCTGTTTTTGAGTGTTCTTACACAGAATAGACCAAAGCATGCTGAAACCACACATAAGGAATGGAGAAGGAGAAGGATGGCTGTTTAAAAAAAAGGCTGGAGATCAGCATGAGAAGCTGTGAATACAAATTAATTACATGTATGCGAGTAGCAAAAGGGGGAGGGAGGTACTCTCTCTGCATTTGGAAATTTTAACAAATATCAGGCTGTCCTGTGATCTCACGGTCTGGAACTGTAAATCCAAGGAGAAAAAAAAGATCAGGAAGATCTTTTGGATCAGGATATGAGCCTTCAACGAACATGACAAGGTAGATGTCTTTACTGAGCTCTAGTGGTGGTTCATCAGGCACCACATCATAGATGCCTGCAGATTCTGCAGATAATACCTACTTACAGGGGCCCTTAAAGATAAATCACTTAAAAATTAATATTTCACAATGGGAAAAAAAGGCAAAGAAACATGCAGAAACATGAGGAAGACTGCAAAATGAGAGACAAACATTTGCTAAGTAATGGGTTAGACCCTACCTAATGCAAAGCACCCCAGTCCTTATCATTGCATTGAGCACATTCCCCTGCGCTGCATCCCTCCCCGCCTGCTGCAGCCACAGGATCACCTCTCTCATTCGTATCTCCGTGTCTCTGGGACACTCTGCATCAGCCACACAAAACATGGCAGAAAGGTAAAATAACCTGCCTTTCCAAATCCATACAGTCATTGCTGCTGAGGGCAACAGCCTGATCCCTGTCTCCTCTCTGCCCATGGTGCTCTCCTCAGCACAGCTGGTTGGCTCCCTCACACCAAGCAGTGGGATGTCACAGCCCTTCTGCAATGCAGCCTGGGACCAAGGGTGATTTGGTCTTAAGGATTTTGGAGCTCACACTTGCCAGTGGGAAAATGTCTAAATTATCCCTTCAAACTGCATGAAAGAAAACCAAACTTAAGCAGACAGCCCGACAAGTTTCAATAAGTTTGTGACACTTTCCTCCAGACCCACTTTGGGTTTTTTTAGTTTTGAGCAAGTGTCCTGGTAACCCTGTGCAAACACACACAGGTGAGCACCCCTGCTTTGCACAGCTTGTCTGAGCAAGGCTGGCAAGAGGCACCCACCTCACCCACAGCTTTGAAAACTTGTTGGCAATGGTGTAACTGTGTCACAAGACTGGTCCCCAAGGAATTTCCAGCATTCTCTCCCCTGTCTGAAAAACATTTCTTTGTCTTAGCTTAGCAGTCCTGCCCAGCATCATCTCCCCCTCCACCAAGTCCTTAAAAGCTGACTGCTGTTTGAAGAATGACTTCAGTCTCACGAGATCAGAAGCTGTGGGTAGTCATACACAGTTATGCAAAGCCTCTGAGGTAAACGATGACACACTGGGCAGGGAAATGGGAAATCAGACCCATGTGGCTTTCCAGGGGGCTTTTTTTGTATTTGCTACTTTGTTATGTAGTCCCTCCCAAAAGTCACCAAGAGAAGTAAAAATGTGCTTATAGTACTCCTCAGTAATAAAGCCCTGTTTTCACACAACATTGATTCACTCCACATTTCATTTTTTGTGGCACACAGGATAGCAACTACCAATAAAAATTGTGAGTTTACTGTTTCATCATTTAAGAAGCAGTGCTTGAGCTGGCTGTATACTGCTTAGCTCTATTGTCCCCAAGCTGTAGCTGATAAGCTCACAGGCACGAGCTCTGGATGTTCATTTGTCTCCAGATTCCATCACTTGCATATTTTATTATAATTTAGTTATTCAAGCAGGGCTGTTTTGTCTCTCCCTGTTATACAGCCACAAATCTGCTTCCTCCAAGCTGCTAACTTATAGCAAACTTCTGGTTCAGTCTGCAGTTCCTTTGAGCTCTGAGAACCAAACACTGTGGTTTAAAAAGATTAAAACCAGAGACGAAACCTGATTGTTGTTCCATGCATCTGCTTTAAATTGGTTGTTCTGTTTATTTTAGAAACTTCCACTGGTGAAATGAAAAAGCAAGCATCCATTCTGCAGAATTAGTCTTGCTACATTGGACTTTATGCTTGCCTTTTATTTACCTTCTTTTTTAGAGCATCAGTGAAATGTTGCCTGTATAGTAAAATCAACATGACTATCAATTAGCACATGCCATTAACTCAAGTGCTACCTCTAAACTGCATTCTCTAAGTTGTAATCAGTTGTGTTTTAGCTATGGATGACTGGTCCAGGGTCCTGCTCATTTAAGGACCCCTCCTCACCTTAGAAAATACCCTTGTCAGAAGGTGAACACATGAAAATGACATTCCAATGCTAGTAGTCCTTTCTTGTCTTCCCAGGGCTTTCCCTGTGTGCCCAGCACTAGCAGAAACACTCTCCCATGCTCTACAGGGAATCAATAGTGTGATTCAGGTCTCCCAGGATTTAGAAATAGAGAGTGAGCCCCAGGGGTGTCATGTAATGAAGGAGAGGGACACCTCACTGCCTGGACTAATGTGTCATTCAAGATGAATGAACTGGACGGAATAAATTCAAGTGTGGGCAACACGGACAGGGACCCAGGGACAGATCTTCCATTTATGTCAGCCTCATTTCCTTACTCATGCAAACCTTCCACAAATCAGTGTGATAAAACCTGCCAAAAACCAAAGCAAAGCCTTAGTGTCATTTAATTTCACTTGAATGGTCTTTGAGCAGGTTGATGTATCCCTGTCACTTGTGTTTTGGGGAACTGAAATATTATCTTAGCAGCACAGATTTTGTGCTGTGATCTGTGGACCACACCAGCAGCCCATAAGTGCTCCTAAAGAGTCTTTAGAAGACAGTTTAATGTTTTGAAGCTCTATTGAGCAAGTCAATAAAATGGGCTTATAATTGACAGGGTGTGTCCCTGTGTCACTGCAAACTCTGTTCTAGGGCTTGTGCCCATGCTTTGAAGGGCCAGGGAGCTGATGGGCTCTGGGAGAACTGGAGGGAGCAGAGCAGATGTCCTACAGATGCTCTCCCAGTGCATTTGTGTACTGGGTTGTTTGGTTGTCAGCACAGAGTTCACAGCATGACTCTTTTACAAGGACCTGAAAAGGGGTTATGGTGAGGTGGGTTTCAGTCTGTTCTGCCAAGTAACAGGAAATAGGACAAGAGAAAATGGCCTCAAGTCACACTGGGGGAGATTTAGTTTGAATATTAGGAAAAATTTCTTCACCGAAAGGGCTGTCAAGCACTGGAGCAGGCTGTCCAGGGAAATGGTGAATGCCAAATCCCTGGAAGTGTTCAAGGCCTGCTGGAATGGGGTTTTGAGCTACCTGATCTCGTGGAAGGTGTCCCTGTCCATGGCAGGGGATTGGAACTAGATCATCTTTAAGGTCCCTTCCAACCCAGCCCATTCTATGTTTCTGTTGTGTGATTTACATTGAAAGGGGTGTGATGAGTTTCACAAAGCAAAATCCTAGCATTTCTTTTTAAAGTGAGTAGACAGTCCAAGCTTGTGGCAAACTTCAGTAGTCTGCTTGAGTCTGTGTAATGTATGGGGATTTGACATCCAATTACATCCCAGGCCATTCTAGGGACAGAGATAATGTTCCTGGTGCCAGGCCAGGTTAAATGCATCTGCACAATAGACCCTGAAGATGCTCAGTTGGACAGATGCAGAAACTTGATGTTATCCTATTCTCCAAACAGATCTTATTCTGTTCTTACAAAGCAAGGACATAAGAGCCCTGAGAAGTAAGTGGTTTACCGCAACAATGGCATCCATGGCTTGTAATGCCCTTCCAATTACAAGGAGCAGACGATTGTTCATCACAAACATTAGCAAGAGAAAACTGAAAGAAGAGAAAAAGCAGCCTGCCATGAGCAGGAATGAAAAGGTTGTAAGTGAAACTGCACACTCTCCTAGGCTGATGCACATCTGGCATGACTCTGCTGTAATCAGCAGTTAGCCTGTACTTGCACCCATCCACACAACAGCTGAATCCAAACCTAAAAGTCTTCCCCTGTAATTGTGGCAAATACCACTTCACCAAAACCTCTCTTTTGTTCTCCTCAGAACACTGGGCTTCCTCCCTTTCCAAACAAATCTCTGCTTAAAAGTCATAACAATAAAGTTTATGCCCTTTCCCTGCCCATCTGACACCAGTCTATTTGCCCAGGGACTTCCTGGCAGGGTGGAGGACCTGAGGATGGATTAAGCATAAAGAAGGACCAAAGCCACAGTGTTTTCAAGCCTCTTCAGCCAAATGGTATGTACCACTGGGGAAAAAGAAAACAACACAAACCTCTGAGGTTTGGGTGAGCCTTTCAGGGTCTTCTTGTGAAAGGTTTTCTAGACATGTCCATGGGGTGACCAGTAAGACTTGCTTTAAATGGTTGTTCAGGCAGCTTTGGTAGGTGAAACTGATATTCCTAATTTCTCCTTTGGGTGTTTCTGCCTGAGACATCCAGTGTATGTTACATTAGGGAGTATACCACCTTCAAAACACAAATAAAAAACCTCAGAGAGCTTCCATCTGCCCCAGTCATGTGTGACCATAGCTGTGTTACAAAATTGCAGTAATAACACCTTTTACTGCATCCTGCCACAAAGCTTTGTGGCTGCTGAAAAACACTAGTGGGCAATGATGTAGGTGCATCCAAAAGGGAGCAGTAAGTTGCCTCTCACCCAGAAACTGCAGCTGCTTTATAGCAACTCTAATAAATAAATAGACATCTCTCATGCCAAGGAAAAAAAAAGTATTAATCACCAGAAACTATGAAAAACAGTTACTTCATATGTTTAAAATTTTTATTTTACATAAACTACACTGGTGAAACGACTTCTTTTCATATTCTGAGGTTTTTCTGATGAGGAAACACCAAAGATACATGGGAGATATCTTTCTCTTAGTGCACCCCCTGGGAAAAAGCAAAGCAAAGGAACTGTTGTACTTGCCCAGGATCCCAAATCTTTCCCTATGGAAAAAAGGCAGAGTTGTGACCACTCAATCTCTACCAGGTACCCCCTGGTACAAGAGAGCAGCTGTAGCGCTGCACTAATCTGTGCAGCACCTCAAAGAAATAAATCTCACTATTTGAACTCTCACCAGTCAGAGGCGGTGTGTCCAGCAAGATGCAAACCAGTAACATATCAGTAAGGCACTGGCTGCTACTAAGATACATTCCTGATAAATGAGTGGCCCTTCTTGAAAATATGGTCGAACCTTTCTAAAAAAATCAATTTTTCTTAGCTGGCTGATAAGAAAGTTGGTAGTTTCAGTCCAAGACAAAGACATGAATCAGAAGCCATGAATCAAATGACTATCCACAAGAGATAAATTTGGTTATATCTTCCCTTGCTCAGCCATGCCAAAGAACTTCTTAGCTTAATAACACTGGTCGACACTGGCATCAGCCCAGTGGTTCCCAGCACTTCCTTTTTAATGTGAGTGCTTTTGACTCAGCGCTTCCACAATTCCATAAATATCGAGGCTGAGGTAATTTAAGCTACAAAAAGCATTTATAAACATTAAAACTCAATAGTAAAGCTAACCTGCTGCTTGAGCTAAGCTTTGATTTATGCACTGAAGGTTTCTACTAACCAGGCTACAGGATGCCTTCAGCATAAAAATGAAATTTTCATTTGCTTCTTCCTCTGTAATAAAACAATGCCTGGAACCAAATCATCAGCCTCCAGGTTTGAGTTGTTTAGTTTGGGTTGATTTCCAGTCATTCTGCATTGGATGCAGCATAACTCACTCACTATACTGAAGGTACATGGAGACATTTAGAATAAGGACAGCTTTCACAAGGCAAATCTTCTATGTTGCTGCTAAAATAACTGTCACCAAGCAAAGCCTGCTACCTGAATGTTTAGGGATGGGAGATAGGCCCAGACAAGATGGATTTCTCAGTAACATCACCCTGTCACCAAGGATCATGCACACCACCTACTGTGCCCAGAGCATTAAACCAGCATTTATTCAAAAGCAATGCCAGATTTATGGCATTGCTGCAATAACTGTGAAAGGAAAAGAGTCTCTCAAGATTAATGGTCTAGGTCATCCATGGCGACCTCCCTACTCCATGATCCTGAGTTACAGTGAGTTTGCTGTAACCAGCTTTATCTAGTGCAAACTGAAAACTCCATCTAGTTCTTCCAGTGAGTGAAAATGGCCCTGCAGTTAAGAAATATGATCTTACAGCTTTTCCTTTTTAATGCAGCTTCTTCACTGAAGACTCAAAACTGTCCATTTAACTCATCTTGTCAAGTTTGACTCAGCAATTTTATTTCTATACCTTTATCAGCCATGTAAAATAAAAGAAGTAATTCTGTGAGAAAAATATCTTTGGACATATTTAAAATAAGTGTTCAAAAGGTATGTGTGGGACTAAAAATTCAGTTAAATAGGCTAGTACAAGTCAATTTAGTAGAACAAGGATGAGCAAGAAGAATGATTTTGGGAAGAGAGTAGAGACCCTGGGGAAGGAATAAAGCAGGGGGAAAAATCAAAACAAAAGAACTGACACAGCTCCTATTGCAGATATTTGCTGGTAAGCACCTCTGTATGATAAATTTTCCAGCACAGTATTTCAGTCTCTGCTTATAGGCAAGGTGAAGCAGTGCTTCCAGCACTCTGAATACCTTTGAACACATTTGGTATTCTTCAAAATACAGAGGGACAGGAATAGGCTTTCAGCCCTAATGGTTAATGCAGTGTGAAACACGAAAATTTTAACCTACAATGAAAAGACCCAAAAGTCAGTGATGCCCCTGAATAGGATGGTTTGTGTTGCTTTGACACCCCCTCAAATATCCTGTTTCAAGTTTCTGGCAACAGGCTCTCTTTCTTCACTGTGCTAATCCAACTTCACTACATTAAGAGATGCAATTGTGATGTGAAAAGTGCTTACTCAGCACCCCAGTCAGTGGTTTTGAGGCTGGTGCCTCACCTTTGGGCTGAGCTGACCTGCCTCAGTGCATCAAAGTGATGAATACGCACCACAGGCCTGGCCTGCCAACATCCGTCAGTGGGAACACTATGGTGCCCTCAAGCTGTTTCTCTTCCACATCTTGGGTCTCCTCCTGCAGCATTGTCTCCCACAACCTACAGAGAGATTCCTAAAAGTAGCACTTCCAAACAGAAAGTGCAGATTTCCCCATGTCTGTACCTGATGCATAATGAAGATACAGAAGGGCAAGATTTGATTTGTGTTTCATTAAACAACCCTCTGTGACATATTCTGATATATCCTTCAGCAAGAGGCCAGGTACAAGGCTGGGAACATGGAGGTGTGGGAAGTGGACTGGGCTGAAATAATATGAGCCATGTTTCCACAGCATGACTAAAGGGGATGAATGAAAGAATATACCTCAACCTAAGCATGAGCATAGTCCAAACAGTCTTCATCTATTAGGGAGAAGAGCCTGCTGACAAACAGGAAAGGAATGCACAATCAGGTTTTGTCAGGTTTGACTTCATCAGTCTTTCTGCTGCAAGTTCCGCCTCTCAGATTTGGTACTCAGGGCTGGCCATGAAACAAGAATTTTTGTTTCACAATTCAGAAGGAGAAATAAGAGAGAGGGTTTTTATTTTAAGTTTTTTAAATCTGTTTTCATAACGTATCAGAACAAAACCACTGTATTTCCAAAACTTTCACATGTTAGGCCCATAAAGAAAAGAGAATGGAGGCCAAGCAACAAATAGGCCAGTGCTTTGGTGATTCCCCTCCGGAGGGGAAAACCTGGCTCCCAGCTCCCAAGCACTGCCAGACAGGAGAGGAACGGCAACTTGGACTCCCCCACCAGAAGGCCAGAGATGGCCAGGTTTTCTCCCTGCCTCCCACACTCCTTTAGTTTACTCTCTCTCTCTCTCTCACTTCTGTCCCCAATCTCCTTGGAACCTCTCCACTTCATGTAAATAATTACATATGAACCAAGATACAGAGAATGAGAGTATGCAGTCCAGTGGTTAGGAAGTTCCCGGGAGATAAAAGGGAGCTGCAGATTCAAGTTCTTGCTCTGTCTGATTTGAAGCTGATTTCAATTAAGTATTCGTTGGAAGAAAGAGAAATGGCCAGTACAGCTTGGCAGCCAGGGAACCACTCCAAATCAGAGCAAGGACTCGAACCTGGAGATGCGCTTCCCAGGGAAACCTCCTAACCACTGGCAGATCAATCAGCTCTCGCACTGACGCAGGCGTGGGAGGGAGGCTGAAGCACTCAGCCAGTTCTGGGGGAGCCGCCTCTTCTGGGGCCTTTGCTCTGAAAGGAAACCCATCGGAAGGCACATATCCAGCCAGTGTGCTAGAATCATCATGTGCATTGATGTACAAGCATGTCTGTTCTCCTCACCCCACCATGGAGGCCCCCACACAGACAGTCTCCCACCAGAATTAGAGAAAGCTGAGAAGCTGACATCAGGCATCTCCAGAGTAGGACTCGTTTTCTCCTTTCCTGCAATTCCCCTACCAAAGGGGTTTTCTGCCAATGTTACAGCTGAAACAGATACATTCTCTCAACAAGTTCCAGAGAGGCATCATTTTCAGGTGGAAAACTTGGTCTTGGATTGTATGGGATGGATCCAATACTAGTAAAGAATAGTGAAATTATCAATCATAATGTGGGAAATGGAGAAGTACTTGACAAATGTTTCTGGTTTAGATTCAGAAGGAAGCAGGATGATATATTCAGAGCCTCTCTTGATAGTTACTGTTCCACTGGCAATTAGAGATGATGTTAAACAGCAGTCATTAATAACAGCATTAGTAAACCTGCAGGACTGATTACAGTCTTGGTGAAGATTGCCAGCTTGGCTGACAGGAGTAGATGCAAAAAGGAAAAATATTTAGATCTTATAAGGTGTTTAACTCGCTCCCACATAGCAGTCCATTAGCATTAAATGGCTTAAAAGCTGTCTAATGAATGTATTTCTAGAAGTATTTTAAGCAGAATCACTCTCATTCAGCGAGGTGTTCCATCTGGAGTCTAGAAGGGGTTCTATTCTTCATGTCAGCTACTTCTGTCACATACCAACAGTGTAGACAAAAACAAAACAACTGTGGTAGACGTTTGAGACAACACCAAAGGGATGTAGGATGATAAAAGTGATGGGGGAACAACTTTGTTATAAGGATTAATTCCTTGTCATTTCTATTATTCGCATTTTCGGAACCAAATGTGAGTCATACATCTTGCAACAAAAGCTTTATGTCACACTTTAAGCTATAACCAGTGATTCAGATATAATTAACTTTGCAAAAACTTCATGGTCACATTAGATAATCAGCCGAACATGACCCCCCAGAGCAATTCTGATCCTTAGATAAATAAGCAGGGGAGTTTGAAAGAGTCAGTGAATAGCTCTAGTGAGAATATTGCTGAAATACCACATGCAGTTCTGGCATCCAAACTTTACAAAATGCATTCAAAATTTGGAAAGGATTCAGAAAAGAGCTATAAGAATGATCTGTGGTCTGGAAATCAGACTGAGACTAAAGAAGTTTAATCTGATTTATCCCAGAGAAGTTTAAGAAGTAATATGATCACAGCTCTCAGGCACCCAGATGGTAGAGTAACTATTACAACTATGAGAAAGAAATGTTTAACTGTAGGTGTCATATCTAGTGTAAAAGGCATAATAAAATCCACTAGGTAGAAGCCAAAGCTGGACAAAATTCAAGTTTGGGGCATATATTTTCTCTTAACTGTGAAGGACATCAGGATTGAATACAATGAACTGAATTGTCTATCTCACAGTAGTTGCAGAAAGACTATAAGCTGTCCTTTATTATGGACAGGAAAATTCATGAGGTGCTGTAATAAAATTTGTAGATGTGGCACACAGGAGGTCAGACTAGAGGATGACCATAACCTGTCCTGGGTTTAAAAATCTCTGAATGTGTGGCTATAATTGCCTCATTTTTCCTTTCTAATGGAAGATGGTCACTGACTTTACTATATAATTTCCTACATGTCAGCATCTGTTGGTGTTGGACAGCTTAGGTACATAATTATGTAAGAAAAACCTTGTTAAATATCCACTGCTAAAAATAAATTTCAAGGAGCTTTACTTCTATTATTGTAAGTTAAATAAGAGTCCTGCTGCACACTGCAGAAAGACATTGCTTATCTTCTTATAATAACATGGAAACTTTGGTTCTCCAGAATATTTACTTGAGTGGACTATGATGATTTTGACTTTCTCCTCCAACTAATAAAGAAGTTCTATGTTTTTCTTTAAACCAAGAGGAGTTTACAAGAACTTGCACAGAAAAAGGCTGTCTTTTATGAAGACCAGTATCCCTTCTGAACATTTTATGTGGCAAACAGTCACATCAATAAGGGAGATGAGATTCAAGGAAACTCATAGGTACTGTTATTCACTGTTCATTTCATTAGTCTTGTAGGTACCATCAAGTGCTACCCTTACTGCTATCACTGCACAGTAGGAGGAGGTTCCATTTTCTGTAGGAGATTGCTACAGAAAGTCTGAGCAGCAAGAACTTACATAAATTGGATGTTAGTACAAAAAAACTTCCATAAAGAGGGCAACAAAAGAAAACTTACCTGAGCTCAGGTTTCTCTAGAAATTCTGTTCTGGTTCAGGAGTGCTCAGTTCACAAACACTTCAGCAAATCTTGAATGATTAATGGCTTTCCTTTGGCTTCCAGTATAGAGCAGATGTGTCCTTGCAGTTGTGGTCAAGTCTTTCTTTGAGTTTCAGGATTCATTGAAGCCAGAAAGGTATCTAATGCAGTATGGGGGAAAAGAAACTTTCCACTGATATTGTGTGCAAGAAATTTCCCCCACAGTTCCCCTCCCTATGGGTTAATAATCAAAGCAGAAGCAAAGGTGTCAATGGTCTAATCCTCGTCTTACAGTAACTTCATGCCTTGATCTCATTAGCAAAATCCTTGGCCTCACAATAAATGCCATGCTGGCACATCAGTCCCGTGGACAGGACACTAGCTTGCATTTAGTGCTACAGTGGCAACAGCTGAGGCAGCAATTGCCAGTGATCACGGTGCTCTCAAGAAGCAACAGCACCACTTATTTTTCTCATAAGTCCCCCTAGCACCCATATCTAGACTAGGGAAAATCCCAGTATCTCTCACTGTGTGATAGCCATTACTAAATACTATTAATGGTGTCACTTCAATGTTGACTTCTGCCTTTCTTCTATATGATATAGGTGGCATATCCTTATTCTCATGACACTGAAACTCAGAGGTGAGTATTCAACTTGCGTTTCAGCTGACTTCCAAAATTAAGCATATAGATCTTCACTTAGTTTCACACATACAAATGCCTTCCAGTATGTTTTGCCAAGTTTAAGAACAGCACTTTTACATTTTGTTCAGAATTTGTGCCTGGCACTTTCTACTAACAGAAGGTTTGATTTACCAACATGCTGTGTAAAGGACTAAGGTGGACCCAACAGACCTAATTCTCTCTAGTCTAGCAGACTAGACCTCTCTAATATCCAGCAGCACAGCCCAGAGCAAGAAGAGACTGCTATACCTTTGACTTAAAAGGTACTGCTCCTAAATGAACAGAAATTTGGAATTGCTACTGAGTAAAGACTAATGCTATTTTTTGTATAGCAGTGGTAATCTCACACAGGAATTAGTATTTCAGCACACTTGGCATTGTAGTCTCACACTTGCATTAGAATTTATACTGCCTGATCCTCTTCTACTCTGTCCACCTCTCACTAATTATCCAACATAGTATCTGTGAAGGGAAAATATCAGGCTGTTCTGTGAAATTTTGAAATACAAAATCATTCTCATGAGATGGAACAAAGAGAAGTTGAAGATTATGTAGGATAAATTCAATGAGCCATAGCAGTATCACCTTCCTAGTAATTATGTTCCATTCCAATTTCATTCTCTTCTGTTTCAGCATGCCCCGCTTGCCCGCTTGTTTAAAAAAAAAAAAAATAAAACCTATGTCTTCTTTGCAGAGCTAAGAAGGGCAAAAGACTCTGGGCATGATCAACTTGGATTTTGGAGAGCCAAAATAATAAAACTAGCAGATGCTTAGACAGCAATATCTGCATGGACATATTGCAAAGGGTATTTCTCGCTGTCCCACCCCCAGTGCTACACTGACTGGCAGGGCACCACGGCCACATAGAATCAGCTGTGCAACCCCACTGTCACCAGTGATGGGTATCAGCAGCTGGGGAAATGCTCCTGACACCTGGGACATGCCTCCCAGCAAAGCTTGTCATGCAGCACAGCGCCATGGCCCTGCTCCAGCTTGGGGCCGCCACGCAGCTGGCAGAGCCCCAGCAGCTGGGGAGCCCAGAGCGCAGACGGAAGCGGGAGACAAGGTCTGGGAGTATCAGCCTTGTCCTGACAGCCTTTGACTAGACAGGTCTGGTTACAGCAGCTGAAGGTCTGATCTGCAACACACAAATCCAGCATGAACAATACAAAAATGGAAAGTATCCTCTACTAGGGGAACATCTGTTTGGGCGGTGAAAACCCTGTGGAGTGCATCATTCTGGGTGAATCAGCACAGCTGAGACGGCTGTTCAGCTGCCCAAGCTGATTTAATTTCTTCCCGGCTTAGCTTTGTGCCATCACTGAGATTTATTATCCGCAGCACTGCACAATTCCAGGAGGTGCGGTTATCAGGAAGTACTTGGCTCCCCAGCTCTGTTACTGGGCTCTGCACTGCATAAATTACAAGGTGGGCACTGCCTATCAGATAAGCAGACCCTCTGTTTTGCCTTGTGTTCTGCATTGTCAGTCCTTACTGTATCTCCATGTTTGTACTGATAGAACTGAACAAGATCGAGATTCTTTGCTGGTGTAAATTAACATTGATCTGTCAAAATCAGTGATGCACTGTGGATTTTCCCTAGCTAAGCATCTGGCCCATCTTCAGAACTCTCTGGATGAAAACTGTTGGGTTTCAGGAAGGTCTGATATTCTCTGTAATTAAGCTGACACTGTTAGTTTGGATTGTCTTGGCCCTTCTGCAGTCACTGTAGATGGGAAGAACAAATCTTTGGATGCCTCCTCTGATGAAACAGAACCATGGCCAGTTGATGCAAGATGAGTATTAAGAGCTTTATGAAGCTTATGAAAATGAGTCCAGGAGAAAGAAAAGACCCTGCAGACTTGAGATGAGTTCTGGAGGGCTCTATTGCACCTTCTGCTGTCCTGAGGCTGTGCCATCCCAGGGCTGCTCAGGCAGGGTATAAAATAGAAGTTCCATTTTTTCTCTCTGTCCAGGCAAGGCAGTGGTTCCCAAACTGGTTTCCCAAATTGTGCCAGGTCCATGTACAGGTTAGTTGGCTGATACTGCTCTTCAGTATGCATATCAAAAATTTATCAGCAAATTAAACCAGAAACATGCTCATAGAAAACAGTTCAGGGGGAAAGAAACTTGTTTTGTGATACAAATCAGAGCACCTGAACACTTTGTGATATTATCTTTGACTGAAAATGTCAGTTTTCTGTTTACTACTGAGCAAAAACATATTAAAAACACTTCCATATACAGTAGATACTTCAGAGGTCTGAAATATTGCAGCAACTCCAATTCTTTGTCAAAGCTGAAAGTTACAAAGCAAAATTTTGATAGGCTCCACCTGGATAAACCTTGAAAAAAGAAACCTGCACCATTGCTTTCTTACTCATACCTCAGCAGCAGCCATTTTATGACCATGGATACAGAACTCGGATGTAAGCCAGGATTCAAAGTAGGCATGAATCTAGTCTAGCACATAAATCCCAACACCTTTAAAGAGAGACACAAATAAACATTTTTCTCCTTATGGCCTATCCTATAGTTATAACCTCGGGTCTTGTTAGAGCAGACTACTATAAAAGATGGTCCTCATCTTCTTCAGAAAATACCACTTTCCAATTCTTTAATTAAGTAATTCCAAGTAGCAACCAGTTTATTGGTGCCCTGAGACAGAAAATGTGGAAATATGCTGCTCTTGAAGAGACTGGTCCTTGGTCAAATGACACTGAATTCTCCAGCGAACAGAACAGTTTTTAACAGCCAGGGGCTGACAAAGAAATCAGCTGACCATAATCTTGACGTCCTTTTTCGAGCAGAACTCAGTTCTTGGCAATTTTATCGGACTTAGTGTTAAACAAATGCTAAGTAGAAATAGAATAAAAAGATCAGGTTGTCAACTCATAACAATAAGTTGCTAAGTCTTGGCATACAATAAAATCCAAATTAATGGAAAATGATAAAAAGCCCACAGGACAGTCATCTATCAAACTGACACAAAATATAGTTTACTTTGCATTGCAAAGTATAGTTTACCTTATCTATACTGCTTAACATGGTTTGAGTAATGTGACTACTCAGCCTGAGGGACAGATCTGCAGGCCCTCATATCACCTCCCTCCTAGCACTTTGCTCTGCTATTCCTAAGAGAAACATGCTGAAGATGAATATTTGCTTGCATCACTTCCTTAAGATCAGCACCTGGGGTCCAGAAATGGGACAAAGATTACCACAGTGTTTGTTTTCATCTCCAGTAAGGATCTTATCTTCCCAAAGTCTTGCATTACTACTCAGCATGGCAGGGCAGGATGTAACAAGTAAATCTGACAATGGTATTAATATGTTACTGATATGTCACTCAATTGTTACCTTATTATGCCATATTTCCAAAATAAAAATTGATTGGTTACAAATCACAAAATCAATAGAATAGACTTGAATCACAGTGGGGAGAAAATAATTATTCTCAGAACTGCTATTTTCAAAGGGAATTCCTGCAAAGAAACAACTTTTAAACGTAACTTTATTAAATTTAGTGTTTGAATACTCTTCCCCTTGGTAAAGAACCTTTTATCCATTAATGCTGGAAAACAGCCTTTTGTGGGATTCATTCCAAATCAAATTTAGGAGAGAAGCAGGGATAGTGTGTTCACAGACACATATGTGCAATTAAACAAGTACATGCTCTCATAACAAAGAGCCAACTCAATTACCTCCCAAGTATAAAGCTTACAAAGAAGAAGATGTGAACTTTATTCCCGAATGTTTACCGAGCAAACATAAGAGAAAGAATGTGGAAGAAATTTATGGGAAAGCAAATACTTCATACCTTATAAAATCCCCATTGGCTGATTGCAAAAAACTCTTGGAAATGCCAGTTAGTCAGGTGTCTCTTTGTCCTTTTTAATTCTCCTGCCCTTATTAAATCAATATTTCAGACAACTTAATGGCTCCCTAAAGTCTAGGTCAAACAGAGAAGCAAGAAGAGGTGGAATGAAAGGCTGTGCTTAATTTTGTGCCATGATCTAACTGTGGGTGAGGAGCAAAGGAATCACTTAGCCTGATTAAATAACTAAATATACAGTGCCTTGAAAGGAAAATTGGCCTTCACTCACAGAACTATGGACATAGTCCCTGACCAAAACCCATTACCACTGCTGGTTGCAAAGTTGTGACAAATTCTTTTCAGAGGCCTTTAATTTCTTTTTCTGGCCTGCCCATAGTGACTTTTATCTCCTCTCTGACAGCACCCTGTGAAGGAGAACCTCAACACTGAGTCTTAGCCCTAACTGCACTCAAAGAACCCCCACCTTCATGGGCTAAACAAGACTGCTTCCCCTGAGTTTGCCACAGCCCTTTGCAGCAGGCGTGTGAAATCTCGTCATGGCACATGAAGGACAGCAGTCACCATAGACTTGTCAGATTCAGGGACACTTGGGAATTTGGAATATCATAGTGTGGAATACCATACATGAGAGGGAAAATTGCATCAGTGGACCAAAAACATTATGACTGAGAAGAGTAAAAATGAGGAGGACCAATCTTATCCACAGCAAAGTTTGCAAGGACAGAGCCTGAGTTGCAAAAGCCAATACAATACAGCCTTGAGAGAGGTACCCACCATTTGCAACCACTGGAGACCTGGCTGAAGAGCTGCATTCCAAGCTACCACTTTTTGAAATGATGGTGTTGAGTCAAGGTAAGAACTGAACTATCTGTTGAATGTTCTGTTTTCATCCCTCTTGATTTGATAGGACTTTAGAGCAACAAGTTGCTTAAATTAAACACTTCGGCTTGATATCTAAAGAGGAGATGAGATAATTACAACCTAATCCTACTAAATCCTCTCTTCCCATCTCCTCAAGACTGCATACATTCTTGCTAAGAAAGCAGATCTTCCCCAACTCAAAGATCAGACTCATAGGAAAGACTTTTATAAAAAGCAGTGTAAATATGTTAAAATAACCCCATGCATTTCTGCGAACCTAGATTAGATTTAAATGCTTCTCAGTAACGTCTGTATGATATGAAAATGTTTAGAGGTCCCAGGGAGAGCAAGAATTGGGAGTATGCTAAATAATGAACTTTTATCTTAACACTTGCTATTGACTAAAAGCAGAGAGGGAAAGCAGAGGTTACACTGTGGTAAAAGGGCAGAGAACAAGACAGAGAGGGGCAAAAAATACACAAAACTTTTCCCTTGATTTTGGAGAGTAGTCAGTAGCTGAGCCAGAGCACAGATCAGGGATGGGCAGGAGGAGAATTATGACTGCACATGAGGAATGATAGCACTAGACACAAGAGAGAATTTTATTCTCATAGTGCTCCTGTAGTGCAAACAGAGTCATCTTCAGCCTGGAAATGAATAAAATGAGATGTAAAGTGATCCTAGCAGGGTTTTGAAAGACTAACTAAATTATTTAGAGTGCAATCCACAAAAAAACAGCATCAGGTTTTCGAAGAAGCCCAGGTGTAGAGCTTTTGATGTGTTGGTATCTTCACCTACTGTTAATAGAAATTGTAAGAAGTATTAATCAAGAATACTTTAATTTTAAATTGATCAGAAACAGTTCTTCCTTCTCCCTAGCTGCTTCACTTTCACAATGAAAAGTGTTGAGAAGAGAAATGATTATATTAGGTTTACTACAGTGGTTTGTTCAGCAGTGGTTTGGATAATTAACTTCTTAATTTATTGAAGTGAAAAATTAGCACTGAAAATCAAACTGAAAAATCCAAATACTTCACTTAGAAAATGGTAACATAATGTAGTTGTTTGAATAACTAGATATTGCTTTCATGGATCATGTACAGTTATCAAAGCAGAGTACATTGTAATGCAAATCCCAGTTTTTCATTAAGAACATTAGAAAATGGGGAATTTCTTCCATGTTTGAGCAAGCAATCACATTTTGCACAAAAGGGAGTGCCAAAAAAAATTCTTGCTGCCATTTACATCTCCACGCCTTAAGTTTGACTTGCTTGTTCTTTGAGAAGCAGTGTAGCAAATGAACTTGATCAGCAGTTTTCAGTGTGCATGGATGAATGTGGCCAGTTCATGTTTAATACAATTCTCTCACCTCTAGGACTAGATTTGATCTGTACATCTCCTGGTACTTCACATGCTGATGACATGGACCAAGCAACGTAACAACGATCTCTCCTCTCACTGAGAAACCATTAAAAGTGTTTGTGTTCCGCCTTTGGCCAAATTAATTAACGTTTAAGATCTCACGAGAGAACAACTGTTACTTCTTTTCTAATAGTTTTACTTATCAGAACTTTAATGCATATGGCATGATGAAAATGATAGTAATTTCAGTGCTTAGGGAGATTCAGCTGCCAAAATAAAAACCCACACCTGCACAATCCTGACAAAGGGAGGCTGCACACCTTGGGGGGATTCATGTCCATGGTGGAGTTTCCTGGATCAGGGCCACTGTTTATTTTATACCCATGGACTGAAAATTCCTGGATTCTTCTGCTTTGCCTTCTATGAGTTGCAGCAGTGGATGAGTCATTTTACCTCATACCTAACATGTCATTTCCCATCATCTATTGAGTATGCAACCACAAGAAGATGAAGCAAAAACACAGCTATTTCTTATCTCACAACCGTGTTTATTTTGAGCTAATCAGTCATACTGACATCTGTTTGGCCCTAATCCTGATTTTGTTAATAAGCCATTTGTGTAAATCTGTTCTGTGCAAGACCATGCCCTACTGCACCCCGAAGACTGATGAATGCATTTTGTAAGCCAGTAATACTTTAGGATAAGTCCACATTGAAACTCCACTAATCTTCCAATAAATGTTGTCTGTGAATGAGCTCATGAACCTCCAGAAGACCAACTTTATCTCTGGGGTCGAAGTCATACAGTGGGCAAGTTTCCAAATAGGAAAACAAAGCCACCTCCTTACTCCCCACGATCTTCCCCCAGTCTCTGCTGCTGCTTAAAAAAATGGTCCACTCTTTGATATGGCCCTTGAAAATACTGTGGTTATTTTATTATTCTGTTTCTTGTCTCATGGTAATTCTCCTAGATCCTCGCTGCAACAATGGTTCATATTTCTGAAAGCTAGAGCAAGCCAGACTGATCATCTGGTCTGGCCTCTTGCATAACATGCACCACAGCATTTCACTCTCTGATCTCTGAATCAAGCCTTGTACCTTGTGGGAATTCCAGGGTATCTTTTTTTTTTAATTCCAAGCTCTGGAGAATTTACCACATCCTTGGTTATCCATTCCAGACATATGTTGCCTTCATGGTTAGGACATTTGCAATTTGGATTTTTCTGATTTTTAACTTTCTTCTGTCCTGCTGTGTTCAAGGCACAATGAGGTCTCTTTCATATCCTTCACACCATGCAAAACTTTAGGCTGAGACCCAGGAGGCCTCTTGTCTCCTACTCAGATAAACACACCACCTGGAGCTGCTCACATCCTCAGCTGCCAGAAGTGGATTTAACACCAAATTCTCTCTGATAACTCCTCTCTGACATCTCTACAGGTTCTCAGTCTTTGGTCTGAGGGCAGAAACCAGTGCAGCAGGAAGTAGAACTGGGCAGGGTGGGATGAATTTGCTCCTGAGCAGTTCTTCTTGGACACAGCCCAGCCCTGTCTCGCTGCCCTGACCCCTGCCACCTCAGGCCTCTCACCTGCTTGGTGACACTTTGTCACCACTTCCCAGGACACACTACTTCCTCACCCAGTGTTTATTCCTTGGCTTCCTAATCTCTCATCCATCCTCTTAAAAGGGATGTTTTTTCACTACTGAGCTTCCTGGATAGCCACCTTGGATATGACTTTGGCTATGTATTTCCCCAGGAAATGCCACTTCACCTGGAAGCTTAGTATATTCTCTGTTGTAAAAGAAAGCTTACAGTAATGAATTCTTATTTCTGTCACCATCCTAATGTCCTTCTTTCTGTTAATTCCTTATGTTTCTTGAGAGGCTCTAGCTGGAAAATGGACTCCAAAGACAGATTTCTCACAAACTCCATATTGACTGGCTCCACACGCTCCTGGAGTCATTGGGATGTGACCTTCACAGGCATGTTTCACAGGGGAGGCATAGGCATGGCTGTGCCAAAGCTATAGCACATCAGCAGTGACTGTATTCACATCTAGACATTTACTTTTCTTTCATCCTGCAGTCTGACATAACTTGTATTCGTAGCAGGCTTTGTGAAGGCACAAATAAGCATATCTGTGAAAAGTGGGAGCACTAAAGTCTGGTTTTCTGCCATCCTGCCTGCCTGTGGACCCACAGTAACCCCACAAAATGTCATAGAGATTCATCTGGTCCTGCACCCTCTCCTCCAGATGAGGAGCACTGGCAGAGTCTCTTGCACCAAATCAGAAGTCTGCTTTCCAGATAATCCCAGGACCTTAGCAATGCTAAGGTGTTTACCCTTCAACTCCTTTGGCTGAAATAAGTCAACCACTTCAAAAGTTACTGAGAGGAGGAGGAATGACACACAATTAGGCAGACACTCATGCAGATGGACAGCCACAGGTTAAAAAGGGAAGGAGATAAATAATTTGTCTTGTGGGATTTTGTTCTCAGTCACCTTACCAATCTTTTCTCCTCTCCTTTAAAATCTCTGCAGTGAAATTGCTGGCTGCACACTGAGACAAACCCTACCAGCTTTTTTATCCTTCTGGTAGTCACTCATCTAGAAAGATTTCTTTTCCTGATAAATTCATATAAGAGGAACCACTGAGGAAAGCTACAAAAAACCCAACTGCTTTGTGTACCCAGGCTCCATCTGTTGCTCTCAGCAAGTCCCAGAAAAGTACTGACAGGCTTAATTTGCTCTAAAAGACCACTGAAATCTGTGAGATTCATCCAAAGCAGCTCACACAAACCCAGTCTCTGCGTTTGAGTCTGAAAACCCAGAAAGCATCCCAAGACATTTATTTGGGATCATGCTACATTAAGCACAGCCCCTGAGTTGCTGCAGTGAAAATCTGTGCAGAAAGCCCCAGGGTGCCACTGAGGGTATTCCACTGAGGGGGAAGGCGACAGCTGGGAAGACCTTCACCTTGACTTGCCTGTTCCCAGATGGCTGCCTGGGTTTTCCAGAGTGTGGATCTGGCCAAGCATCTCACAGCCATGCCAGTTTGGGCTGGGATCACCCCATTGCTCTTTCTCCCTGAGGCAGAAGTGCTCTGGCAACACCAGGGTAGCAAGGACAAACCTTGAAGCAGGAAAAAAACCCCACTAGGTGCCAGGTTTGGTTTACAGTGATTGTTAGTGCAGTTAAAACACCACCAGCAAAAAACAGGCTGCATGCCCAGAGTATCACACAAGGCCTCCTCTATCAGCCCAGTGCGAATTTGCTGCTCTCATGGGAAAAATCAAAGGGCCCAGGGCAGCAGACAGTCTGTTAGCAAGCTACAGGAATAGTGAGTGGCTGATGTCTAGACTCAGGAAAGGAAATTCCTGTCCGTGTTTAGAAGAGCTACACGCATACACACACAAATAAAAAACAGGAAGGCATGTGCTGCTGAAGTCTGATAGCAGCCCAAGGGAAACGGTGTAATTTGGTAGAAGCAGCAAACCAGGCATCTGCTTAGACATAACCTGTCAGGCCTACTGAGGATAGTGCCCTGACAGACAAGTCTTAGTGAAATCTGATCCAGTACAGTAGCACAGAACTGCCTCCACAACAAATGTAGGGGGCAAGGCCTCTGGAGAGACCCCAGATGCATTAAACAGCTCAAGATCTACAGAAGAAGGAGAAGGTTGCAAGTTGTCACAATGGCTGACAGAGATACATATTTGGAGCTGTTACAGCTTCTATCTTTTTGGCCTGGGAGCCCATCTGTGTTCAGATACATTCATCTCTCCATGAGAGGGGAGCTGGGCAATATGCACATACCCATAAGACCTTAGAAAATTCCTGCCCAAACAAATTTATCGCATTATAATGACCTGTAGAAGTGCCAGGTTTTGGTGAGTATTATGTAATGTGGTTCCAACCACAGACTTTATTTTTCTGCCATGTTGAGGACCACAACCTCTCATCCAAAAAAATAAAAATAAAAAGGGAGATGGGTCAAGGATCTGTAAATCAAACTGACCTGGTTCTCTAATTAATAGAAACAGAAAGTGGAGTTTTCTATGCCTTTTTCTTTCCCCACTATTTGTTGCTAGACTGGAGGGCACCCTGCTCCATTTAGCAAAGACCAGAACAGATTCACAAAGACTTGCCAGGCCTCAGACATTATGTGATCTGAATGTAATTTCTCCACCCAGTCAACAAACACCCTATGTTTATTAATTTCATAAGAGGCTAGTGGGGATGCAGGGAGGGAGGGAGGGAGGAAGGAAAGGGGGGAGGAGGGAGGGGAGGAAATGCTCTTCGACCAAGCAGAATGCCAGAGTTCAGAAAACTGTTACTAGCACATTATGCTGAAACTAAAGCTGGGCAACCTCTTTTCATTTTGTGGCAAAACTTGCCTTAGGACTGGAAAATAAGATTTCTTTTCTGCTGGGCTGGCACACAGCATAGGACACAGGCAGGAAGTGAGGAAGAATTTACCAAGGAGAGGTCAGGGAATGCAAATGAAAGTGTTTTTCTTTTACAAAATAAGAGAGTTGGAACTATAACTCTGCCCCTACACATCACTAGGTTATCTGCTGGCACAGTCAAGCCACAGCAAATCCTTCTGGTTGCCTGGACCACTGTGGCAGGCTCCTTCCACAGCCAAGCTGCTTGTAGGAGAGGGCAGCTGTGAGCAAAGCTCACATGCTGGTGTTCACTGGGACCCTGGACACACAAACTACGGCCAGCACTCTCAGAATTCCACCTCAGCAGTGCCCAGAGCTCTTGGGCAAAATAGGGAGTGTCTGAGTGGATCCTACTGCTACCCTCATAGCAATTCATAGCCTCCACACCCTTTTTCTCCTCTGGCCTCAAATAAAAGAGTATCGGTGAGCAGATCAGAGGCTATTCAGCTTGGATCGGTGAGCTCTGTGCTTCCAAGCAGCCTAGCTGTAAGATTGTACCTGGTGTCTCACTCTCTTCCACGATCCACAGCTGAGCCTCATTGCAAACTTTTGATAGGGACTGGGAATCAATGTTTGCTCCCTAAATCTCCTTCCTTGGCCAAAGGATTGCTTATCACAGCGCTCCTTCCTTACCTTGCATCCTGATAACTGCCTTCTTGGTCCACATCTGAAAATTTCCTAAGGAGCCAGCAGTGTTCCCACCTAAAGAGAAGGAAGGTGTGGATGAGGAAGATGTGGATGCACCTCATCCACTTATGTACATATTAATGTAAGTCATACTTATTTCAGTCTATCCTACCATTTGCCTCCCACATAAAAGAGGCTTTTTGCTTTAGTTCAAGATGAGTATTTAGTTTAGAGTGTGAGTTACTGAGCGAAAACATCATAGCCTATGCTATGCAGAAGAAGAGGCTAATGGATCTATCTAATTCTCTCTTTTCACCTTATACTTGCTAGATCCTGCACATCTGGTTATGTCTATGTGGGAGAAAGGAGAGAGATTTCAGTAACTCGGCTTGCAAAAAATCCTCAGTAGCTTTTGTCCTGATAAAAACACCATCACTTTATATGTGCATGACACAGAAGGTAATCAATTGTCTGTAAATGATATTCAATACAGGACAGTGTTCCCCTCCAAGCTTTCTCTCAGTGAGATTCCAATCGGGAAACAAATGCCATGGTTGCTGTTTTCATTGATGAAGAGTTACACAAAAGAGATTTCAAATTCCATGAACCATAAACCACCTCCTTGGAACCTATTCCTGGGAGCAGATGGCTTACACTGCTTGCCAAAACTTTTGGCCAGCATGGAGAACATTCAGTGGATGCTAAAAATTAATATGCAATTTTTTTTTTCCTGCACCCAAGGAGTTTGCTATGAATTTCTGCACTGAACAGCTTTCCTCTCAGTTGTAAGACAGATGAAGTCACCAGAATTACAGTAAATATTGAGCCCAAAAAAACTGAATTTCTTGTTGGTCCATCATGCTTTTTACTTGTTAATTCTGCTCATGTAGGTGACAGTGACTGTTGAACAATTTCAAGACTGTGCAGTCACAGACTAATTGAAAGCTTATAGAAATCTGGCAAAAGCCTCTTCCTGACGCCTTGGGCCCCTATCACACCCTATTTATATACACACTCTTTGGAAGGTTCAAAGTCAGCTAGTAAAGAGAAAGCAAGAATGCACCTGGATAAAGAAACACATCCTCTGTTTATTTTCTTCCTACTGTCCTTGCATCATATTGATTTCTTAATGGGTAAAAAATTTTTGCAGTCCCTTAAATTCCACACTCAGTTTCTTAAGGTTTTTTTTTTAACTATATGGTGCAGCCAGGTGGTGAACCAATAACATTTTTCACCTCAGTTGACACAATTAAACACTATGATTTTCAACCTACGAGAAAAGTTGGCTGGTTGAGTAAGGGCAGTTTGACAACTGAGATATTTATGTACAGCCAAAATGAGATAGTGCCCTATATTTTAAACAGTTCAAGTCAGAGGAGAAAAATGTAAAATTGGTTCCTCGATAATAATGCCTAATCTTTGTTTTTATGGCACATTGCTGTGCAATTAAGGTTGGCTCATGAAAGCTGTGCGTGAGCACACTCAAATTGCTGAATAACCTCATAGATGGCAGGAAGGAAAATAAATAGTCTACTGTTTATACTTTCTGAAGTAAAGTCTTCGAGATAAACAGTGTGTCAGGCTGACAGGTGTGACTTCTTTAGCCTTTGCCTGATGAATTTTTCATTCACAGCTGAGACTGATAGCCCAAAACTGTTGATGGAAAAACCCTACTGTTCAGATTTTGATGGGAATACGAATGTCTGGGTTTTAGAAGGGTCTGACTTCTGTGCAAAGATTTACAGACACTCTGTTGTGCAGGCAAGCGGGGAGGACGGTGCTGCAGCCATGCAGGACTGGTGTCTCATTCAAGGTATGCAGTGTAAGAGTATGGAATTTTCTAGTATGATCAAATGCTTCTTCACCATGATACCTGGAAAGCAGAAAGGTTCTTCAGAGGCTTCTTAATTTTTCCCAAAGAATTAAGAGGCTTCTTCTTAATCCCAAAGAGTCACACTACCACATCCTTCTTTATTTCAGCATGTTCTTCACTTGCCACAGTTATTTGTGGAACTGATGCTTGTAAGCAAATGACAAAAGTGTTAACAGCATCTTCCTCTTGATGGTTGTGCTTGGTTTGTCCAGGATTTTAGATTAGGTCAGGCTGGGTCCAAGAAGGCTGAAGCATGGTTGGAGAGACATGTACTTGAATTGAATACAGTTAGGAGAAAGAGATGTGCAGAGATCATCTGTACAAGCAATTTCACATTGTCGAAGAGAGTTTTCAGTCTCTAGGCTAACCAAATGTGAAAAAAGGCTTTCTTGAGCCCATGCCAGTACATGGAAATTCCAAGAAAAACAAGCTAATCCAATAAGATCCAATAAGACATTGAGATTGAGAAGTAGAGAGACAAATTGTGTTCATACTCCATGAAAATACAGAGCAATTGTAAGTCCTATAAACTCCTCAAGATTATTTTTCCTGTCCAAGAAAATCACTTCTGTCTCATATGGCTTGAATTTAAACCAACTAGCTTAAATCCTTGCCCTTAACTCAATCACTGAGAAAATAAAGAGAAAGTAGGATTGAAGTTCAAAGTGAAGTGATGGGGCAGCACATGGAGCTGGGCACAGGGATGGCACACAGACCCAGACACTGTCCCACCACTCCCACATGGGACTTGGGCCAGATGGGGTTTGTTACCTTGAAAAGCTCCAACAGCAGGAGCCAAAGGGGCACTCCTCCCCTGCCTGGGGTTTCCAAAGGGCTGTCACACTTCAGAGGACTTGTCAGTGGCCAGTCGCCCCACATGGATGCATGACAACTCCAAAATGTCATTTCTGTATTGACAAGTATCTGCAAGTGTTTGGGAAGAGGACGAAGGATATGTGTAACCCTTCACTGCTTCTCTTACACAAAATATTCTACTGCATGTTAGCAGTCTTCCCAGCTGCTTCAGGCATAGATCATTTCAAATTTTTCAGAGTAATTATCTGCACAGTCCCTTTTCCCCCCTCCTCAAACAGCTGATTTATAAGGTGATGGCAAGACTGTACTCCATCAGGTCACCTAGAAGGAAACATGAAAACTGACTCTAAAATCCTTATCATTTTGTAGGTGGCAAGTTACAAATATTGCTGAGGAGAGGCAAAAAGATGGGAAAGTTCCAAGCACACCTTAAATGTAAAACAATGGGAAAATCAGGAGGTAGGCTATGACTAAATTGCATGGGAGTCTGGACCCCACACACACACATACACACAAATGCATAAGTCAGTTCAGAGCTCAAGACCAAGCATGGACCTTTTCATCCCCACAGATGATAACTGGGATTATTCTTCCCCAGAAGTTCCCTTTCACTTAGAAGAGTGACTTCTAAAAATATCTGCTTTCCCTGAGCATTCAGTACCTATCATGCTTACTCCAGCAACCATATGTGCATGAATTTCTGATGATGTTAGCCCTGAACAGCCAATGGACTTACAACAGTCAATTCCCAAATGCAAAGAAAAGGGGTTTGCAACCAAGACTGTGACCAGCAGACTTCTTACTGTCGGTGGCAGTGCTCTGCCAACACGACTGGCAGTGACAGGAGTGAGCATAGGGAATGAAACAGAAATCCTCTACCCTTCTCCATTTACCACATTTAATCCAGGCTTGGCAATGCCCTGTAAACACAGAACTCCACATTGCTTTTTGTTTTCCCCGAAAGACCTGCTGTTCTGTCCACAGCACAGCACAACTGATATATATAACGCTTCTAGAAGGGTGTACATTTTCTCTCTTTCTTTTTTTTAAGACTGAACTCTCTTTTCTTCTTGCTACCTGAACTTTTCCTAAAGATTAAATTGAACAATATCTCCTCTGATGTGTTTGCTCATTTCCTTAAAAAAAAAAAAATCAATTAAAAATAACCAGGAGGAAAGAGATGATGTGTCGCTATAAGGCTATTTGTGTCAGATACCCTATGTTATAAATTTACATGCATGGGATAGTCAAATGAAAAGGCTGAAGTTCAGTTTAGAGGCCCATGCCAAAAGGAAATGGAATCACAGTGTTAGTTTGAGAAAACATTAGGTATAAAGAGATGCAGAGGCAGGAGGAGCAGAACACCATCCTTGTTTTGCTTTGCAGAGCCAGGGAGCAGCCAGCTAAGCAGGGTGGGGGGAGACTAGCTCCCAGCTGGGCACGAGGCACAGCATGGCTGGCAGCCCTGCTGTTTCCTGCAGCTGGGAGGGTGTTCCTAGGATGTCTGAAAGGAAAAATTGGCAAATAATATGGGAGCTGGATGCAAAGGGAGAAAGACTGGGGATTAAAAATGATCACTTTCCCGAAATAAAAACAAAAAGCAGCCACCAATTTCTCCCTTGCATAACAGAAGACATGGGGATACCAGTACATATCAACAGTATGATATACTCGCTCACTTCCCCATTCATGTTAGCTTGCACTGGCTTCTTCACTATTTATCAGAAGGAAAAGTCAGGAGTTTTGTTTACAAAGTGATATAAATAACAAAGCCTGACCTGAGGAGCATGATGCCCCAGCTCTGCACCAATGACAAAAGCAGCTGGCTGTCAGGCACACTCCCCTATCTGCTGGCAGCACAGTGATCCAACACTGTGCTACCCAAGGCTGCAGCCACCCACTGCTGGTACAGGCACAGAACACGACCTTTTCCTCCATAAATAACAGTACTCCATCCAAGTGTCATTATTAAATTCTTTCATGTGTGATGCAAGCCATTCCCAGGAATAAATAGTCTGGTGCATGATTATGCAGGGTGGTTTTATTGGGAGACAGTTAAAGAAAACACTGCCCACACCAGATTGGTTTGGACAAATCAGAGAAAACTATGAAATAGCATACACATTTTTTAAAGTGTTACGCTAAACACACTTCAAAATCCCAATGTCTGACTATTTGTATTCTTTTATCTGATACTGTGTAATCCCTAGCCTTAGGTTCCAGCAACTGAAAACACTTGAGCCTCAGACAAAATGGTGTCAGCCTCCCCAAAATCCTACCAAGTGCCCAGTTGGAGCTGACGGGGTGAGCATGTCCAGTCAATGCTGACTCTAATCTCATTAGGTACAGCCAAGGACTTCTGCCTCACAACACACAAAAGCAGAAGTTTGCCAAAGAGCTGGTTTGCAGTCCAAACCAATACTCAGACAAAAACAATTTCAAAATAGAAACAATGTCCTAATTATATCTCCCCTGAATATTAATAGAATATTACAGTCTTTAAAAATAGAGCTTTCAAAAAATGAAGGTCTTTCCAAGGGCTTCAGCCACTGGCCTCTCCCTCCCACACATTCGTAGAACTCATTGCTTTACTCATCTCTTGTCATCCTCAAGCTGCGAGAGGTCATGCATTGACCCTGCCAGACCAGAAGAGGTACAGGGAGGTCTCCACCCACACACAGAAGGAATGTCAGATTAGATCTCTTATTTGAGGAGGTGGAGGGAGTCTGAGCTTCCTGAGAAAGAGGCTCAGCTCACATTGGTATGCCCACCTACCTTTTTCTTCCGAATTCCTGTTTGAACATTGAGCAGCTCTGCTACTCACCATGTAATGCATGGTCCATATGTCACTCTCTCTTTTGTCCATATTTGCTTTAGCTGTCTGGCAGGGAAGGGAATTCTTTGTTTAAATCAAAAATGTTTCAGGGTCCCCTACATGTTTTTTGAACAATAAAAACAATTATAAAAATATTTCAGGTTTCCCTTCATGTGATGACACTAATGTAATTCACTTCTCCTTGCTGCCTGTACTAACACAGAGGGGAAAGAAGACTAATAAGAATGAGCTGCCCCATGACAGGGGACACTTTTCCCTTGAGTCCTCTCACTTGCTTTGACACCTTCACTGCATCCACAAGTCTCTTATGGGAGGGAAAGAGAGAGAAAATCTCTGAGCAACAGATACTGCCACCATCACAGTGCATTACTGGCAGGTGTTTGGACACTGTCACCTATAAAGTGTACATAGGAGAGAACAGCAAATGGGGGCATCCCCCACCATGTTCCTCATAACAGAGGAACTATCCAAATGGTATTTGAAGTAGTGTCAGTATTTTGTTTGAGAAGGAAGCCTGATGAAAGAAGGAGTAATGTTATACCTGGAGGCACAGTGGGAGTAAGAGCATGTGGAATTCAGAGGCTTCAGACAGACATTCAAAAATCTACTGCATGGTCTCTCTAGCTCATTGGTTCATAAATTCTAATGGCCATGGGGATATTTTACAGCACTCCTGCCCTCTCCCTGATATGGCTTGAAAGCTGTACACTATTTTGATCTCTAAACTGTACCGGCACAAACATCTGCTGAAGAAAAATTAAGAAAAGACCAGCTGTGTGAAGGATAAATAACATAAATTTTATCATGTCTGTTTTTTCCTCCACTAATATTTTGTTTATTCACAGAACTACTTTATTTTATTGGAAATTGTGCCGTTCAGCTGGTCTCAGTCTATACAAAGAGTCTTCTCCCAATGGCATGATGCCGATCTGCGTCAGCTATGGATCGAGCCCTACGTGTAGGAGACACACTGTATTTCCTGTTTTCCAACCCTTGATCTCCAGGCTGTTATCCATCATAGGTTTGCCAGAGATGTCTGCTTACTGCACAACAGCTTCAAAGGCAGGCTGGGCAACTGCTGGATGGAGGATGCTCAACACATATGTTCCTGGCCGTTGTACTCGCTGTCCTTTGTGTCTTTCACTCTCAGTCAATCATCACTGCGACCATAAATCTTTCCTGGCACATGCTGTGAAAGTCCACAGAGGTATCTGATCTTGTTCATGCAGCAGCACAGTGCTGAGAGGGCAGTGGCTGACAAACAAGAACCACTTCTCCCCTCAGGTGGCCTCCTCTTCCTTGTCAGTCACGCACTGTGGGGAGAAGTAGCTGAAAATCATCTGTCCTGACAAAAAGGACAGAAGAGTTTCTTGTGGGCAGTGTGACAGCTTTATTTATTTATTTTACTTATTTACCACACTCTAGTCACAAGCTTGATTTTCCTTAATCTTACAAATCGCCTGCCAAGGACACAGAGCATCTGGCTTTCTTCAGCAAATAAATTGTTTGCCATGTGTCTGCTGTCCAAAAAGACATGCTGCCCCCAAGTTACAATCCTGAAAAGGATTCTGTCAACATGTTTTATCAACTAATAATAATAATAAAAAAAACTCCTGTGTTTTTCTTGCAGCTATTTATAAAATGTCTCCAGAAGCCAGACAGTGAATCAGCCTCCTTATCCAACTTTTGTTTCTACCAATGCAAATGCTCTTGGATTTGTTATTGGAGGCTTGTTCAAAAACAGCTGGGCTGCTGGCATTCATGCTATTCCTTTATTTAACGGGTTTTGTTCTGAGTACAAAGGCCCAGATTCAGAGATCATTCATGGACTTAAAGTCAAGCATATTCTTGATTACTTCGCTGCACTGAGGCCTAAAGCATTTGCATTGAAGCAAAACTACACACAAGCAGCCTTTCCAAACGAGAACACACAAGCATCCACGACAGGCTGAATGCTGGCAGGCCTGCTGCTGTGATGGCTGAAAAGGAGCTGTAAATTCCCGTCACCCCGGTAAGCTGGAGTGAGTCAAAGTAGTTAAATAAGTGGGGACAAAGACTGTGTATGCACAGCTTTCACTTGGAAGGTGGCTGTAGCAGAATGTAGAGGGAATCACATCCTCAGAGATTTTCCACAAGGGCTAGCTGCACAGCTCGTGCTCCGGCAGAGAGCACGGGTAAGGAATTTTAGCCTAGTGTGGTTTTCAGTCGTGCATGCTGCTCCTGGTGCCAAAAAGCCAGGAGCAAACCAGCATGGTTGCCTGTGTCCTTCTGTTCTCTGTCCTCCCACCCAGCAGGGCTGCATTCACCCAGGTCGGTGAGTGCTCACTCACTCACAAGTGAAGGTCCCCTGCATTTATCAGGACTATTGCAACTGCTCATAAATTTGCTGTGAGTTAACTGGGTGTACTAGAGTGTAACAAGAACTGTTCCTAATTCTCATTAAGTGCTGTATGAGGATCCAACTCAACCCACACTGAAATCAAGGCAAAGACTCCCACAGATTTAAGTAGGTACTAGGTCAAAGTCTCTGACTTGTAAAATCTTCAGGGCAGGGACCACAGCTTTGTTACCATGCATAGTGTGCACTTAATGTGCTCTCTAAGTAATAAGAATTCAGAGTCATTTGATGGGGGCTTGGGAAGAAGTTTCCAAAACTTTCCAAAGAGCCTTGTTATCCCAGAATACTAATGTATCCCACCAGAGCTGTGTTAATCATTTAAAATACCTTTGTACAAAACCAGTAAAATCTTAGTTGGTTACATAGGTGGCAATTATTCTGCAGAAGCTATTCATTTCAGATCAATAGCTCAACTTGGAAAAAAAAAAAAAGAAAAGCCTATCTATCTGTTAATAATTCCTTTGTACATAATGAATGGTTTGCAGCTAATGTCCACTGCACAAAGTCTTCGAACTCTTTTCTGCTCCCCTTCACATCCTTTTCCTCCAACATGAGATGCAACTTAAAAAGTCATCCTGAAGTTCAGAAGTCAACAAGCTATCCATCACTTCCAGGGCTTTGCAGAGGAAGACAAATCAATGCAAGAATGAAGGGCAATGGAATCTCTAAAATACAGCCCATTTCCTTTGACTAACTAATGGATAGAACATGAACTGCCTCTTGCAGTTCACACTCGAGGAGGATTGTAAAAACTTTTGACAGGTAAATGAGGTGGGGTGGGGATTTTTTACCTAAAGATACTGATTTAGGACTGTTTCTCCCTGGTGAGTGTGGTGTTAGGTCTGCCAGTTTTGAGTGAGACAGAGACTGGCCCCTTCAGTCTTACCTGGGAAATGCACAGGGAAGTCACAGGAGTCCATCTGACTGCTTTGTGCTAGTGGCAGACTTCTCTTTTCCATCTCAACAAGACCCTCAAGTTGCTATTTACTGGATAAATTACCACAAGAACAAAACCTAGAATACACCCTGAAATGTTATGTGGCACTTAAGGAAACTAATGGGCAAAACCCAGGCCTGCCATGTATCCATTCCTTGATGTCAAGGCGGGGATACATTTTGCTGGAACTGCTTATCCCAGGATCTCTGCCGGGATACCACATTTCGTAAATGCTTCCTTCCTCTGAGATACGTTATCAGTTTGCCAAACAGGCTCTTTGAATGCTCTCATCAGTTGTTGGTACAGATAACTGAAAATGACAAGTAAGGCAAAGCACAACAGATTATCAGCCAAGTGGGAGATGCTGATCTCGCTGACAGTCAGAAGAAGTTTACAGTAACTCATCTGGTCTCTGTCAAATTGTGCTCCTCAAATATCACCATCCTGGGAAGGGGAAGGATGCTCGTTTTGGCAGCTTTGTAGGCCTAACTGTGCCCTGGTAGTTGTGAGCAAAAGTAGTCACAAGTCCTTTTCTTTCTCAGCAGGCCTCTGAGAACCTTGCAGGATCAGAGGACAGGCTGCTGTGTGTAAGCTGCTCTGCTGGAGAAGGCACACAGTCATGCTCAGATGGATGACAGTGGTGCAAATCTGCTTAAAGCATCAAAAATTGAGAAGACAGAATAATCTTTACTGAGGTCTCATATATAATACAAGGAAAATTTTGCTCAGCTGCCTAATTGTTTTTCACTGAGCATTTGCAGTTATAAACTCATCTGAAGCTGAAACAAGGAGGTGTGTGTCTCCCCCCAAAGCCCCCTTTAAAGTTTTACACATGCCACTTCACCAGAGGTAACTAAAAGTTGTTGTCTTCACTCACTATTTACCCGCTTAGCTATTCTGAAAACAAAAACCTTTCAGTCAAATGGAGGGTTTAAAAAATGCACTGAAAACCCATAATCTGATCTCCACCATAAAACTTAAGAAATTCCACAGGTCAGTTCTCCAGCTATCCCACCTCTAGAGCAGCCTCCTGCCCAGCAGAGCTGTACCAGCTGAGGATGAAGCCCTGACAGGGTGCTAGAAGTGTTCCACACACTAATCGCAAGGCTCACTTATATTGCCATAAATTCCATAAATTCAGAGTTTAAAGATATCTTAAGAAACTTGAGAAAGTGGAACAAAACTGGACCACTCAGTCATGAAAGATCCACCTGAATTTGCTGCACAAGGATGCAGCACAGTTAACCTCCAGGCTCATATAAGATATTCTGCTGGAATTCATTTTAAATACTTCCTGTCCTCATTCTTCTTTATGAACATTATTCTTAATCCAGTCTAATTCTCCCTTCATCCATTAATGTTTTCCAATGTTTTTACCAAGTTTTCACTAGTGAGCCAATGACTTTGGCCATCGAAGTGTCTCAACAGTGATTTTTGGATGAGAAGAGATATCATCACACAGATGATTTCTTCTATCTCCATTCTTGCTCAAGACATCACCTTACATCCTTACTCTCACAGCAGTTCCTTACCCTGAACCATGACAGATCAACTGATAGAGCTGTCCTGATCACTGTACCAGAACTACTTTCAGCTGACAGCTGCATCACCACATTATTCCTCATTTTAAGTTGTAATGTACTCCTAACCCTAATGAGAATTCTCGTAAATCTCTGCTCCATTGGCTGACCTTCTGCCTCTCTGTCACCCCTTCAGACTGCTGTCTGCTTCTATCAGTGTCTAAGTTAGAGCTATCCTTTCATGTTTTAATCCCTGCAACATCCCTATTAAGGTCATCCCTGAGTAGCAGACTGTAGCAAGGACAGCAGAACCTTCCACCTTCTTCTCCAAGCAGGGCTGGATAATTGTCCTCAGTGCAACAGAAGACTGTTCTGTGCAAGGAAATCCACAGTTAGAGATAAGTTTGAAGGAGGTCTGTGTGAAGTTAGCTGAAAATATCCCCCTTGTGATACCTTCAGGTAGGGTAGGAATTATAATTTCATCTCCATAAAATTAAGGACATACAAAAGAAATAGAATTTGTTCTTTCTTCTGTCACACTGAGTGGTTAAATCACTAGAGGCATTTATGTAGATGTGGTGCTTAGGTTTAGTGGTAGACTTGGCCATCTTAAATTTATCATTGGGTTCAATGATCCTAAAGGTCTTTTCCAACTTTAGTGATTCTAGGACTCTGTGAGTGACTGCAGTCATCAAACAAGGAGGTAGAAGAAGGTTGCACCTCCCTGTGCCTCCAGTCACATCCTCCTCTTTGCCTAAAAACTGTTATCAGAAAGATGAAGGGCAGCAGCTTTATTCCCACAAGAGGTTCAGGGGCCGTTTGTGTTAAGCAGGAGACAGACCTCAGGAAAGTTCAAGCAAGAGGGAGGTGGTTGTCCAGAGAAAAACACTTTCACTAGCAGATCTGAGCTTGGCTTTCATCCACATGTAGAGAAGGTTCTTTGCTGTTCATACATCATTCAGCTGGTTGTGAGCATGTTTCCTTAAAGAAAATAAATACAAATATTAACTGTCAGACAGGGAAAGATTTTCCCAGTTTGGAGAACTATAAATAACCCTTCCCAAAATGTAAAAGCACCATGATGCTGAAGTGTTTGGACATGCTAAATAAAAGGTTAAGTACATGACTTTGGAAGGAAGAACCTGTCTTTCCAAAGGTATAATGATGGGCCTCAGGGGACAATGGTGAGAGCTGACTCACAAGTACAATACAGCATTCAGTGATTTATGAGCTTCCCAAAAGACTTCAAATATCCAGCACTTGTCATGAAGCCCAGTGAGACACAGAAATCACTTAATGGACTATAATGAGCATATATTCACCAAAGCAAGTATTGTAGTTACCATCTGCATTTCTTAATGGCACTTTAGTGAGTGTGATGTCTCTAGAGTCTGCATTTCTCTGGTTTTGGTCAATTTAATATCTGTGTTTAAGATGGTGAACTAAAAAGGCAATTTGCAACCAGTCTTCCAGAAGCAAGGACACAGTTGTTACATCTTGAAATACCCTGCAGAGTCAATTACAAAATCACAGGATGATTTGTGTTGGAAGGCACTGTAGAGATTACCAAGTTACAACCCTTCCACCACAGGCAGGGACACCTTCCACTAGACCAGGTGCTCCAAACCCCATCCAAACCAGCCTTGGATGGAAGTTTTGATGAAGGTTTCATTACCTATCTATCTTACCAGCGTGCGTATCTTATTAAACACTCCTGGCTTGATTGGTTTTTTTAAGGCCTGACATTTCACATGCCCCACACATTTGACACTCATTGACAGACTTGCTTATAAGTCAGCCTTTACTTTTGCGTGGGTTATCACTGGAACCTCTCCTGGGATGCTGTTCCCTAAATTGTACTTTAGGCCACAGCAGGCCATTTCAAGATCTCAGGAGGGTGAGATCAGCACTTCCTCCCTGCTTTCTCCACAGCTGGGCAATCCAAAGGAAAAAGGAGATACTGCAAAGCTTTACTGTGGGTTCCCAAGAGATTCAGTCTTGACCTGATTACCCAGTAAGCTTAGAAGGCAAAGGTTGTTATTATATCTGACAAAGGCATGTTTTTATTGGGACCAGCACGTATAAGAGATCAAGCTGGGACAGGGTGCAGGAATATAATAAGCCTGGTTCTTAGTTCATTATTATAGCCCATAGAGTGAGCACAAGTTTGACAGAATAGTTGCAACTTTTTTTTTTCCATACATTGCTGCAAGATTTTTCTTTTTAAAGTTGCAACATAAATACCTGCCCATAACAAAGCTGTCCAAGCTTGCTAGCAACTGTTGTTGCCAGTCCTTGTTCAGAAAGAGCACTACAAGGACACACATTCTTGCAGAGCTCTGGTGGGAAATCCCCTCTTGAAAAAGGAGCCCGTGTTTCCATGCAGGACTTTTTATGTACTGACGTGAGATACATGATACACACAATCAGCCTGGCAGAGGGAAGTGCACTTATTTATTCTGTTTATTAATATTTTTCGTGTACCCTTTTGTACCATGTAAATGGAACTAGCTTTAAAGCACTTGTATTTTGGGAGATGGCTTGAGTTTCTGCCCATGGCCCCGGATTTGCAATCAAGAATTTTTTAACAATACAAGAGAAAACCCTCAAAAACCCGACCAGCACCTCTATGATCTTGTAGGCACAGACTGAATCAGAATGCCTCCCCAAGATCTGCACTCAGGTGCAGACTGGTAATAACTAACTCATTTAAAAGAGCGCAGCTCAGCAAACACAGCATTCCTCTAATGGATATTTGGTGTACATTTAACAGGGCTTTTAAAACACTATCTGAAAAAACAGGCATACCAATGAATTCCAGCCAGAGCATGAGAAGGACGGTCCAGATAACCTCTCAGGCCTATTACATTTGGAGGTGGAATCACTGTGACCTTTAAGTGAGTCATCAGCAGGGGAGTAGCCAGATTCCTTGTGCTGTCCCTTGCTGAGAAGCAGCAGAGTGCTGCAAAGGTTCTTTTCCTTTGGTGGATAAGAGAACAAGACCCACAGATGCTGACTTTTCTGCTTCTGGTCGACCTAAGCTTGATCTCTTCTTTACTCTGCTCTTTCTCCATCTCACCTCCTGTCTGCATCTTGTCTCCACCTCCCTCCTTGCCATATCCCAGTCCCCAACACCAGTCACACACTCCTTTCTCTCCCCTTGCCTATATGATAACTGATTTGCCTTTTCCTTCTCTTCCTACTCCACAGGTCGGTCGTTTGTCCTTTCTGTAATTGTGTGAACTACTTCCCTCCTTGATTTAGGCTCCATGAGGCTTTGAGAGGGGTAAGATGTTTCTGCTGTATCACACCTGTGTAGCCAGCAGCAGCTGAGAAGGAGGGCTACTGATCCCAAACTGTGCACTTCTCACCAGCTCCTGAAACAATAGGACAAACTTCTGCATATTCACCCCTGCCCCGTGCCTCTCACATTCCCTCTTCAAGCATAAAAATCAAACTCTGTATACAACTGACAATACTGACTGCAGGAGAACGACTACTTGGCCTCTGCTATCGTAAAATTAATCTGAGTATAATCCTGTCAAGCTTTTAGTGTTTTTCAGATACTTTGTCACACAGGCACAGCAGTGTAAGTCAGCCACTGACATTATTAAGCAATCTCCTTTCTCTGGCCCAGGGAACAGAGGCTACAGACTGGGTCAAACACTGTTTCAGATGCAAAGATAGGGCCCTACAAGCTCCCACCTTCATTTTTTAAGTCTAATGTAAACAGCCCATGGCACCTGGAGGCTGGTGGGATGACCCAGGAGTCAAGAGGAGGAATTTAGGTCAGTTTACAGCTCTTATTTTCTATTTGTTTTCTAGCCACTGCTTTCAACTTAAATGACCACTGGTTTGGGTCAAACAATAACATGTAAAAGATACAGCAAGCCCAACATATGGTTTTGCTGGGAGAGCTGAATGTAAGTAAGCTGTTAAGCCTCTCCCCTCCAATCATCAGTTCTGTGAAACTGAAGGATCCCAAACTTGACAATTCAGATAATTAGAACACGTGAAGGAAGGGGAGCAAAACCACCATTATTGCAATCCCCCAACAGTTAATCTTCCTTAACCTTCACAAAAAGACAGCACATGACTGCAAACGAAACTTTAATAAATCCTCCGCAGATTCTGCTACATGCATGCAGGCTAAAGAAAATTGTCAAGGAGATGGCAAAGGAAACTACAAGCCTGAGGAAATGACAACATGCCTTTTGCAGATAGCACTCTTGCCTCAGTATCATCATTAATTTAACATGCTGGTAGAAGCTGCCTGAACTGTGTGTTAATGAGGTCTGTCCCTGTCAGATGACATGAAAAAATGACCATGGTCTGACCCCTGGAGGTCGCCAATAATCCCGCAGCGCTTCTCAAAACAATACAATGTTAAACCCAGTGTCATGGGCAAATTGGCTTTATCTACCAAAATTTTAAAAATCAAGCAGCAGCCAGCATTTTAACAAGTTTGCCCCTCCCAGACCTTGATGGTCAGGCCACTGTTAACAAGTGATCAATTAGGCTCCTTAAAAGCACTGATAACAACATTTTTGTGTCAGGGTGAGGCCTGACTGCCGGTACCTAATCTCACCCTTCCTCACGCAATAATTTCTGAAAACTAAACAACTCGAAGGCTGGATGACAACAGCACTAAAACCTCTTGCTGGGTTTCTTTTCAAGCCGCCCTCAGAGAAATTAAGTTGAATTTTAAGACAGGTAAGGCTGAGGAGTGGGGTCAGACCCCCTGGTGCTGTTGGCCTTGTGTGGGAACCAAACCCTTCCCGCTCCTCTGCCTGTAACACATATTCCCCCTCAGGACTCTGCTGATGACCAGCCTTGGTGAGATTTGTGTTCAGAAAACAAAAATGGATATTACCCTTTCATGAAAAAGATTGAATGAATGTCTGGGTGTGGTTTGCAGATCCCAGCCTTGCTGTGATTAGATTATTTATTGTTCCCGTTGCTGATCTTCCCACTCCTATCAGACACTTCCTTTGCTATCAGTTCCTGGGCTTCAATCAACACAGCATGTGGGTTCACCTTCCTTTACATCATATTCATATTGGTCCTCATTTCAGTCTTCTTGAGGCAGAGAAATTAAGACAAATTTTGGCCTGCGGCAGACATCCACTACCTGCCCAGAGACCAGTGTCAAGCCATTGGGCCTCCTCATGAGCTCACAGAGCCACATGAGTGTTGGAACCCCAGCTACAAGGCTGGGACCTTGGTTTTGCCTGCTACTGTAAAATGGTTTGCTCTATTCCTGTCTATTTTCTTTAACACTTTTTGTCTAAACATGCAGGTTACCACACAGAAAGACAATGCACCTGCAGATCTGTAGAGAATTTCATCTGATGTGATTCCTTACCTGTGTGAAGATCCCATGAAAACAAAGGGCAAACCAGCAAACACAGCTGGGGCTACCTTGTGGCTTTGCCTGAACCCCTGGGCATTGCAGTGTTCAGGGAGAGATTGAGCAGCCAGCAGTAGAGACACAGGCACCTTCTTTTGCTCTTTGTTTGGAGAAAAATAATCACTGTACCAGAGCTGTGCCTGACAGTGCAAGGACCACCTCTCCCAGGGCGCTCCAACTCTCTTACAGTGCAACATGGTCTGTGTAACATGGGAACAGAAAACAGTTACTTCTCTCTTCTCCATCCCTCTTCTGCCTCTAGGTACAGGAAACTTGGCCACCTATGGATGTTGCTGCCTCCTTTTAACGCATCCCTGCACCTGGAGCAGCTGATGCAGGCAGCAACAGTGCTTCATGCACATGCTCCATGCCTGCTGGCTTTGTGTAGGCCACTATCTGTCCTAAAAATAAACAGGCCCCTTGAAGTTTCTCACAAATCCCATTTTTAACAGAAATTCTTCACTGAAATCAACAAAACAGAATGCCAAGTCTTAGTTTTTCTTTCTACTTTATGCCTCCTTCATGCCCCTGGAGAAGGGCTATATGAAGCTCAGTATATAAAGTCTCACCCTCAAGATGTCAGCCTCAGAAACATAGTATTTTCTAAAAAAATATCAGTTAACCAAGCCAGCTAAGGCAGCTACTTACCTGGGGGAGAAGCCTGAATCCATGATGTTGTTGCCAGCTAGAGTACTGAATGGTACCTTAATGCACCAAGAAGTCATTTTTATGAGCGTTTCTTTGCAGTACAGCTGCATCTGGTCTCCACATTTCCACTAATTTCTGCCATTTTTGAGTAATTTAAAATAACTCCTATTACCTCACTTTCTCCCCTCCTGCCCATTGCATTTTTTTAGTCACTGATGTCACCACAACTCTTTTCTTTAGTCACAGCAGAAACAGTCTCTCACTTCCACTTTGGCTTCTCAGTTTCCAGTCTTGTCACCTCATTCTTTCTCTGTTCCTGAAAACTTATGCTACCTCAGGCTAAGCAAGTTTCTTTTGCTGCTATTTCTTGCCACCTCTGGTTTTATAAGCCTGGACTCTACACTGGCCACCTCTCCTCATCCTTCTTGGTGTGCCTCTGAGAAGGTGCTGTTTTTTTTCTCAAGGCAAGGTTATTTATTCTTCAATTTTTATACAAGAGGATATAACAATTCATTCTCAAGGACTTCCTATTTTAGACTTCAGGAATGTTATTGTGCTATTGGATGCAAAATCAGTTCCTGAACTGTTGGTAAGATTACTTAGGTAAGGTTTAGAAATACATCTAATAGCCATTTCCTACCCCACATAAATGCTGCCTTTGCCATTACTTTGAAAGAAAATAGGTGTAAAGTTACAGATGTGTAAGAGACATGCCCACTCAGGCCTGGTTTGTCATACAGTTCCAGCTTCTGTCCTTTGTCAACTAAAGCTATTCCAGTGTGTGTTTATGGTCCTGCTGCCCAGCCACTGAACAAAGGGCTGATGCTGGAGGCCACTTCCTTTCCAGCCAGCTCTAGCTTGGGAGTGGGATTCACACCAGCCAGCTTCTCACCTGCCCGTGCCCATCTAGAAGTCAGAGACTCCTCCTCCATGTGGTGAGGTGAGTCCAGCTCCAAACTGAAGGCCACAGTTTGCTACAGAGCTAATAGTAAGAGCTTCACTTCTCTGAGGCCTCAGCAAGACAGCTTGAAAGTGGACATGAGAGCCATCAGGTTGGAATTAGGTCACTGTGCAAGCAGGACTTTCCCATGGACAGCACATATAACTGCCAAACACAACACGAGTTCTGCCTCGATGATCTCATTGCTGAATAATTCAGTGAATCCTTTCAGTTAACATCAAAAGGCTTGAGGAATCTTCAAGGAGGGCACTGTCTCACCACAACCCTGTAATAGAGTTATCACAGGTGTGAGGGCTCGGGGAGCATGGGGAAGACTAAGCTGACAATTCTTTCATGTGGGAACATTAGAAATTAATCTGCAGGTCCAAGGTCACCCAGTCATCTCTTTGGAGACCTTCCTCAGAATTGCTCTCCACACTCCATCAGAAAGCACTGCAGACAGTTAAGCTGGCTTGTGAACTCACTCTGATAAATCACACAAGAAGTTATAAAACAAATGTTGGCTTCTACTTTCTAAATTATTTTTCTCCATTTTGTTTAAATCTTAGAAGTTATTTGATTGTTTCTTTTAGTTTCCTTTTTGGCAGCCGTTGACAGTCATACAAACAGCTGCACAGAAATTGCAAAATAAACCCACCCCCTTCTCTTTTATTTTCTGGTAAGTTATGTTGGGAAAATAAATATGAATGGCACAGATGTTCCATTTTTCTCTCTTCATAAAACAGTTTATGACATCTTGCAAATGCTGGAAAAATATTTCTTTTAAGAAAGAGATTTCTCTTTCTCAAGCACACTGTTTCAGAGGAGTTTTAAGGACAGTTACAGAGCAAATCCCATTTTTTGGGTGTTTTTTCCTGTTTATTAATAACATCAGAGAAATAAATGGAATGTCTTCAAACTAATTTAACTGGTACTTATTTGGATTAGAAAAACTATCAAAGTTGTTGGTGGCATTGATCAGCTGCTACAACAGCCCTAAGGAACAGAGTTTCAAAGTAAATGATACATCAGCTGCAGTGGAAGATGTTTAGTATAGAAAGTAAAACATCACCTCAAAACTTACAGAAAAAATAAAGAAGGTGACTTTTTCTCTTTAATTATGTAAAACAAAGAGAACTATAGTGGCTGAATAAAGCACTACAATCAAATGTATAACCACACTGTACCAAAATGCCTGCAGGCAGAGAAAACAGTAAGGGAACCAGATAAGGTACCATTCATCATGCATTTCCTCTGCTGTCAACTCACTCTGTCACTCTCATCATAAGTAATTGGACCTTTCTCTCAATCACAACCACGTGGGCTGGAAAGGACCTTGAGAGGTCAGCTAGCCCATCCCTCTGCCCCAAGGCAGCATCAGCTACGCTTACTGTCACTCCTGACAGAGGCTTGTCTAACAGCTCAAAAATCCTCCAGACAGGATTCCACAACAACCCCAGGCAACCTATTCCCCTGTCATGGTCTCTTGGCCTTTGGAGGGTTTTGTCTGGTGTCTAATCTGAGTCATGCCTGTCACGATTAAAATTCTTGGCTGCAAAGGCACAGAGGAGAGATGATTCCTGCTCTCTTTTCATTGCTCACCAACAAGTGCTCCTTCATACAAACTGTGTTCCCAGCCCACAAGTTTCCTTGGAAATTCTCTTTCCCCAGAATATTTCCCATCTGCACCCAGGAGCAGAGTTTTGGCACAGTAAAGGTCAATGCCCCAATGTCCACTGTTCTCTCCATAAGGTTATAAATGTAACAAAGAAAATGAGAAAGCGAATGCATGGTCATTTTATCTCAGGGCGTTTCCTGATTTACAGTAATTTCAGAATGACCACTCTCCTTTTACGCCCTCCTTTGCCCCATGGTTCTGGTTCAGCCAATATGCTCATTTTGCTTCTCAGACGCCCAGTAAACAACAATTATCCTCAATTCTCAGGAAGACTGTAAGCATGAAACAACACCTTGTTTGAATGGTGCTGGTAATTAGCATTCCCACAGACTAGCTCCATGCTGTGGTTGTGTTGCAATCAGGCTTACAGATTTCCATAAAAAAAACATTTTGTGGAGGAAAAACTCTCCAGCTAAGTTATTGAGAAATGTTCCACACTGATAATTTGTTTTCTCTTTGCAATAAGTTCATAGGTTTTATAAAGTAAATAGACAACCCCCTTTTTTACCAAAGAAATCCACAGGATTTTGATAGCAAGAACATGAAGTAGCTTGCACTTTTCATAGGAAGTATCCACAATGTGAGCTCATGCCTGTGCCTGCTTCCATCTTGGTAGAAGGCATTGTTTGTTTTTTAGATCCAATCTGAATAAACTCCAATACCATCCTGGTACTCACAGGTTATGAAAAACTATTCCTCGCCTAGTAATTATAAATCAGAGTAATTGTCATCAGTAGTGCTGAATCCACCTGACTGGAAGTAACAATAGAGTTCACTGTTACTGCACCGATAGCTGAGGAAAAAAAGAGACAAGGTGATTGTTAACTGAATGATAAAGATTTTAAGATGAATTGGGCAATTCAGTGTTAATGGGCAGAGCACAAGATGACCATAATTCTGGTTTCCATATGAAAAATTGAGAAAGAAAACAAAGGCAGGAAGAACCATCATGGGGGGAAAAAACCCAACCAACCAACCAACCAAACAAAAAAAACTTAACAAAAATCCCACTCCCTACTTCTAAAACCAGCTTTTTCTTTTAGCCAAGCTCAAACTGTAAAACTAGTAGATCCTGATACTCTGCACAGAAGTTCCTTATTTTTCAGTTAAAACTCTGTAAAAAGATATTATGAGGCTGAAAAGAAAGGTTCACTAGATCAAGACTTCCATGAGATTTAAGTGTTACCATCTGCAGTATGAATTGGGGTCACCCACTATCGTGATTCACTAGCAAACAAGGAAAGAAGAAAAGGAAAATGCAATCAAGCAACCATAACACAGGCCATGAATCAGGTCTCATTATTTGGGTCTGCCAAAGGCTTCCTGTGGGAGCACTTCCCTACCCCAGTTTCTTCCATCTGCGAAATAGGAGCAATACCTTATGCTATAAGTTGTATTTCAGACACTGGTGAAGCAGCATGGCTCCCCAGTGCAGCAGTGCAAATGGCCATTTACTAATTGTCAGTCTTATTATAAAATAAAAATAATTCAATTTCTGCTAGCATTTGTTCTACCTCCAGATAGATCTTGCTCAGTCGCAAGCTATATATCCAGAATAATTCTGGCCTTTTGAAAAATGAGCTTCTTTGTGACCCCTTGTATGTAGTACTGCTATTTGTAAGTAATTTGATGGTCTTTGATGCAGCCCCATAAAATTAGCACAATTGGAGCAACTAATTGATTTGCACTCGACTTCTGAGTCATCCACAAGATAATTCTGTTTCTCAGCCTGGCAGTACTACAACTCACAAACTCACTTATGACTCTTGCAGAACCACTGCTGTTCAAAATATTTCCATCAGAAGACAAGAGGAGATGAAATTAAACAAGTGAGTTGTTTTGTTCAAGTCTAGTGCTCAAACAAAAACCTTAATAAAAACAGATAAGAACAAAAGATAAGCTTTTCATCAACTCTGAGCAAAGAAACCACCAAAGCAATCAGAGCATGAAGTGATTACAAACCTGTGTGAAAAAACCACCAACTTTTAGATACACTGAAAACAATTTTTAATCCATTTATTTACTTTGACGTAAAAGTTCTGTTACAGCTCAGTTGGCATTTAGACATAGCAACAACGGAGGACTTAGGCATGTGAAATGCATCCCTAAAACCACAGATCAGTCACTGCCTACCAGGAAAGTGGCTGAACTTCAACAGCCCCGCAGATTCTGAGCTAAGACTTTCCCATACGAGCACTTGGGTGTCACAACCTTAACAGGACTGAGTTCCACTCCATCTGCTGCACACCTAAAGATCCTGTTGTGTTCTTCTGTTTATTGAACGGATAAGGCTGAGCAATTTTGGAACTCCTAACATAAGCAAGAGGTCTGAACTCCTCACAAAATGCAATAACAAATTATTTTTTTAACAACCAGTGCAGTTTTCTATTCCATCTTACAGTAAAATTCAATAAAAGCTGCCATGTTCCTGAATAAGGGCTTACTTCATCAACATGTCCTGTGAACATTACAATGATGAATGTTCCTGCCATCCTTCTTTCCTGAATTACTGACAGTATTCAACATCTGTGAAAGTATGGGCATCCAATTAAGGAACAGGAGACAAGAGGAAAAGTAAAGAGAAGAGAGAAAGATGCGAACACACATTTCCATGAACAGAAGAATAGTATATTCCACAAATTCCAACCCCTAATACAAATTTTCAGTAGGGCAGTGGTTCTACTCTTGAGGATAAAAGCGTGGTCTAATGTGGAAATAACTGAGCTTCGTATCAAACAACATTTTTATTGAAAATTCCACTTATGTTTTCACTTTCCTAAGTGATATTACACAGGAAATGCCGGTAGCTGCATGGATCTTTGAAGGAGAGGTTAGATGAAATAGGTGAGAGTGTACATTTCAACATACTAGACTTAAAATAACATCTATTATGACTTTTATGAAAAGCATGATTCGTACTTATTTTGCACTGATTTTCTTTTTCTTTCATGCTTGGGGCATGCAGCTTTGTCCTATTCCCTCTTTTTATCCCATCCCTCACTTGATGTTGCCAGTATGGGTCCCACACTATTCAAGGGGTGAGCAGAATCTCCCTTACCTTTTGGGGTGAATTGAACAACAGTTACAAAATTATGTCTCATTTGTGTGAGGTTTAGCTTAAAATTCATTGGCTCCCATGTCCCCAAAATCATTGGGTAATTTGAAATTAAAAACTTTTAAGTTACTTCTCATGAGTTAGAACAATAGCTTTTATATCTGTTGGCACATATAACTGACAGGGTACTGGCAACAGGCAATTTGCAGCGTGAGTTGCCAATGCCTGTATGCATATTTCTAAGAATAACTCAGTGTCCAAGAATTTGGCCTATTATATCACAAGCCAGGACTAGCTGACAGCTGTTTTAAATTACAGTGGACTGAATGATATTAGCTTTATTGTAGTTGGACTGATGCTTTGCTTTCTCTTAATCGTCCTAACGTTCTGATTTGTCCTTTAGCCAGCGGTTGCACAGCATTTATTTATAACACTCAAGGTTTAAGTCACAAATGACAGATTGGTTGGATTGTCTTGTACACATGGAACATGATCAAAATAAAGGACTACACAGTCAGGGAAATTTAAGCTTCTTTGCAAGGGACAGCCTATAGATCCAAGGCTAGGATTTTCCTTGCAAAGCAGAAAAGACTGGCTCTCAAACAGATCTATTCTAATTTTCCTAGAAAGAAGGCATTTCTTCCAAGACTTGCATGTTATTGTGAGCTACATACTCACATCCCACTTCAATTTCTTCTTGGGGAGTAAGACAAAAGGTTAGACATGAGCCTGCAAACTGCTGTGCACTTCAGTTAATTACTGAAGTTTGGAACTAATTTATTTTATCAAGCACTAATGTCTACTCAGGGCCAAATCTTTTTCACATTATAGACAATAGTTAATTTTCCAAACACTTTTCTGGGAACAGAGTATGGCTATTAAATTTTCTTGCATGTGAAGTTTCCTACTCCTTCAGAAGAAAAAGAATGGACATAGATTTTTGTTTTGTTCAGTTGTCAAAATAATGAAAGAAATCAATTACAAGGAACAAAAAAAGAACATCCGAATTCAAGGTGCAGGATGGAAATCTTCTACTCTCCTTGGCACTGGGAAGACCCAGGGGGGTCCCTCTGTCCAGTTTTAGGCACTACACTCAAAGGAAGATGCAGATAAATTTTGGAGTCCACAGGAAAGCAACGAAAGTCATTAGTGTAAATATAATTCATGTAAGAAATGAGAACTGTGGGAAGGGGATGGCAGAATAGAATACTACCTGTTAACAGCCTTCAACTTTGTGAAAGACTACAGTGTGACAGGAGGGATAAGCCCATTCTCCATTTCCAACAATACTAACCAAGATGCAGCAGGCTTAAACTGCAGCAACAAAATCAATTCAGACTCTTGGCATAGGTTCTCCCATGGAAAGGTCGCAAAGCATTGGAACTGCCTGCTAGAAAATGAGGGGAGTGTTTTTCTGCACAGGTTTTTGAGAAGAGCTTGGTTGTGCTGCAGGTGGAGAGATGAGGAGACCTCCCAAGGGCACTCACAACTCTGTCTTCTAAGATCATGTGATCTGTAGGGGTTTTTTATTACTCTTTTAATTTATTTGAACTTAATATGCTGGATAATAGCCTTTACTCTTTGTCATTACTATTTCTACTTGAATATACTTGGAGTCAATACTGCATGCTATTAAAAGTAAGCTGTCCAAATGTGTTCTTGGTTCTGCTGAAGCAATGGCATAGCAGTGGTAGGACCTCACTGACATGCAGAAAAAATTTATAATAAGTAAAACAAACAAAATACCACACTTCCAGACTGATCCCAAAGAGCTCCATTAATGGGAAGTTGTGTCAGACCCTTCTACGTCAATGGTTTGAAGGCTAAGACCTTTGTTTTGTTTTACTTGGTATTTCAGCCTACAAAAAAAAAAAAAGGAAGCACAAGACAGAAACCAATGTCTGAAAGTGACAATATCTGTCTCTTTATTTTAAGGCTATTGCATTGGTCAGGCATTGGTACAGTGAAAGTAGTCTTGAGTCTTGCATTCAGCACTAGGGTCTACCTAGTAGACCCTTCTCTCTTCTTCATGTAGAGAAGCCCATGTAACATTGTGAGCTATGAAGATTCTACTTAATGATACATTCTCAACTGTAATTTCATAAAGTCAACTCTCACCTAGTTGTGGAAGTACTAGTCTTTACTCCTAGTCAGCAAAATTGTGAAAGAAGAAGAGAATCACTTTTTAAAAAGAATCTGTATCTGTCCGAGACTCTTTGGATCTTTTGTGGTCTCTGTGATAAATGTGCATGAGAGAAAGAAAATTTCCATGTTCCTATGGTAAAGTTTCCTGAACATTCGTGACTCTGTGGTCTCTTGCATTACAAACCTAATGCTGCACAGAACATAACATGTTTTGTAAAGAGCCAAGAAATGGTCAGTAGAGCCTGCTAATTTTGTAAAAACAGCAACAAAGAATTAAAATAAGCAAAGTTGTCATATGGTCCAGTGATAAATGATAGTGATAACATCAATGCTGCAGCTGTGGCCTCCTTCAAAACCACTCTGTCCACAGGTGAACCAGAACAGAACACACTTTCTACCAGTGCTCCTTCTTTCACATGCACATGCACACACACACACACACACACTTTTTTTAAAATTTACTTTTGTAAAAAAAAATCTCACTACCTGCTTTATTCTTTTGGTTGAACTCCCACGTACACACAGTTAAGTCATTAACATATTTAATCCTTTATTCCACTCTCTCATGGGGATTCCCTCTTATTGCATGAAGGCCTTGTTGCCTTTGTAAAATCACGGCTCAGGCCTGTTACTTTCGCTAAGCAGAAAAGGTCTGTGGGAAAGAGACACAGCTAAATTAGGGGTAGAAAAATATGCTGCGTGACCATTGCGTGTACACATCATGGTGTGTGGTGGTTGGTTGAATTATGTTTGTTATGCTTTAAAACTCTATCAATTGATAACCGGCTCCCTGCTTTAAAAGGCTGGGTTTTTGCAATAAAGGGCTCTCCTTTGCACCTGCATCACTTTATATCGCAACACCCTCTAATTCAGTATTTAGGGATTGAAAGGGATTAATAGAACAGAGACTGAAACATCAAAATCTCTCATGATTCCAGAAATGAATAATTTATCTTTCCAGCTATTCCTCACAGAGTTGTCCATTAAAATAACCACACCAAACCATTCTTCCTTCTAAAGGTAGGTAAGCTTTTGGAAAGGGATTTATTTTTAATCAGTGCTAACAATCTATTATGATCTACAGAGTATGCTCAGTATGAACAGGGTAAATCTTCAGACTGAAGTATAAAAATCTGCTAGCCATTACATGGATTTTGAGGGTGTACCTCCAGCTTGCTACTTTGAAGACTTACCCCTTTGCCTGTCTTGAACTGGCTGAGGAATTTCCAGATATGATGTATCATTAGAAGGAAAGTACTGAATTGTGCACTAATGGTACTGTTTGAAATTTAAACATACTGGGCTTTCTTGACATGAAAAAGGAAGTATTTCCAAGAAATGATTGGAATGTATTCAGCCAGAAAATATATTTAATTATATTGAAACTGAATCCTAACCTTATTATAGATGACTACCCTTGCTGATAGCAAAGGACAAAGAAGGATTTAAGGAAAGAATTGCAAAAATATGGTCTAGTGACATAAGCACTAAACAAGGTTAAGGGACAAAGGTGCTAAACTTACCATACTTAAGCCACAGTAATCTTTCCATTAGTACATAAAAAAATCACAGCTTTCCATCTCGAGTCATTATGTTGATGGGGCATCTTTGATCTGAAAAAACAGCAATGATCCCAATGGGAAGCAAGAAGTGTTTTTGATTTTTATCTGTAAAGTCTAAAATTCCTTAGGTGAAATTCAGTATGAAATGCATCCATGCAATGATGAAGGTGAGTGAATATGTCAACATCTGTGCTTTATTAAAGCTGGACTATTTTTACTAGGCACTGAACCAGAGAGACCAAATACCCTGATAAAACCAGAAACTCCAGGAAGGGGTCTTTGAAGGTATTTCTTGCTGTCATGTAGCTGAAAAATACATCTTAATGTTATTTTCCTACATGTTTAATATAACCAGTTTGGCCCACTGCACATGGTGATCCGAAAATGTCGTCTTCTAAAAATGTACAGGGAATGAGACAGATATCTCTTACTCACCATGGGTATCAAATGCATCAAGAAAATGTGTTTTCTGATTCCCTGAGTAATGATATTTCTAATAAAATACAGCTAAGTGTGGTTAGGTCTGGAAACCTAAAATAAATAATCAGAAGTTTATCTCATTGGGATTAATTACTGGGTTCTTAGGCTTCCAGAGATGCGATTTTTCTGATGAATGAATACTGTAAAGTGAATATTTTTAAGTTCAAAATTCAAAGAAACTATACTGATCCTGTCATTTGAGTTCCCATTTAGCTCAATGTTTTGCCTAGTTAACCAATGCTGGAGTTAAGCAGACCCAGCAGAAAGGGAATCAGCATTGCTCTGGAGACACCAGACATGGTGATTTCACAAAGAGAAAATTGGGCATAAGGGTAGCAGAGAAATGGAAAGTAGAGGATGTGGAGGCTGCTGGTTTAAACTCCATGTTAGTGGATGGAATCATTCCTCAGTCTAGGTGAGCTTCAAATTAGGTCATACTCACAATGTAGATCCTCCATTTCAAGAAAGAATGACTGTAAATGCATCTCAGTGCACAGACAGTAACCAGAGCTTTTCTTTGTGGCTGGGGAAACATGAATAAATTTATATATGTGCACTTTTGCCTCAGTTCAGTTTCCATATAGTCTTATATATCGCAACTTCCATTGAGTTGGCAAGAGGCCAAAAATGAGGTGCCATATGAAATATAAAACACAATTAAAATTGCTGGAGACATCCTCACTAAGCCATGCAAATAAAATCCATTGGAAAAAAAAATATCATCTGTCTGGTTGATGTTAATACAATTACTATTCATTATATGCTTTTTTCATATTTTTATTTCCACAGAATTTCTTATGGCTCTTTGAAACTTGCTTATTAGCTATGCCTAGAGAATTATGGCAAACTTGCAAATTCTGTAAGAAATAAAATAATTTAAAACAAAGACATTAGAAACCCAAAATTACAAACTAATTGCAGAAGCACTTTAATGCTTCATAATTGGATATGGATGTTACAGTCTGTCAAGAGGTAAAGAGAAGGAAGATTAATTCTGTCTTTCACAGTCCAAAGAACTTTTGTCCTACTTCTAGCAAATTGCTGTGATGATAATACAAGAATATAAAACCAAAACCACAAATTGGTATCAATGTCACTATAATACTGCCTCTGGAAGTTCAAAGGGAATTTGTGACACAATATCAAGCTGGCTTAAGGCCACTGCATTTGATTGTGAGAACCAAAGCTTTCTTTAGCCAGCACTGAGAAATTATGATCATCTGTGGGTCCCCTGTATTTTTTCCCCTTGGATTCCCCCTTTGAAATACACAGGAATGTAGAAGGTAAAACAAGAATTATATCCATCACAGTCTTTAATTCCAGACCTCAACCTTGCATGATTCTCCTCATGCACTTAGGCTAGTAGCTGCTTGGATATATATTCATGCCACAGAGGTCTCATGCAGATTCCAATCCTCCACATCAGTTCCATGAAGATGTGCTACATTCTCCACTTTCAGCAGTAGGTGGATATGTTTTCACTGAAACCATTGATCCCTGCAACTGGAAATTCCCCTGGCCTGTAGAGTTCAAAGCTAGACACTGACAATACCAAAGTTCAGGATGGCATATACAATTAAGGAATTGCTGTTGCCATTCTATAAAACCCTCCTCTCTAGTTTGCTATCAGTATGATCACAGCTGAATTTTAATTCCCTCCCCCCGCCCCCAGTATTCAAACTTTTCAGAATGTCATGTGTCCTAATATTCCCTTTTCTTTCTTCTTGAGCTCATTTCCTTATCTAAGAACCTGTTCCAAAGCTGACTCAGGGCAATGGAAGTCTTGAAGACAGGTTCAAGAAGCAAAAGCAGTTGCAGTGCATGTAGGTGTGGTATTATCACTTTTCAGTGTGTTTTCCTGTGTGAGATAATGTTTGCTTTCTTTGTTGCCAACATATTACTATCTTCTATCTATTCTAACATACCTACTAAGACTTGTGGATTCCAGTGGTATTTTAAGCCAGAAGCTCTTAAAGCACAGGTCATGACATATTGCCCAAGGGTCATAAGCCTATTCCCCTGCCCTGCCTCTGTTCTCCCTCTGAAACAGACTTGCTTAGTCATTTGCCAGTAGTCCTGGAATCGCAGCAGCACTCTATAAATCACTGTGCCCATTCCTGCATGTTTACTTTGAAGCCCCGTGGGAATCAGCCTGCAGGATTCTGGGACATATCTAAGAAGGTCACATAGAAAACAAGCAACTGTGGAGTCATGGTGGGAAGTGAGGATGAGGATGCCTCATCACAGTGATTAGCAAGATAGATGACACCGAAGAGCTCATGATCCAGTTCAGTTTTTAAGTGTTCAAGGACCTCTGAAGGACACAGATGGAGGAAGACATCAAAACTCACCAGGAGCAAGCTTCACAAGAACATTTTCTGTGTGGATCTGCCCCTTAGTGGCATAAGGGCACAAACCTCTTTGCAAGACCCTAAGAACTGTGCTCCCTTGTTACTTTTGTAGGTTGTGGACAAAGGAGGACAAAAAGACATATTTGGAAAACTCTGTCTTCCCTTTTAATCCTCAGATTGTCAAGTGGCCAAATGATGAAATCCCTTTGCATGTGCCTTAACAGTGCAGGTAGCAAGAAATTCCCCATGCACCAGAGCTGTATGTGTCCAGTTCCTCTGGTATGTTTGGCTGATGCCTCCCTGTACACAGGCAACTCCTTGAGATGAATCATGACCTTGGACTTTTAAAAAAGCTCTTGCATTGTACCACACATGTATGTGGCATGTAGATGCCAACCAGCAGCAACTTGGATATCACAGGAGTGGCAAATAAAAAGCCTGATTTCTGCTAAAATGAAATAACATGGATGGAGAAAACTAAGCATGTTATGCTTGGAATTAAGTCCCATCTGTGTGCCTGACACTGAAAATAGCTACTTTCACTGGGAAAGCTACTTCTCATTTCCTAAGGTCTCTAGGCACTTGAATGCAACTTCCTTAACCTTTTGGTATAGACTTTTAACAGAAAAAAGACCACCCTTTGTAGGGAGGTATGGAAGACTATGATTTAGGGCAGAGGGATATTAGTGCAGTCTTCTGGCTGTGTCACCCAATAGCTGTACAGGCCTCTTTTTGAGGATGGGTTATGCCTGATGTGCTTGTATGGAAACAACTCAGAAGTGAAATCCTTTCAACAGAGCAAGGTCCATAGAGACAGGCAATAGCCTAATGTCCCTTCCCACAAACCTTACCTTGTTTATCTGCTTGGATCATCTTGGCTCAAACATTGTTACTACAGCAGCAAAATATTTAAATAGTTTAAAATATAGCAGAAACACTGCTGTCCTGGTTTGAATTTTCCTGAAAATGCCTCTACCTACAAGTAGGTTTATCTAGTTCATATTTCAAGATACATTAAAAATATCGAGGAAAGTCATGCAAAGTCAGATCCTGCTTTATGAAGTGTGGATCCAGGGCTCAACTCCTCTTTTGGGGCAAAACTTTCAGAAACACCTAGGATTTAATTCCAAAAAAATCGTGTAAATGTTACTCTAAGGTGATCATTTGGTACTGCAAACTTATTGGATCCTTATTTGGCTGGCTTTGTTATTGAATCATAGTATCAATAGCAGGGGTGTATCCACTTGTCCTGGTTGTGAAATTAGTGTTTTAAAAAATTATTTCTGTGAAAAGACAATACAATAAACATGCAACTTTTAGTGCATGGTAAAACTGGAGCTGGACATGTGCTAAAAATGAGGTTAAAGTAATAACTGTGTTGACTGCCAAGTCAAAGCAAGGCTACTGATCGCTGGCAACAACTCAGCAAGCCAGGAATTATCTTTATGCCTTTTGGCTTGTCAGGAGGATTACATTTAAACTGTTTCTAGAGCTGGGAAAGGTTTAAAAGTGGTGTCTCTATTTAGTAAATCATACTGAAGTAGAGCAGATTATCTCAGTGTACAAAAGCACCTAAAACTAAGCAAGAGAATTAATTTATTTTTAACTGGTGATCATGTACCTGATTGTAAATTTTGCAGACCTCCAGCACCTATAAATATTAGATTGTTTTTATGTTGGTTTCAATTAGTTTGGACAATTAGTTGACAGTATTTTACAGAATTCCTTATATATACAAAATGCTCTTGTGGCCTGTAGTTATTTACTGAACTCCATAGGCTTTGCTAGATGAACCAAAGTAGGAGTAGGGTTGAAAAAGAGGCAGATGCAACATCAACAGTCATCACAACTGGCCTTACATTAAAGGGACACCTTACAGGTGCTGCTGCTGATGTTGTTGGTACAAGCTGGAGGAATTGATGGACACAAGGTTGACTCCTACAGTGCTGAACACAGAAGTTCCTTTGTGGACATCCTTATTGGTGGTTATTGAAATAGGCACTATTCTCATCAGTTGTGGATTGATGCCTACCAGCAATAGGAGAATTTTCAAAGGCTCACTGATTTATTGCA
>VZTN01019502.1:0-11841 GCA_013400515.1 Erpornis zantholeuca | reverse complement strand
GGTGTGGTTGGAATGGGGTGGGGCTTAACGGAGTGTGGGGTTTAAAGGGGTGTGGCCTAAAAGGGTGTGGTTGGAATGGGGTGGGGCTGAAAGGGGTGTGGTTCAAAGGGTGGAGCTTAATGGGTGAGGCTAAAAGGAGTGGGACTAAGGAGGTGGGGCGAAGTGGGGGGTGGAGCCTAAAGAGGGTGGGGCCTAGAGGGGTGGGTGTGGTTTAAAGACGCGCGGATCAATTCGGGCGGGGTTTGAGGGGGCGTGGCCTAACTGACGGGCGTGCCTGGAGGGGGGGAGGGGCCTGAAAGGGTGCGGTCCAAAGGAGGGCGTGGCCTGACGGGGGCGGGGCGTTCCTTTTGCCCTCCCCAGGCACTTTCAAGCTGCAGAAGACGCGGCTGCGGGGGGAGGGGTGGGACCCCCGCGTGGTGCCCGACCCCCTGTTCGTGCTGGACCCCCAGCGCGGGCGCTACGTGCCCCTGGACACGGAGATGTACGGGCGCCTCTGCGCCGGGAAATCGGGGTTCTGACCCCCCAAATCCCACCGGCACCCTGGGGGTTCTGACCCCCCAAATCCCACTGGGAATTCTGAGCCCCCAAATCCCACCGGGAATCCTGAGCCCCCCAAAACCCACCGGCACCCCGGGAATCATGGAGGGGTTTAAAGGAGATCGAAGTCCTGAGGGAAAATGCAAAAATCCTGGTGGAAAACGCAAAAATCCTGGTGGAAAACGTCCCTGGGATCCCAAAAATCTCGAAAATGCTGGAAAACCTCCCCTGGATCCCCTGGAAAACAGCACAATTCCCGGAGAAAACAGTGGGATTTTGAGGAAAACAGCAGGATTTTACTGGAAAACGGCAGAATTTGGAGGAAAAAGTGGGATTTCCTCGAAAATATCCCAATTCCCAGGGAAAGCAAGCGGAATCTCCTGGAAAACAGCAGAATTCCCGGGGGAAAAAAGCGGGATTTTACTGAAAAACGTTGGGATTTTCTGTCAAACAGCATTCCCAGGGATCCGCGATGAACTCGAGGAATTTATCCAAGGAATTTCCAGGATTTTTTTGGAGGAAAAGCAGCGGAATTCCAAGGAAAAGCAGGAACGGACCCTGAGGAGGGGGCGGCTCCTCCCCTTTGGGCGCTCATTAACTCCCGGATGCGCTAATTAGCGAATAATTAGTGCCCAATTAACCTCCCCCCGTCCCCGGACTCTCATGCACACTCGGCTGGAATTAACCGATTTAGGCCGTTTTTAACCAATTTAACCCGGTTTTTTAACCCAGTTCGCTCGTGCCTGACCGCGAGGCCATTAAAAACCAGTGACTGTGCCGCGTGCTGTGCTGCGGGGTGAGCGGGGAACCGCGGGCAAAGGTTTCCGCGGGGGGGTCGCGGGGGAGGGCCGCTCAACGCCCGCTCTCCTCCGGGTGGCGCCGCTACGCGAGGCCGAGGCTTCACTAGGCCGCGCTAGGCCGCGGGTTGCTAGGCAACGGGTCGCGCTGTGACGCAACTTCCTGCGCGCCCGCTCGCTGACCTCTCGGTTACTTAGCAACGTGTCGTGTTGTTACGTCACTTCCTCCTTCTTCTTCCTCCCCTCAGCGGCGCCATCATGGTGGCCGTGTCGGTGTTCCCCTCGCCCCGGGAGCTGGGCGCGGCCCTGGCGCGGCTCGTGGCGGAGGCGGCGGCCGAGGCGGTGGNCCCCCGGTGGTGTCACCTCCCGCCGGGTCCCCCTTGGGTCCTCGGTGTCACCTCCCGCCGGGTCCCCCCCGGCACTGTGCCCCCGCACATTGGTTCCTGTCACCTTCTGGTCCCGTCTGTCCCCCCAGTTCCGCCCCAGTGCTCCCCGTTCGGCCCCAGTTCCTCCTCCAGTGCTCCCAGAGCTCCCAGTCCCCGTCCCAGTCTCTCCCCAGTCCCAGTGCTCCCATTAAGTCCAGTCCCATTCTCAGTACTCCCAGTAACTCCAGTCCCTCCCAGTGCTCCCAGTAACTCCCAGTCTAATTCCCAGTCCCCCCCGTAACTCCCAGTCCATTTCCAGTCCCTGTCTCAGTTGCCCCAGTCTCATTCCCAGTCCCTCCCAGTAACTCCCAGTCCCATTCCCAGTGCTCCCAGTAACTCCCAGTCCATTCCCAGTCCCTCCCAGTAACTCCCAGTCCATTCCCAGGCCCCTCCGCGGTCCCANCAGTCCCAGGTGCTGTCCCAGTTGCCCCAGTCCCATTCCCAGTGCTCCCAGTCTCATTCCCAGTCCCTCCCAGTAACTCCCAGTCCATTCCCAGTCCCAGGTGCTGTCCCAGTTGCCCCAGTCCCATTCCCAGTGCTCCCAGTCTCATTCCCAGTCCCTCCCAGTAACTCCCAGTCCATTCCCAGTCCCAGGTGCTGTCCCAGTTGCCTCCCCCCGGGCCCCAGGTGCTCTCGGTCAACCCCGGACTGGACCCGGCCGCTGCCGCCAGTGACTACTGGGAGCAGCTCCAGAGGGTACTGGGAGCACTGGGAGGGACTGGGAGCAGCTCCAGAGGGAACTGGGAGCACTGGGAGGGACTGGGAGCAGCTCCAGAGGGAACTGGGAGCACTGGGAGGGACTGGGAGCAGCTCCAGAGGGAACTGGGATGGACTGGGATGAATTGGGATGGACCGGGAGGGACTGGGATGGACCATGATGTACTGGGATGGACTGGGGGGCACTGGGATGGACTGGGAGGGACTGGGATGAACTGGGATGGGACTGGGAGGGACTGGGATGAATTAGGATGGACTGGGATTAACTGGGATGGGCTGGGATGGACTGGGATGTACTGGGATGGACTGGGATGAACTGGGATGGACTGGGATGGGCTGAAAGGGAGGGAAAATGGGCTGAAACTGGTTTGTACTGGTCCGCACTGGTCCGTACTGGTCCACACTGGTCCATACCGGTCCATACTGGTTCATACCGGTCCATACTGGTCCATACTGGTCCGTACTGGTGTGCAGGCGTTCCCGGGCGCTGACCCTCCCCAGTTTGATCTGCTCCTGCTGGGGATGGGCCCTGATGGCCACACCTGCTCCCTGTTCCCAGGCCACGCCCTGCTCCAGGTAACCCCTGCCGCCCTCCCAGTGACTCCCAGTAACTCCCAGTAACCCCCAGTAACCCCTGCCGCCCTCCCAGTGACTCCCAGTAACTCCCAGTAACCCCCAGTAACCCCTGCCGCCCTCCCAGTGACTCCCAGTGACTCCCAGTGACTCCCAGTGACTCCCAGTAACTCCCAGTAACTCCCAGCCCCACTGCCACCCCCTCCTCCTCCTCCCCGAGCTCCTCTCCTGCTTTTCTTTGGCATTTCCTGGCATTTTTCCTGATTTTCCCTCGATTTTTCCTCATTTTTCCTCATTTTTTCCTGACTTCCCTGATTTTTCCTCAATTTTTCCTGATTTTTCCTCAATTTTTCCTTGATTTTTCCTCATTTTTTTCCTGATCTTTCCTCAATTTTTCCTTGATTTTTCCTCATTTTTTTCCTGATCTTTCCTCAATTTTTCCTGATTTTTCCTCAATTTTTCATTGACTTTTCCTGATTTTTCCTCGATTTTTCCTCCATTGTTCCTCAAATTTTCTTCATTTTTTTCTCAATTTTTCCTCAAATTTTGCTCAGTTTTTCCTCAAATTTTTCTCAATTTTCCTTCAGATTTTCCTTAATTTTCCCCCTTTTTTCAGGGATTTTTTTCAGGGATTTTTCCCCTTTTTTCCAGCAACTTTTTTTGCCATTCCTCAGGAATTTACTCCCATTATTTAAGGAAATTTTTCCCCATTTTTCCACTGATTTTTTCCGGAATTTTTCCCCATTTTTTCAGAGATTTTCCAGGATTTTTTCCTGTTCTTTCAAGAACTTTTCCCCCTTTTTTCCAGCAACTTTTTCTGCATTTCTCACTATTTTCCTCCCATTATTTCATGAATTTTTCCCATTTTTCCCCTGATTTTCCCCCTGATTTTCCCAGAATTTTTCCCAGTTTTCCCTTGATTTTCCCAGAATTTTTCCCAATTTTCCCCTGATTTTTCCCAGAATTTTCCCCTGATTTTTCACAGAATTTTTCCCCATTTTCCCCCTGATTCTCCCAGAATTTTTCCCAATTTTCCCCTGATTTTTCCCAGAATTTTTCCCATTTTCCCCAGAATTTTCCCCATTTCTCCCCTAATTTTCCCCCGATTTTCCCCGGATTTTTTTCCCCTTTCTCAGGGCTTTCCCCCACATTCTCCCCTGATTTTTCCCCCCTGTTTTTGCCCATTTTCCCCCATTTTTGCCCCATTTTTCCCCCCCAGGAGCGTCGCCCTCTGATCGCAGCCATCGTGGACTCCCCGAAGCCTCCCCGGGCTCGGGTGACGATGACTCTGCCCCTGCTCAACCTCGCTCGCTCCCTCCTCATCCTCGCCTCGGGAGCCTCCAAATCCTGCACCGTCCAGGTCTGACCCCAAAGCCCCGAAATCCATGCAATTCTGCATCCCCAGCAGCGATTTTTGGGGTGAAATCTCAGGGTTTTGGGTGTTTTTGCAGAGGATTTTGGAAGGGGAGGAGGAGGAGGAGCTGCTGCCTGCTGCTCGTGTCCAGCCCCGCTCCGGACACCTCCGCTGGCTGCTGGACCAGGAGGCAGCCAAGGAGCTGCGGATTCCCCTGGAAAAGTGACCCCAAAAGTGAGGGAATTCCCTGGAAAAGTGACCCCAAAAGTGAGGGAATTCCCTGGAAAAGTGACCCCAAAAGTGAGGGAATTCCATGGAAAAGTGACCCCAAAAGTGAGGGAATTCCATGGAAAAGTGACCCCAAAAGTGAGGGAATTCCCTGGGAAAACACTCCAGGGGTTGGGGATTAGGATGGAAAATGATTTAGGATTTTAGGAGTCAGGAATTCCCAAAATTGTCCCCAAAAATGTCCCAGGAATTGAGGAATTCCATGGAAAAGTGACCCCAAAAGTGAGGGAATTCCCTGGGAAAACACTCCAGGGGTTGGGAATTCACATGGGAAATCATTTAGGATTTTAGGAGTCAGGAATTCCCATGGAAAAATGGCCACAAAATAGAGGAATTCTATGGAAAAATGTCCCAGGGGTGGAAGAATTCCATGGGAAAATGTCCCTGGAATTGAGGAATTCCCGTGGGAAATGATTTAGGGTTTTAGGGCCGAGAATTCCAGTGGGAAAATGTCCCCAAAATTGAGTATTCCAGTGGAAAATAATCCAGGAATTGAGGATTTCCATGGAAAAAAAAACATTCCAGGAACTGGGAATTGCCATGAGAAATAAAATTTGGGGTTTTAGAGCTGGGAATTCCTGTGGGAAAAAGATCCCAGGGATTGGGAATTCCTGTGGGATTTTGGGGGATTTTTTGGGATTTTTGGACTCTTTTTCTTGGAATTTTTTGACTTTTTTTTTTTTTTTTTTTTTTTTCCCTGGGATTTGTGATTTAGATTTCTTTTTGATTTTTGGACTTTTTGGGGACTTTTGGACTCTTTTTTTGGAGGAATTCTGGACTCTTTTTCTTGGAACTTTGGATTCTTTTTTAGGGAATTTTGGACTCTTTTTATTTTTGGGATCAGAGGCTGAGCTGGGAATTGCTGGGAAACCCTCGGAATTCTGGGAATTCCAGGGAAAATCATGGAAAATAAAACAAACCCCAGGAATCCTTTCAGGGCTGGGAATTCCGGCAGGAACTGGGATGGACTGGGATGAACTGGGAGAGGAAAAATGAGCTAAAAATCAACAGATTTGGGTCTGACATTCCGAACCTGAGCATTCCCGTGGGAATTCCAGGAACAATATCGGAATTTTGGGACCTTTATAATTTAAGGAATAAACGGTGCTTTGGCTGAGCTGGAATTTGGGTTGGAATTCCTTAGATTTTGGGGGATCCAGGGAGGAATTTGGGTGAGAAATGGGACAGGATGGACTGGGAGGGACTGGGAGGGACGGGGAGGGACTGGGGGAGGGTGGAAAGGAGGGAGAATGGGCTGAAAAAAGCGGATTTTGGGTCCTTAGGGAAGCAAGGATTGCAATAATTTTCTTTCTTTATCCATGGGAAAAATCGGGAATCTGGACTGGGAGGGACTGGGATGGACTGGGAGGCACAGAAAATGGGCTGGAAAAAGCAGATTTTGGGTCCCGGAAAGGGGGAACTAAGGGGGGGTCCTGGGGGGATTTCGAGGGTCCTGAGTGCGATCTGGGGGTGGGGACCCCCAAAATTTCAGGGGGGGGGGTCCCCAAAACCCCCAGGCGGATTCTCAAACATTCAGGTGGGTGCCAGATTCACAGGGCGAGACCCCAGACCCTCACGTGGGCACCTCCAGAGGGGTCCCCAAATGTCCCCGGGGGTCCCTGAGCTCTGGGGGGAGGAGAACATCGGAATTTGGGGAGGGGTCCCAGGTCACTGCCCACCCTGAGGGGCTCAGGAAGGCTCCCAGGAAGCACCGCGCTGGCTTATTTGCATACCCCCGCCCACACACGTAAAAGAGTGTATTTAGATTTGCATAACCCCGCCCACATACACTTATATAAAGGAGTGCATTTGTATTTGCATAGCCCCGCCCACACGCTCCCACAAAGAACCACGGACACTGCGTTCATATTTGCATAGCTCCGCCCACTAAAGACACCCCAACAAATTAATGCTCAAAGCACTGCCGTATTTGCATAAGGCCGCGTCCACCAATCCCCGCGCGCCATCGCTCCCGTATTAGCATAACCCCGCCCCCACCGCTTCGGCCACGCCCCCGCCGGCTGCAGCCGCCTCCCGCCGCTGTTCGCTCCCAGTTCCCTCCCAGTGCTCCCAGTAAGAGCCCGACTGGGAGCGATCGTGCTGCCACTTCCTTCCCGCTGCTCCCACCTTCGCTCCCGGCGCCGCTTTGGGAACCGCCCCGGGGCACAGCGCGGCTGCTTTGGGCTGGGGGAACCTGCCCGGGCCGGGCCGGGAGCGGAGGGAGCAGCGGGAGGAAGAGGAGGAGGAAGAGCGGAAGGAAAAGGAGGAGCAGGAAACGGAGAGAGAGAGCGGGAGGAGGAAAGGGAGAAGGAAGAGAAGCAGCAGAAGGTGGCGGTTCCCCCGGCCGCCCGCTGAGGCCGCAGCTCTCCCGGCTCCGGCAGCATCGCCCCCCCCGCATCCCGAGGTGAGCGGGGAGGGGCAGCGCGCCCCGAATCCATCGGGGGGCTCCGGGGGAGGGGGGTTTGCGGGGCACGGAAGGTTCGGAGCTCGCAGGACCCCAAAGCTGAGCCGCAAATGCCCCCTGGGGGGAGGGTCTCGGGTCCCACGTGGCGCTGGCCCGGGAGCGGCGGGGGAGGGGGCGATATGGGTTTTGGGGATCCCCGGGAGAGCCGGGGCGGAAGGCGGGAGCCCCGGAGTGGGGAGAGCGCAGAGGGGCGATCCCGGAGCCGGGGCAGCCCCGGCAGCCTGCAGGGCTGGGGGAGGCCGGAGCTGAGCGGTGACTTCTCGAGCTGCCCTCGGGCACCATGGAAGCCAAGGCGCTCGGCCCTTGTGTGCCCCCAGGGCAGGAGTTCCCGTTCCCAGAGCTCGGCCGCATGGAGCAGGAGGAGGAGGAGGCCGCGAGGGAGATGCCCCGGGCAGGTGAGGAGGAAGTCCCTGCCCCTTTCCCCCTCTCTCGGCTCCATCTCCCAGCCCAGCATCGCCCCCGGCTGCAGGACAACCCCGCTGCCGACGCCGTCCTGCCGGGGACGGACTGGGGGCATCTCCTTCCCCTTGGCCCTGGCACGGAGGCAAATGCCATCGTGTCCTTGTCCTTCCTCCCCCAGACAAGGAGCTGAGCACGGAGAGCAGGGAGGAGAAATGCCCGCGGCAGAAGCTGCTGGGAGAGGCCGTTCTGAGCGGCTCCACGGCGCAGGAATCCCGCGGGGAGGAAAAGCCCCGCAGATCCCGCACGAGGAGAGGCTGCAAGCGCAGCCCCAGGAGATCCAAGGAGGAGAGCCCCTCCCTGGGCAGGGAAGGTGACCACAGATCCAGCCAGAGCTCGGAGCTGGGGCTCCATGAGCAGCTTCAGGGTGGGGAGAAGCCCCACAAGTGCCCGGAATGTGGGAAGAGCTTGTGATAAGCGAGGTTCACTCCTGGTAAAATTTTAAAAGGTTTATTAGAGGTTTAATAAAAAGGACAATAGGAGGCAGAAATAAAGCAAAGAGAATTAACACAGCCAAGGGTGCTTGGCATGGTGCCAGGGGCACACCTTGGCTACCAAACCTCTTCTGTTAAATGCCCGAGTCTCACACATATTCATAGATTTCTATGCATCATTCAAATATTCCTTTTTTGCTACCCCTCGAGTTTCAACTCCCCCCAATTTCGGTCTCTGCTTTTTTTTTTTGGCAGATCTGTTTCAAAGTTGATAATCCAGTTCTGCTGGCTGATGTTTTTAGGTTATCCTGTTTTTCACATTCTGATCAAGATCTCCTCCTTTCCAGAAGCCTTAGGAATGTGCTGTTATCTAGGCAGATACCTCAGGAATGTCAGGACCTCCTTGCTGCTTTCTTAGTTACATGAGAGAAAGCATTTTGCATGCCATGATAGAACACTGCTAAAAAGTTATATCCACACGAACTACATTTTCTAACATTATACATATTCGATTTTTAATCTTTGCAAAAAGCCAATAATACAATAAATACTTAGAAGAAGCTTCAGCTGGAAGTCAGACTTGATCTGCCACTGGAGAATCCACACTGGGGAGAGGCTCTAGGAGTGTGGGAAGATGTTTCAGAGCAGCTCCAGCCTGATTGTCCAGCAGAGAATCCACACTGGAGAGAGATCCTATGAGTGTGGGGAGTGTGGGAAGAGGTTTCAGAGCAGCTCCAGCCTCACTGTCCACCAGAGGATCCACACTGGGGAGAAGCCCTACGAGTGTGGGGAGTGTGGGAAGAGCTTCAGGACGAGATCCAGCCTGACTGTCCACCAGAGGATCCACACAGGGGAGAGACCCTACAAGTGTGGGGAGTGTGGGAAGAGCTTCAGCCGCAGCTCCAACCTCACTGCCCACCGGAGAATCCACACTGGGGAGCGACCCTATGAGTGTGGGGAGTGTGGGAAGACATTCCAGAGCAGCTCCACCCTGACCATCCACCAGCGGATCCACACTGGGGAGAGACCCTACGAGTGTGGGGAGTGTGGGAAGAGCTTCAAGAGCAACTCTGACCTCGTCACCCACCGGCGCATGCACACTGGGGAGAAGCCCTACAAGTGTGAGGAGCGAGGAAAGAGCTTCACTGAGAGTTCCACCCTGACCCTGCAGCAGAGGAGCCACACCGGGGAGAGACCCTACAAGGGTGGGGAGTGTGGGAAGAGCTTCCACCGGAGATCCCACCTGAACAAACACCAGAGGATCCACACCGGGGAGAGGCCCTATGAGTGTGAGGAGTGTGGGCAGACATTTCTGACCAGCTCCCTTCTCCTCAGGCACCAGCTCATTCACACGGAGGAGAGGCCCTTCCGCTGCCCTGAGTGTGGGAAGGGCTTCAAGAGCAACTCCACCCTCACCACCCACAGGCGCATCCACACCGGGGAGAGGCCCTATGGGTGTGGGCAGTGTGGGAAGAGGTTTCAGACAAGCTCCAGCCTCACTGTCCACCAGAGGATCCACACTGGGGAGAGACCTTATGAGTGTGGGGAGTGTGGGAAGACATTTCTGACCAGCTCCTCTCTCCTCCTGCACCAGCGCAGTCACACAGAGGAGAGGCCCTTCCGCTGCCCTGAGTTTGGGAAAGGCTTCCAGTACAGCTCAGCCCTCATCACCCACAGGCGCATCCACACCGGGGAGAGACCCTACGAGTGTGGGGAGTGTGGGGTTAGGTTTCAGACGAGCTCCAGCCTCACTGTCCACCAGAGGATCCACACCGGGGAGAGGCCTTATGAGTGTGGGGAGTGTGGGAAGAGGTTCCGCCGGAGCTCCCACCTGATCATACACCAGAGGATCCACACTGGGGAGAGGCCCTATGAGTCTTCCGAGAGTGGGAAGAGGTTTCAGACCAGCTCAGAGCTCCGCTTGCACCAGCAGACACACACGGGGGAAAAGCTCTACGAGTGTGGGGAGTGTGGGAAGAGATGTCAGAGCAGCTCCTCTCTCCTCCTGCACCAGCTCATTCACACGGAGGAGAGGCCCTTCCGCTGCCCTGAGTGTGGGAAGGGCTTCAAGAGCAACTCCACCCTCACCACCCACAGGCGCATCCACACCGGGGAGAGGCCCTATGGGTGTGGGCAGTGTGGGAAGAGGTTTCAGACAAGCTCCAGCCTCACTGTCCACCAGAGGATCCACACTGGGGAGAGACCTTATGAGTGTGGGGAGTGTGGGAAGACATTTCTGACCAGCTCCTCTCTCCTCCTGCACCAGCGCAGTCACACAGAGGAGAGGCCCTTCCGCTGCCCCGAGTGTGGGAAAGGCTTCAAGAAGAACTCCGACCTCGTCAGGCACCAGCGCCTCCACACCGGGGAGAGACCCTACGAGTGTGGGGAGTGTGGGCAGAGATTTCAGACCTGCTCCCATCTCCTCACACACCAGCGCATTCACAGGGAGGAGAGGCCCTTCCGCTGCCCTGAGTGTGGGAAAGGCTTCAAGCACAACTGCAATCTCACCACCCACAGGCGCATCCACACCGGGGAGAGACCCTACAGGTGTGGGGAGTGCGGGAAGAGCTTCAAGAGCAACTCCATCCTCGTCATCCACCGGCGCCTCCACACTGGGGAGAAACCCTACAGGTGTGGGGAGTGTGGGAAGAGCTTCAAGAGCAACTCGGAGCTCCTCTCCCACCAGCGCCTGCACACTGGGGAGAGACCCTACGAGTGTGGGGAGTGTGGGAAGAGCTTCAGGCACAGCTCAGCTTTGAGCAAACACCAGAGGAATCCCCTGAGCTGTCCCCGAGGGTGGGAGAGATTTGGGGACATTCCCCCCCACAGCCTGGGAGGAGCTCAGGGGATTGTTCCCCCCTCTTTTGTAGACCCTACATCCACCCCCTCCCCTTTCCAGGGAACTTTGGGGACCCCAAATCTTCCCCACCTGGGCACCCTAAATCCTCCACCTTCCCATCCCTAAGGAACTCTNAGCCCCTGCCGAGCTCCTGGCCCTGCTCCCCCCTGTCCCGGCAGGTACCGACCCCCGTGCAGGGGAGGGGTCCCTATGCCCACTGAATCAAGGGTTAAATAGAATTAAAAGTTGATATTGAAGGTAGAAGCAAGAAAATAAGGTTTAATTATAAGCATATAAGTGTAGTTGAAGCAGTTGGAGCGAAGATAATCTATCATGGATTCCACTCAGTTATGTTTTTATAAGCAACAGGAAACAAAGATCACACATGGACTCCAAGATAGTTGGAGCCAAGAGATGAGGCCTGGATCGTGCCCAAGGGTCAGGAAGACCTGGCAGTAAAACAAAGTGAAGAAGAAGACGTCTGACTTCATCTTCAAGAGACCACCGACCCAAATTAAAGGAAGAACTGCTCAACCTTAATGAACATTCAGCTCATTTTAATACAGAGCAGGATAGGTGATGCATATGTATAAGTGTCTCAGGTGACTTATGTAAGATTTTTGTGAATATAAGGAAAGTCAATGCTTTAGAGATTGGCAGACTGATTTGGAAACTATTCCCCTGCTGCCCAATATTTTAATAAAAACATATCACTTTTTAACTGTTGGAGAATTCTGCCCGTTATGAGTGGAGTATCAATATTAGACTGATATTCATATTTTAATTAATAAATCAACACTACTCCCCAAAAATCATGCCTGGGTAGGGAAATTTGGGGTCCCTAGATAGCCCTGGGGTGGAACAGGGGAAGGTTTGGGTGCCCCTGAGACCCCTGGGGTGTCCCTGAGACCCCTGGGGTGGGGGAACTAAAGGGGGGTCCTGGGGGGATTTCGA
>VZTN01019501.1:34661-81558 GCA_013400515.1 Erpornis zantholeuca | reverse complement strand
AGAGATTGCAATAGCCTCCCACAATGAAATATAGGTTAAACATTTATATTTACAACTTAAGGCTAAGAGTCATAAAAATAAAAAAATTGTTCAAATCAATGTAAAAGAAAGCTCCCTAATCACATCATATTTTCTGGTTAAAGTCCAACATTTGGGGCCAGATTAAATGTAAATATTTATTCCTCTGGCAATAAAGACTGGTTGTTACTAATATTTGTTTCTGTGAAGATCTGTAGATGATAATTACTGCTTTTACTATGTCCCATGTAATTAAGATAGGTATTATGACCCATCTCTGAATCATACAGAGACAATGGTGAAGGAAAGACATGTTTAAAGGACAAATCTATTGGGAATTTTAAGAGGGTTTTATGAACAGACCCATTGTGTCACCAGGGCTTAATATTATCTCATCAGTTTCATCCTAAAGCAAGCAATCCAGAGAAAGACAGAAATGAAATTGACAGTGAATAACAAAATCCTGCATGCAAACCCAAGAAACTGAAATTGTTTATTAGCTCATAGAATTTCATGCCAAATCATAAATTCTCAGGATTTTCATTTTTTTGTTTTAATTATATAGATATATGTATGTATATTTATAAAATAATTTAAAAATCATTTTAACCTACAGATTCCCCTCCATTTCACCCAGGGAAATTCACTGCTTTTCACTGCAGCCTAGAATCAGCATTTATTAAAGAAAGAACAATGTAGAGAAGAGCTTCAAAACTGTGGAGTGGCAGCAAGCTGGCTATCTGAAACCTGGGTCTCAAAACTAACAGAGAGCTTTTCTCAGGAGAGCACAGTTGTTTGGAGAAAGGCCTGTGCAGAGATCAGAATGAGATTGTTCTCATGACCCAGATGGAAGCTGGTAGCCTACATCTCTGAGCAAGCAGCAGCAGCACACCAGCCCGTGTACAGCTTGCGTTTTTGGAAACTAAACAAAGCACTGGTCCAGCCCCTCAAAAGTACAGAGAGAAAAGAAAGAAAATCTGCACCAGCTGTCCAGTTGCTGCCATACACATCTCCTGGGGAGAATATGCAAACCTAATGTAGTTTGTGGGGAGGGAAGATACAATTTGGCTTTTGGATTTGGATGGTTATTGTCTCTTCAACCAGATACCCAAAGCTTTTGAGTATAATGGGTGGGTTTTTTAACATGTGTGCCCAGTCTGCTACTGGAAGGAAACTCCAGTTCTGTGACAAAAGAGATGTATGGCCATCTGCACAGCCAGGATTATGGAATTTTTTTCAGACAGAAAGGATATTGCAGTTGATTCCGGGGATGATGAAAAATTGTGACATGAACTTCAGATGAAAGAAGTCATTTATTACGAAAATCTTGCCCTTTATATATCCAGGGTCACTAGAGCAGGACACAGTCATTGGTTCTTGGGTGAACACCTCTTTAGCATCTGTGGTTAGTTAGAGAATAACAAGTTGGAATAAAAAAATGTAAAAAACACCACCTGCAAAATATAGTTTACAAAAACACACAGGATGGTTTACATAAACTTCTCCTGGTTCTCAGCTCTGCTTTGTGAGAAAGCAACTTCTTCTCACAAACAGGGCCGAGAGCTGGAAAACTTCTCCCTGACTAAACTTGTCAGCATCTACAATAAGATATAAAATCAAAACAGGCTGTTTAAGCAGACTTAACAGGAAGTATGTGAGAGCTTACTTAATTATCACAGGTAATGATCGCTTACGCTATTTGATATGGCAAGATCCTCTTTGGGGAACAAATGATGAATGTTTGAGTTAGAAACCCCAGCCTCACAAGAGTATAAATACACCAGACTATGTTCTTTTATCATTAGATGATGTATCTTCCAAAATAACCTGGCATATTTATGAGACACTGAGGAATTTAATAAGTTGGGGTGGTTAAGACTGAAGCATAACTATGCCCTAAATTCAGCCTCTATCATATCCTGCCAACTTTTAATTACTTGTCTGCTTTATGGAAACTAAGCCTACAGGAACCTGTGCATGGTAAAAGCAGGCAAAATGGTGTTAAGGGTTATATGTCACATCAAATGGAAATTTAGACAGATTGTCTTGGAATATTAAAATTTTAGTTAAATATATGTGTGAGCACTTCAAAGTAAGATCTATCCTTCCCTCTCTGGCAGTTATGTTGCTTACATGGCCCTGTCCACCACATGGCTTTGTCTTGGCCCAGATCCACATCCACTATGACTCCATTGTTTCTAGCAGAACTCCAGTTTGAGTGTTGATGGCATCTTCCATGTACAGTAAAAAGAAAATTGTTGTAATGAATGCAAGCATCAAATATTTGTTTGCATCATTACTCAGAAAAAGTTACTGTCAGACAGGACTATGCAAATCCATCTTTTGCTCCCAGAAATTAAGATATTCACTAAATCACCAGTATTTGCAGTCTGTTTCTGCTGTTTACTGCCTCCTGTTTCAGTACTGTCACTTATTTCTGTTTTCCTTCTCAGAAAGCAGTTAGAGTAGAAATGTGACTATATTGGAAGACAGATTTCCATCTGTTTTGCCTTTTTATCAATAGGTTCATCATCAGTTTCCTCACAACATGATGAGAATCTGAGAAGTTTTATTAGTTTTTGAAATTTTCACTGATAAAAGTGTATATATATAAAAAAGTCATTCTTTGATTTCTGCTCAGAACATATGTGGATTTTTACCCCAGATTGCCATATTTCCCAGTATGTTATCTTAAATTATTCTCTATCGATTTGAAATGTCCAATTTTCATAAGAGAAAAAGAATATTTCATATTAGTATATCTTGTACATCTTGCCCATCTTTGGTTTAAGCAAGCCTGCTTGCATCACACTATTGCTTTGCTTATGCAGGTTTTGCAGAACAGCAGTGACACTAAACATTTGAATCCCTGACAAGAAGAAGTATGGGCCCCAGCATGACTAGAGGTGCTTTATTTGTGTCCCAATTCTAAATTAATAGGATTTTCTGATTGAGAGTATAGGTAATTTAGACAATTAAAAAATGAGCAATACAAATTAGATCTCTTAACCTTGTTCCATACCTGCCAAAAAAATTAAATGTGTTTGTTCCAAATTCAGTAAAATTCCCAGCTGATATTTTATTTGTTCACAAGTTATATGAACAACTGATTTCCCTCTCTTGTTCTAAATTAGTAATTTTTAATCTCTTCCCACATCTTTTTCAGTCTGTTAATACTATTTTGGTGTTTTTTTTCTGAAGTCCTGTGATAAATACTCTAGACATTCCAATAAATAAATAGTAGGTTGAAACCAGGACACCATGTTATTTCAAATGAAATTACTTCACATGAAGCTTCTAGACAGAACACAGACAGTGACCAAAGTGATTAATTGATATTACTGTATATTTCATATAGGCTGAAAGACAGGTGAGCAGGTTTCTTATCTAGAACTTTCAATTGCCTCCTTTTTTTTTGCTGTATATTATAATGTCTGAATGCTTTCTGTACATCCAGACAAGCCTAGCATGCTTTCTAGGTTTTGGGTTGATTGGTTGGTTTTTTAAAGACTGTTAAAAGCCATTTATTTATTAACAAGTAGTGAGATTTCTCCTTTTTGTTTTGGATTAAAATTATAAATTGAATTATTTATTTTCACATAAAAACTTATTTTGAAGAAAGTGCAATTTCATTATCCTGTATTTTTTTTTTCACATGTGGCCTACCAAATGTTGAAGTTATACCATCAGACAAGTATAAAAATGCTTACTTTTCTCTGACCTCCAGTCCACACAATCACCTTTCTGTAACATTTCTTTTGCAGTGTATACATATATAATACATATTTGTTTATTCCATTCTGTAGCACAGAAAATTAATGCTTGAATAAATGCAAAAAAATACAGATTGTGACATAAATTCTTAGTTCCAGAAACATTAATTACAAAAAGTTCCAATCATTCATGAAGAGTATCACAAGTGTACAAACCAACTTATTTTACAGACAAAAAGAATAATTAAAAGGAGATAATACATATAAGCTCTTCCAGCAGCTTTTGATGATATTGTAGTAATAAGTTGCATTTACTGAATTATAAAATGAACTGCTTCTAATATTTTTTTTATTTCATTATGAAGTTTTCTAGTGAATGGCCAGGAAGTATGGAAATTGGGCAAAGTCTGGCAAAGAGTTATTGAGGGGAAAAAGAAAGACTTACAGAGTGAAAACCACACATTTCTCAGAAAGAGATTGGCAGAAATAATCACAGAAATAGTCTATAAACTCCTAGAAGGTCACAAGGAGATTAGTGACAGTTACCCTGGATCTACCAAGAAGAAATCCTGCTAAAGCAATCATCCCTGTGGTGGCTGAGGCTCAGAGGTTGTGGGCAGGGATAAGCAGCCAATGCAGGTGTCCTCAGTAAGGCTGTTGATAACATCTTACAGAACATTCCTAGAAGCAAGCAAAGGAAACACCTGAGACAAAATTTTGTTTGGAAAACTACAGGTTGGCTTTGCATGCTTATTGTCAGGGCAGGAGGGTGAGCAGAGGGCAGTGGTTGTTCAAACTCATCCTTGCTCTCCTTTCATTTTCACAGTGAACTGAGAACAGCTTGTAAATTTGCATGCAAGCAGCACAAAGTTGAGGGGGACTGCAAGTACAGAGAAGGGAGATTTTGAATTTAATGTGATCCTAGGAGATTGGAGGATTAGTACAAGATAACCAGTGTGTAATTGAGTAAGATATTTTTGAGGTGTATTTATGGAGGAAGGCCTGTGATTCTGTTCCTCTATCTGAATTGAACTTAGGGCAGTCCTGGTGCAACATAATTCAGGTAACATTTCTCCTATTGGAGTTATATGCCATATATTTAAAGCAATCTGCTTAGCTGTGTGGGGCCAGGCAGTGTCATGTCTGATGTCTGCTTGCTCATCCACTGCGTGTCACTGACTCAGTGATCACCTACTTTATCTGGGAAATAAGTCCAGTGCTCATGGGTCTTAAAATTGGGCCATAATCCAGAAAAGTGTTAGACAGCAAAGCTTTGAATCTCTTAGGATGAAATAAAACCCTTCAAAATAAGCCGATCATGGAATTTTAAATTTTGATATTTGTTTTCTGTTCTAAACAATGAATGTATAGTATCTACAAATACCCACCTATGAGAAGGTGGATAAAACACTCTGAAGGCATCCAAGCTGTCTTTCTGCTTGCTGGGTTGGAATAACACTGGTTTGCCTTATTGCGCAGGATCATTCTGAAAACTTCATACACAGGGAACTTTGTCCTCTTACTGAGTGGTGGCTGGGACTGTAGTGCAATTTGGGGTCAAGTTTAGCTGTAACTCATTGAATTCCTGGTGCAGGCAGGGACCAGCTCTCCTCTCCGTGGGAGCAGTGCCCTCTCCTGTTTGCCAGGTGCTGCCTTGCCCTGCAAAATGCATCCCCTCCCCTGCACATGAGCATTCAGGTGGGCAACATGCAATCATTCAGTCTTTCAGCAGCAGAAATGATAAAAAAGCCTCTGACCACCAAACTTTTCACCAAATAGATTGTTCATAGTTACATTAGTTTTTGACACCACTATGTTTGGAAATAAGTTTCCTATCTACTGTACTATCCCCCACAGAGGCTTTGGATAATGATTTTTAACTTACAAAGATAATATCTCTTATAAAGAAAAACAGTCTAATCCTACAAATTGGAATTGCCTTTGGTAATGCTTTTGCTGTGTTTTTATGCTTTTATAACAAGTTTAAAAGCTTTGGCTTCTGTGTTTATTCCACAAAAATAAAATGGCCCTTCTCAAGTTTTTGAGCACTCATTGGACAAGCAGTTGACAGATTCTCTTTTATATTTTCATTGAGGCTCTGACACTACTTTTGTTGGTACTATTCCTTCAAAATCCTTTTGCTATTAGCCTCAACAGCAACCAAAAACCTATGGTAAAAATGGCTGGGGGAAGAGATTGGTGAAAGGGGGAGAGAAAGATTACAATCTAGTCAGAGTAATAACATACAGACCAACTCTGAAAACAAAGCAATTCATTTATCAAAAAGCCAAAACTGCACCCTAGTGAAATTTTCACCCAAATCTTTTCACTTGCATTTCCTTTAGTTTTTAATATCTTAGATCTGCAAATTCATACAGATAATTGAATATTGTGGATGCAAGGGAGAAACACTGGAGTTTTTGAAGTGGGGTGGTTGACAAATGTATAAACTTACAAATTTAGAAGAAAAACACACAATGGAAAAGAAACCTGTTGCTGGGAGATCCTAGTTTTACAGATCTTTAGATGCAGCTATTTTTTGACTCTTAACTGGAAAATGAGCTGCCTGTTCCTACAATATTTTTAATGTCAAGGCAGCCTGCCAAAATATCACAAGTATTGGTTTAACTTCAAAGGAGAAAGTATTTTGAGTGAATCTTGGGGCAGCTCTCCTCAGGTTTTTTTGATATTTTATCCTTTACTTTGTCACCTGAAATGTGCCTTCTTAGTCTTGTTGAGATTTGCTGCCTCTGTCTTAACATATTTCTCTCAAAGTAGGTCTTACCATCTTGAGCAATAGAAAAGAATATGACATAGCAAAGATACCCCAGCCATAGGTACCAAGGGTTGATGGAATTCTTGAAGAGAAAGGATCTAAAAATCTGATTATAGTACATACTCATGAAAAAGATCTGACAGTATTTTATCTCTTACAGTGTTCATACTCTGTGCATATATACAGTGAAAATCCTTCCCTAGGTATTGGAACAGCTCATCTGGGTCATAGGTCCAACACTGGCAATAATTCAATGCAAATAAAGTGGGTGATTTTGCTGCTGGTTTGTTCTTCTTGGTGAGTTTTTTGCTTGTTTGTTTTAAGGGTAATTACCTGTGCTTTAAAACAAGTAGTCACTTGATTTCTGCCCTCTGTGGCAGTGAGTTCTGTGCCCTTTTGACTGGACTGTGCTACATTCAGCAAAATCCTCAGCGGATGCATTGATAAGATGTCTGTTCATTTCTCAGCAGCTGTCTTGTGAAAATTGACAAGTGACCTTCAAGGCAAATTATGCAGCATTTTTTGTTCATCTGTGTTCATAGATAGGTATTTAGGCTTTCATTCTTTTCTCCCGTTTTCTGTTACTTCTTTTTGCTTCTGATTTTTTTGTCTCCTCTTCGATGTTTATTTTCTGTTGAAGGTTTTTAATGCTCGATGTTCATCATTAGGTTTCATTATTATTTAATGAATCTTCATTCCAAGTGATATAAAAAAGCATGGGACTGTTCAGACTACAGATATTTGAACAGTGAATGTGTGATATGAAAATAGGCCATCACAGGTGCCTAAAGTTTATGCTAAAATATTAATATATCTGCATGTTTGGAAATGCAAAAGCATACTTTTCATAATTTATAAAAAGGTGAATCAGTTCATTCTGTACATCACATTAAATTAATTCCCAGTCTCCTACAGACAGCTTTGGAGGGTTTTTTTTCTGTTTTAGCTTGAATTATTGAAATCCTCACATAATTTCTTGGTTTTCTATTGACAGTCGGTAAGCATTATTATTGGAATAATTTACACTAAAGCCAACCTGTTGACTCCAATGGGATTCTTTCTAAAGCCTTTATCCTCTGATGTACCGCAGATGAAAAATTTTGAAAATCCTGTGTTTCAGTACAGGCTGTAATGAGGTCTGAGTCTGAAATTATTCTGTGTCTTGAGAGGTAGCAGGTTTCTTTTTAAGGCATTGAACACTTGGTAGAACTGTCCAGAGATGTAAGTCACCAAAGTCCCCTCTTTAAACTAGTGCAATATACACTCAAGTTTAATCCTAATCTCAGTCTTCAAAGAAAAAATGTCTTAAAATGCCTTGAAAAGGCAGAAAACTTATACACACACAGCAATTCAGCACTCTCTTATACCATTCTCTTTTCTTGATTATTCTTTCAAGTTTCTACCCAATTATTGAAAAGGAAGCGAAAACATCTTATGTGATGTGGAAAATACTGTTTCATTAAGATGTGGTATTGAGATCAATAAGAAGAGCCCTTCACTTAAATCAGATTTATTGCTTCCAGCTTGTTAACCTTTCTTCTCAGCCACTGACCATTTTGTTACACAATGGGCCACAGACTTCACATTTATGGCTTTTCTAAAGTGCACTTGTCACTTCCACTATAAAACCTGACATTCACATCATCTTGGAAGCTTGATAACAAAGTGCTGCAAGTGCCCAGCATGAGGCTGCTAATATAAAAATATGTTCCACAACACTAAGGAGCCACCATGAGTGTCATTTGCTAATTATCAGGAGAACAAATGTCCTTGGATTAATGTGGCACAAGGAAAACACTGCAGATTTCTAGACAGAAAAAAGAAGCATTTTTAAAGGCTGGTGATCTAGAGATAACTCTTGGAGTACCTCTGGCAGCACTATTTCTAAGTAAAACAGAAGAGTGGAAATAAAAGACTGGTTCTGCCATTGTCCACAGAGAAGCATAAGGAGTGAGTTTTTCAGGAAGATTTAAAATACAGGAACTGCCATCCTCAGTGAAAATGGTCAGCCCAAAACCCATCCGTTTTTAATGGGAAATTTAAAATATGTTTTTTCCCATGTGCATCACTTTACAGTTCTCTACACTAGACTTCACATGCTGTTTTCATTACTCAAGAAGTCTCCTGTAGCAGATTTGTACTCCTTCACTGTCTGCCCTTATCCTTTCTATCTGGAATACAATTGCATCTGATGCATGCTTTGCCAGCTTCCTGCTCACCCACTTTTCCACAGCCTTCATGAGTGTGTTAATCAGTACAAATGGAACCAGCAGCCCACCAAATTCCACCAGTGACCTCCCTCCATTCAACCTGTGCTTGTTTTCCAGCTCCTTTGGAACAGTTATTCTCACAGAGTCTTCCCTCTTACCTCATCATTGTCTCAGCTCTTTCTTTTAACACTGAAGCATCACTGTTAAAAGCCTTCTGATAGAGGTGTCAAGGTAGGAAAGAAGCAGGGAATGAAGTTTGGAGGCTAGCACCTGTCTCAGGTTTCAGGGAGGGACTCCACAGAAACATTCCCCCCCCCACTCCTTACTTGTCACCACTGTTGTCCAAGCCAAGCAATTCATTGTTTGACTTTTCCGTAAAATTTACCAAAGAAAAAATGACTTGGCCCCAGGGCACTCAGAGATGGGAAAAGTGACAAAATACATGCAGTTGAAAAATAAGCAAAGCACATAATGTTTGCTTTCTGTTACTGCTTTGGCAGTGATCTGTGTCATCTGAGAGTTCTGTACTCTTGACTGTCTTTGAACACTTCTTCTTCAGCTGAGAAGTAATTGATTTCATAGCACAGGGCTTTCAAGTCCCCTGCAAAACCTTCTGCTCCACTTTTTTTTTCCTATAGATTCATGTCTATCTATTCCCCTGATTTGAAGAATCAACAGCAGCTTGCTTTTTTCATATTTTCTCCTGCATAGCAAGGATTTTTCATTTTCTTCTTCAGCTTCTCTCTTATCGTTTCCTGCTTTTATGTCTCTGATTTTTCTACAAGCTATAACCATCCAGTTTAGTCTCATCAATCCAGTATTTCTTATAACACACGCAGGAATCAAGTGTATACTTGTTAAAAGTGTAACCACAGGACTCTTCTGAGTGCCTTGAAGGACATTCCTCTCCTTCTTCCTCAGCAGACTGCTTGCAGCTATTCAGGAAGATTTCGCTGAAGACTGAATACCACACTCACTGTTATCTGAATAAGAAATTGCATTTTAGGAAAAGCCCAGGGAGTTCAAAGCTAAGTTCATATTCATTTAATTGAAAATCAAACCCAGTCTTTGTTCTCAAGAACCTTCTTGCTTTAAAGGAAATTAAATGTTTAGGCTTCCAAGAAAATTCATACATACTTTGATTTTTCTTAAGGCACATGCAGAAGTTTCTAAACAGCTTTGTGCTTATATTAACCAGTTAATTGGACAAAAGATATGCAGTGACAGTATCTGCTGCAACTGCTATGACATGAAAATTCAGTACATCTCAGATGCAATGGCACCAATCAATGCCATGACAGAAGAGAATCAGGTGTTTTGTTTCATTTTGCTCTAAAATGGACACAATATGGTATTATTCATTTTCCTTAAGCTATGACATTGAAAATTTGTCTATTTTGTCCTATAAAAATCAAATACTTTTAGCTTTCAAGAAAAGGTTTTTATTTCCTAAGGCATCCACTCACTCATTAAACGAGGCAATTTCAGCACAGGTAATAAGAGGATGGGCTTAATAATCCATCTTTAAATATCACAGTAGTAAGAGCTGTCCCCATATCTCAGCTGAATGAATTCAGGAGAAATTAAGTGTCTTTAAGTTCACCCTCAAAAATCTCGTGGTTGGGTGCAGCATAACCCTTCATGATAACAGGGTCAGCACACTGGAACTGCTGCTCACCCACATGAAAAGAGGCTGATGAACACCCATTAAACAGAGATGCCCAATGGAAATGCAGAGGTCTTTGGCATCAAGAGAGCTTAACTTATTTAAGGTTTTATAGCTAGGCACTGTGACCTTCAAATGGATATGGATCTGAATATTAATTTAATAAAGAAGTAATGAATTCACAAGATAGAGAGCAGGTTTTTGGTTTGTGGGGGTTTTTTGTTGTTATGGTTTGGTTTTGGTTTTTTTTTATCTCAGAGCAGCCAGAATTTTATCTTTACTTTCTGGGTGGTATTTTAGGAATTTGTGATGGTATTGTTAAATATACTACCCCCCTGTTATTTCAGTCTTCAGGTGATATTTCTTCCAGATATTCTGTTAAAAAAGCTTAAAACACTAACGTCAGTATAATTCTTTGCAATAAGAGTGGTTGGGCATTGGAATGGGATGCCCAGGGAGCTGGTGGAGTCACTGCTCCTGGAGATGTTTAAGGAAAGAATGAACGTGGCACTCAGTGCCATGGTCTAGATGACAAGGTGGTGTTTGGTCATAGGTTGGATTCTATGATGTCAAAAGTCTTTTTTGAAGACTAGCTGAATTTAAAAATATAAAGAACTATAATAATAATAAATGCAGAATTTATTGATAAAATAAGTTTTTACACAATTTCTGTTACATTAAAGTACTGAAAAATAAAAATATTCTGTGTAAACTATGACCAAGCATTTGTTTATTTTACAACTTTATGTTATGATTGGCACTAATAAAGATTAATGTGGAGCCTCCTGTTCTTCATCTGTCTACTCGGATATTTAGCACTAAAGTTGGAATAAAAAGTCAATCCCATCCAGACTAGATCTCATCAAATCTGATATGCTGTAAGCCCCAAGACAGGATGGCAAAAAGGTGTCTGACACAATCTGCCTTCAAAGATATGAAAGTGTGCCATTCTTGGGCCAGGTTCAGGTCTTACTGCCTCATTCAGCTGTAATTTGACATAATTTATTAACAGTTTCCTTCTCTGATTTGCTGTCCATCAAGAATATCTTTGCAGGTTAATGAAAAGTTTATGGTTACTTGACATTTATAAAGCCTAAAATCAGAAGCCAAGTAATTCAAAGAGAATGTGAAAGCTGAGCAAAGGAACTTCAGTTGCTCATAACTTTCTTGGCATATGAAGTTCTCCAGAATGTGAACTACTTCTGCATGAAGAGCTTTCCCTCACAGAGACCTGCTCCTATGCAAACAAAAGCATTAGGCTTGCTTTGAAATTAAACAATGTTCACAGGCTATACCTCCTTCCTGAGGCTTTTTTGATAAAGAAAAAAATATATAAATTCTGCTGCTTATCTTCCTTGTCCTCTGTATTTCTGTGTGGGAATCCATGCTGTGTTTAAAATTGGTTTGTAATTGATTCTTATATAGCCACAAGTGTCAACTGGAAACACTGAGATAAGTTTTCATTTGATATATGCAAGAATAAGAAAATAAGAAACACCAATGGATACACAATTTCATGTTGGAAAAACATCAGTGTGAACCAAGAGATATTACTGCACATTAGAAAAATGAAATAATTAAATTTTAGAATTAAGCTAATTAAGAGTCACAATCTATACTTACCTTTTGACCATTACACACATCTTTTAACAAAGGCATTCTTACATCTTCTAACAACTACAGACATTCAAGTACATAATTTTTAATGTTCTTACACCTTTCATATGAGAAGAGGCAGAAAACACCTTTCTCTTTGCTGCTTTTTGACTACCAAGGGAAGAACAGACATTTAAAACCATCACTGCAAAAAGTCTTCCTTTCCAGGTGTGCAAGGATAAGCCTGTTAGGGGCTGTTACTGAACTGAAAATAAACATTTTGGGCCATTTTAGGCTGGTTCTTTTGGGGAAGAACAGAGGCATGCCACTAGCAGGAAGTGCCTTGGGACACCTTCTTTCTCTGCCCCACAATGATCTCTTCCTTTTCTTCTGCCCCAACAATGCTGAAAAATTTCTTTTTCAGTCCACCTTACTCTGTTCTGTGAAAAGGTTTGTGGAAAACATCTTCGAAGAGGACTTTTAAGCTATTAAAATGCAGTGCACTCCCATCTGAGCCTCACAAGAGAGTAAACATGCCAGTAGGGACTGGCCAGGATTTACATCCATGTGTGGTGATAGCCCAGGTTTGCTGCTGATGTCATGAAACCATTGACTTGAAAATTTCATCATATAAACTTTAATAACATGATCCTTTTCTTTTTAAAGGGTAATTCCTGTGTTTGCAATCAACATGATTTCCATGGGAAAGCTTGAGGAGGCTGTTGCTCCCAATGACTTTCTGATTTGAGTATACAGTTCACCAGTGGTGTAAAATGAGCAATAATTGTGCAACCAATATTCATTTTAAGACATATGATTAAATTTCCCTGGATCATAAAACAAAGGATAAAAGTAGTCGTAAATAGTTATCAGTTATAAACATTTTGCAATAATTTCTAATCTCTCCCATGTACAAAAAGGAGATTTTTAACAAAAAATCAAGTGTGTGAGAAAATGGATGATTTCCACTAAAATGTCTGAGTCCCTAACATATTTTTCTAAATCTGAAAGCTTTTTAGCCCAAACCATTTTTCTTGAAGTTTTTTATATTTTTGGACAGTAAATTTTGGAAATGCTTGAAATGGGCAAAAGTTTAAGAATATTTCAGTACTTCTGATAAATTTGGAAGAAATCTCTTATTCTCACAAAAAAAATAAGAAGCAGCTATTATATAAAAATGGGAAAACTTAGAAATATTTCAGTCAGTATTTACTTGTAATTCATTGACTATATTTCAGTCATTCATGTGAGCTGTTTTATTATCAGAAGCTTCAAATTAGGCATGTATTTGAGTGCAACTCAAGTGATTATTACAGTGCAAGATAAAAATCTTAATCACCAATTTAATAATCTATGGATCTTGTAAATATTCAGGTTATGTTAGCATTAAGGTGCATTTAAAAACTGCTGGCTGCCGAATATTAGCTTTTTAATTGACTGCAGAGTGATTTGCTTGGCTTCTCATTAGCTAGAAAAACTTCCCGTGGTCCCTAATCACCTTGTAGAGTGAGTTAAAGTGTACCACCGTGGCAGCACGTCTGAGATAAATGTGTTTGCAAGATACAAAAGGTCCATGATCTGTTCTGCATTATCTGATGAAATGCAGCCTTGCTGGAAGGCTTTGAAAATGAAGACGTGTAACATTTTAAAATAACTACAAATCAAAAAGATAAAAATTCATTGCAAAGAACAACAAGCAAAAAAATCCCCCAAACCCTCCACATAGTCTGTTCCCATTTCATACGAAAGATTTATCATAACCCAGGAGCTATTCGGAAATCTTTCCAATTCCCCAAACCAGATCTTGTTTGCACTGGGAGGAAGGGTAGCAAAATGTACAGATAACTACTTTCATTGCATTTGCCTTGTTTAACTTACTTTAAAACACTTTCATAGTACAACAAATTTGCAGGGCCCATCAGAAACATACAGATAAAATGTGTTTCCCTCCCAGACCTAATTACACGGTGTGATTAGTGATCAAATATTTTACTGGTTGCAGTCAGTGCACTCACTTTTATGTAGATGGAGACAGCTTACAAGCTGGTGTCCTGATTTTTCAGGACTCCAGACTACCAAGCAAGGGGCTGCTCACATGAACTGAAAGAGTAATTCCCAGGAACTGTCCCCAAAATGCTGCCTATCATCTCTTTAACACTAATTGCTGCTAGAAAGAGATCCATTTAAGATCCAGGGAATGGAACTTTCTGTCTTCTGAAGATACTCACCAAGGAGCAATTTTTTTATCATTGCTATTTATTTTTTTTCCTCAGAAGGATGATCTGACACACATTGAAGTTCCTACTTTAAGCCAAAATTCTATGGTCATTATACAAAACCTCTTTATTCCACTTATTGGTTTTATTGAAGTGTGGCCCAGGGAATTTACTCAACAATCAAAAAAAAAAAAAAGGAAAGCTAGCCTGTCAACTGCACAATTTTTTTATCATTTAAAAGTATGCATCAAAATATATTTGTCTTTAGGTTGCACATCATGCAGCTCCAGAATGTAAGCATTTTAGAAAGAAAACTATTTTAAGGAAGGCTAGGATAATTATTATATGTAAGAGAAAAAAAAGCAAAATTTTCTTAAGATACACTTCTAGGAAAGCAAATAACTGATTTGCAAATCATTGGTTCAACAGAATAGCTCCAAATATTTAACCAAGCTCAAACAGAAACAATATCTCAACTAAAACTTGGAGTGACCTTAATAGACCTCATCCTAACCTCTATTTAATATTGAACATTTTCATGTTAATTTAAAATATTTATGAATACCTAAATGTCTCATTCGGCTTGCTGCCTAGTACTTTTAAAACTTCACTGATAACCAGCCAAACTATTCCCAGGTAGTGAGGAGAAAAATAAACAGTGTGATTTGACTTTTCAACGAAGTCTTATTGAATGAAGCATGCAAATGAAAGGAAGAAGCATTGCAAAGTCAGTTTTCATTTAGCAGGAAACAATTGCTAAGGGCTGGAGTCTTTGGGTCTGAACCCCAAGTTAAAACCAAAATAGAATAAAATTCTTCTCAGTGGTGCCCATAATAGACCACAGAGCCAGATGAAAACATGGATTCTGTAACTATTCACACATGGATTGCTTTCTGAATGATAAACTTCATCCAGACAAGAGTCATGTCTTAGCCAAAACCAGTTTTCTGAGTTGAATAGAGGAGAACATGGGTCAAATATAAGGACTGCTAAAACAGAAATACTCTGGTAGCATGACAGATGTTTCCAAATACAGTCTTTGTGGACTGAGAAAATGAATACATCTTTTTTTGACTTTCCCCCAAAAAAAGTGCTGCTAGAATAAATCTTGAAAATAGGTACAAATTTTGTTCACATCTTTGAAGATAGTGCTGTTTACCCAGCACTTTTTTTTTAGGCTTGGCTCTGTCTTCCTGTTACATATTTGTAATTTTAGAGGATAAGTAGCATTGTTGCGTTAGTGGATACAGCTATTCAAATTACTTATGTGTATTAATAAAATCTCTTTTGAGACTTCCTAGCAATATTTGCCAGATTTGTCTACCATACCTGCTATCAAGGTCTCATTCATCTCTATAGTATATTTTCAATTCTTTGTAAAATTGCCTAATTTTTCAATGTCATATTATTTCTGCTATAATTCTTTAAGATTGAAATTCATCCTATTTCAAAAGTTTTATTCAAGGCTTGTGTACCACTGAAATGCTACCTGAGCTTTCATATAATGCTTTGTGCCAATCACAGACGAAGTAGGATTGCAATCTCTAAGGCTACTTGACCCTTCTTTGTCATTATTTGTGGGTTGCCAATTGAGAATACTTGAGGAAAAAAATCTCTGTGTCTTGTTTATTAAACTATATGTCCACTACCTGAAATTATCCTTTTGCTATAATTAAATATGTATTTCAAGTTCTGTCAACTGGTTGTATAAGACTGATTTTAATGGAAATGCCTGGAGAGCTGATTTGCTAAAATAAAAGCCTTTCAGAGCTGGAAAAGCCCAGCCACTACTTAATCCATGATGTAGACATCTTCAGTAAAAGTTAAAAATTTAAAAGTGACTAAATACATTTGGTTGGTTTTTTGGGTATTTTACTAATACACCATATTTGATATTCAGTTGTTTTAATTTTATTTATATTATTAATATTAAAGATACCTAAGTATATGGACAAAAAAGAAAGCAAATTGTTATTTCAAAAGCATATATTGCATTGAAGCATAATTGCTCCTATTCCAAAGTCCATCCCTCCCTATTTTCCCTCCCCATTTCTGGAGGAATCCTTGTTAAAATGTGGGGAGTTTAGTGTCCCTAGAAAATAGATTTTGTCTGTGCAGAGGACTAGTGGTTCATTTTAAATAACATTTCTTCCACATGTTCAGTTAGAAATTGGACACATATATTTTAGTTCTTATTATAAGATAGATATATTTGACCAGTCTCTCAGGTATTTTCCAATATGAGCTTATACAAAGCATTTTACCTTTTTGCAAATAAACCTTAGAGTATATTCAGATGTGTTGAAGTGTTTAATGTATTTGGCAAACCAACAACATTCACTGTGCATTTACATATTAGAAGAAGTGTTTTGATACATTGTTAAAGAGGAATAAATACTTATATACATTAATTATCACTAGCAACTCTGAGAGCTTTGTTCAGCTGCTTGGAACACACATTGAGTATATTGTGTAATTGACTCACCCCTCTTCTTGGCTTAGTTTGCTATATAATCTTTTTAGAATAAAATAAAGAGAGGCAACTAAATAAGTAATAGTGATACTTCTGAAGTTTGCTACTTCACTTAGCTTAAAACAGAACACTTAGTTCTCATTATCTAACTAAACTACCATGAGACCTTTGTGAGGATAGAAAAGTCTAAGGATTCTGGACTTTCAACTGATTGTCAGTACCTAAACACCATCAGCTTGAGGTATCAATGAATGCAATTTCTGTAAAAATAAGAATATAGGGAAAGTATTTTTTCCCCTAGCTCCCCCTCATATAAACCAGCTAAATATAACTGCATAACTCCAAGTAATTACTCTAAAATTCTTTAGTAACTGTCCAGATCAATTTTTTTCTTTAGTGCAATTTTTCTTTTTTTTAATTCGTCATATAAAAATATGAATTCTTGAAAACAGGAAAACATCAGGTCTATACTAGGAAATAGGTCCAGAATAACACAGGACTTTTTTTAAAGCGCTGAAAACTCAAAAAAACCACTTTAGCAATAACAGAATATGTTGTTAGATGTAGTCTTTTTAAACAGTGCTACTGAAGATAATCAATTATTATTCCATAACCATATGTTTCTTTTCTTATGAAATATTGGAATCTATGGAACCTGGAAATTGTTCTAAAATTATATGATTCCTACATGCAAACTATAGATGACTTCCAGGAAATCAGGGTTTAAATGCAACTTCAGTAATAAAGTAAAAAAAAAATACCAATTAGAAAGTAAAAAAAAAGTTCTCAGAAGAGTGTATTGACATCATTAACAATGAATAATGAGGGAAAACATAAAAAGCTTCTTTAGGATGCAACAGTCAAAGAGCATATTGTAACACTACTTCTGTAGAGCATACTATTTAATGCAGGGCCTTGGACGTTTCAAATGTGTTGGGAAAGCTATGGTTTTTTCAATTACTGTTCCTTTCATAGAGTGATTGACATTTTGGGGTTGGACTTTTAATGGGGCTTGAGTCCAACTCACCACATTCAGTCTGACCTTGAATGTTTCCAGGGACAGGGCATCTGCCATATCTCAAGGCAAATACTTTCAATGTGTTATCACCTTTGTTGTAGAAGTTTTCTTCCTTATATCTAATTTAAATCAACTCTTTTAGTTTAAAACCATTACCCCTTGTTCTGTCACAATAGAACCCTGCTCTCTGTCCTCATCTTTCTTATAAACTTCTTTTAGGTTCTGAAAGGCTGCTCTGAGGTCTCCCTGGACTCTTCTCATCTCCAGGCTAGACAACCCTGATTCTCTCAGCCTGTATTTGTAGAAGAGGTGGTCTAGCCCCCTGATTATTGTCATGGACCTCTTCTGGATTCAATCCAATAGGTCTGCATCATTTTTGTGTTAGGGGCTCCAAAAATGCAGCACTCCAGGTGGGGTCTCATGAAAGTGCTGGTTGTACTCCTTTTGGTGCAGCCTGGTATGTGTTTGGCTTTCTGGGCTGCTGGCAGGCACTGCTGGATCATGTCCAGCCTCTCGCCCAGCAGTACCCAGAAGTTTTTATTGGCAGGGCTGCTCTTGATCCCTCCATATTCCAGGCTCTGTTGATGCCAGAGTTGCCCTGAACCAGGTGCAGCACCTTGCCCTAGGCTTTGTTGAACTTCATGAGATTCCCGTGGGCCTATTCCTTGAGCTTGCCCAGGCCACAGCACTCAGCCTGGTTTTGTGTGAAAATTTGCTTTTTTATGTTTGCTGAGGGTGCAGCCAATCCTTTCATCTCTGTCATTAATGAAGACAGTAAACAGAAGTGGTCCCAATGCTGATCCCTGAGGGACAGCACTTACTACCAGTGTCCATCAGGATATTGAGCCATCAACAACCACCGTTTGGATGTAACCATCCAACCAATTCCTCATCCACCAAACAGTCCATCAGTCATATCCATATCTTGCTACCTGTGTGCTCCCTGTAGGGTAGGTAGTATTCACTAAGGATATGAAATATCTCAATACAAAACTGACCCTGTTCATATCCTGGACCTAAGATTCAGCCACGATTTCAACAAATTCTTTAGTCTGCTCCATTGTCCCATTGCAAAGGCAAGTTAGAAGTGCACAAGATAAGCACACACATGATTTGTTTTGGCCAAAAGCTGCAGATAAATTCCCAAACTTTCAAGTTCTTTTTGAAGCAAGTCCAAGCACAGAATCTTTCAGCATTGGTTCCAACTCTGCAAGAAATAATTGCTTTACTCACACAATATGTGCTTGACATTTCCTGAAGAGCCAATTTTTGGTACCCAAAATGATTTCAGAGAAAAGGATAAAGGAACTTTATCTCAGTTATGTCTGCAATTTTGTTCTCTCCTTTCCAGAGTTCTCAAAGGCTGTTTCATACATCCCTGAGGGGGATAGCCTCGAGGAAAAGCAAGCTCTTGGTTGTATCTGTTTTTTTCCCAGCTGTGTTTTACATCTTGTGGTGTCATCAGGCAGTATATCAAGAGCATTACTGCACTTGACTTTCCTTATTTTCTCCTGACAATATCCTCAGGGTTGATAAATGGTCCTGCTTTTGTATAGAAGGCAATGTATTTATTTGGATCCTATATATAAGTTCATGAAATCATGACATTCTGCAGCAGTGAGTGGAGCAACAAGCAAGGGCTGTTACATCAGTTAACTCTTAGGGGATGGTTGCTGTTATCTGTCTTCATCATTTACTCCTTGAGGACTGAAAATGGGTATTACTAATAATGAGTTGCAGTTCCACCATCAGTTTTATTGCCATGCAAGCTAAAAAATAGTATTATTTGTATTTTGCCTGTATTTTTAATTGGTCTACATTTAATTGGTGTACATGATTCTGAGAACAAATGCAGAAGACAAACATTGCTTATAGATAGTGTGAGGAGAGAATTGAAAGCAGAGAAGAGAAACATAATCTGTCTTGCTCACTTTTATGCTGCACTTTTTTCCTTAAGCTTGCTAATGCTTGGGCCACTGTCTTAGTGCTGTTTATTCTAGGAATCACAAGGTGAGTTTCAGGGAGCATAAAGACCAGGCTCCCTGCAGTAGTCTTCAACACATTCTTTCTTTAACTGCAGTTGTCAGTTCTAGCTCTCTCATAAAAATACCTAAATTGATAAGACACAATAAGAAGAGGCTGAAGTACATGGCAGCGAGGAGCATTGTTTCAAAGCCATGAGAAAACGCATTCCAATCAGCCTAATTCCACACACAGCCTTGTGCCAGGGCTGTTGTATACCCTGCAGTCAGGCTTTCTGACTGCCTCTGCTACTTGAGATGCAGGCAGTCACGCTTTGGCACATCTTTCTACTCCTGTTCTTCCACAGCTCAAATGTCCATTTCATGCCAGTATCAGTTCTTTCAATGGTCCTCTGAAAAAAAAAGCTATAAAATACATGTTCTGTAAGTTCTTTGGAACAGGAAATAGCTCAATTCAATTCATTTTCTAGAGTTTGTTGACAAGAAATCACTGACCTATCTTTCATTACAATAGAAATGACAAGTGCTCCTAATAAATGGAAAGGCATTTATTTTACGGATGCCAAACCTGCTTCTGCATGTCCCAAACAGATGGGTTCACAAATCAGTTGGCTGCAATTTCAGAGGAATGCTGGAAGTTTATCCAATAGAGAGCTGGTGTAGAGCCCAGATCTGTCACAGGAGTGCCCCAAGGAGCTGCTCTGTAGCGGCCCTCACTTTGCCTGCTGCCATCAGTGGGCCAGAAACAAGGAGCAAACGGGATGGGAACCATCATGGACTTCTCGTCCCCTTCTGCTGTTACCAGGGATCATATGCTTTAGATTATTCCATAAGCAAGGAAGTGGTGTTGACTACTGACTCACTGCCAAATATATGTTTACTAACTGTTCATCTCTGAGTATAACTGAATTAGGAAATACATTTTTATTTATGGTGTCATTTTATTATGTGCAGTAATTTTGTTTCATGGGATATGTCACCCAGGGGGTTATTTGTACATAAAGGGAGAGATGTTAAACTCAATCTCTCTTATCGTGAGTTAATGAAATTAAACCACAGCAAATAAATTGATGTAATTTGCTGGCACACAATAATTTCCATGTCTGGGTTGCTGAAGAGCAGAGCCCACTACCATGTGCAGTTAAAAAGTGATTAAATACTGCATTTTTGGATGGCCTAGGAGGACATACAAGTAATTAATCAGAGCCTTGAATTACTTTTGAGATATTTTTGGAAAGCTACTACAGAATGTACTTGTGTATTCTTTACAAAATTCAGTTCAATTATTGCTTTCGGATTTCTTGTCACTTTGGAACCTACACCAATATCTCAGTTAATTCATATCAAAGAAACCATTATGACATATTCCTTCAGCAGCCATCTGTGTCACATGATAAGTTGTTCCTCAGTTTTGCTTCTGTAACACAAGTGGCAGCATCAGTAAATTTGCTGGGAAAAATTTCCCTGTGGCAGTAGATTTGTTCACCCAAACAAATGGCCCTGCTTGAGGCAGCCAGCAGATGCTGTCATCTACAACACAGCAATCTTATCCTCTGCTCCAGCCCAGTTGATTGCAACTCTGAACATTTTAAATATACATAAGTTAGATATATTGTAGCTGTATAATCCAGCCACAGAGGCACCAGCTGCAGGTAACTATTAGTTCTTTTCTTCTGTCCTTTCTTTTTCCTTCTCCTGGTCCCCACCTTCTTCCCTGCACTCAAAATATATCTGTGTTACATCTGGAGGATGGTTATTTATTTGTTTATTTTGGTAGTGATTTGCTGCCATTGAATAATTCACATAGCACAGTGTCATAGCTTTGCCATGGTCAGGTTAGGCTGGACATTTACATCAAGTCCTGTGGCTTCCCTTTGCAACTACACAGGGTCTGTCGTGACCCAACAGCTGGAATTTTAAATATTGCATGAATAGCCTGTTAAATCTTAAATGACTGTGGTTGTAGAATATCAACCACCACTGAAAGAAGTAATTAGTGGGGTCTGTTTGTGACTGCAGACTCTTTTTTTTAAAATGAATTTCTCTACCTGCACTGAAAGTACTGCCCTGGCTGATTTTCCAAGTATTAATAAAGCTGCAGAGAAAAAGATATGCATAATTTCATTAGCTTTTTCTATTTTTTACCAATGCTGTTGGCAGTTGTTTCATAGAAGGAACAAAATTCCAATTCACTTTTCAGTGATCTAAATCTGCTAATGCAATGAAAATTCCCCTTTCACTGTCCACAAAGGTGGGGTGCCCTCCCACACCCTAAGTGGCCATGTCCTTGTTTTTTTGTGTGTTGTGGCATATCTGTTGCCTGGATAGAGCAGATGCTAGTTCCTTCCTTTCTGGCATCTGGAAGCCTTTAGGAAACTGTCTTAGCTGTTCCCAACTGGAAATTTATTTGCAAACCAGCACTTGCGTATGGCTCTTTTTCTATAATTATGTAACACCTTGGAGTGAAGCGTGAATACTGGGATTAATGTATTTTAGTAAACTCAGAAAAGTTGGTAGCTGAATTTGGTTTGGCAGGGGGGGAGGCTACAGGAGAGAGAAGCTGCCAGAAGCTTTCCCCATGTCCAGTGGAGCCAACACCAGTCAGGTCCAAGATGGACCTGCTGCTGGCCAAGGGCAAGGCTATCAGTGGCAGTGGTAGCACCTCCGTGATGCTAAAAAAGGAAAAAAAACCCTCAGCAACTGCAGAAGAGTGAGAATATGTGAGAGGAACAACTCTGCAGTCACCCAGGTCATCGAAGAGCTCCCATTTATATGTGCACACACATATATATGCACAAACACACAGAACACTGGTGAGGAATGAAACTGATTGTTATTTTCTGTCATTTTTTTCTATGCATAAATTCTTTGTTAACATAGATGTCATAATGATGGAGTAGAGATAAAGTTCAAATAATGAAAATATTAATGTGTTGTTAAGTAAGCACTTCTTTGCCTTCCTGTACAGATACCCATTTGTGCAAACAGACCTAAAATGCCTGTGCAATTAAGCAGACTTTGTGCAGTGATAATATTTAGCAAGTGTGTTTCAGTGTTAGAAAAACAAAGATTTTCTTTGGAGTAAATCGCTGAAAATGCTTTTGAGCTGAAGAAAAATTTTTTTTGAAAAATACAATTATTGACTTACAAAGATAGTTCATTTAATCCCTCTCTCCTACCATAATTCATTTTGAAGATGTTCCCTTTTAAAATGTATAGCAGAAAATACAGTATTTGTGCTTGTCACCATGTGTTAATTACACAGATTTGTTTAGGACCCTGTGTTCCTTAGGCTATTAATCCATTAATTTTCAAAAGCATTCACGTTCTTTCATGTGCTTTACTTCTTACCCCTTGACAAAGCCCTGTCCAGTTCAGGTTTGTATCTGAGTACCTCACAACAACTTGTGTGTTTTATCTTTACTTTTCCTTACCTACCAGGTAAGGAAAAAATATCTCCACTTTGGTGATGTGAGATAGCCCATGTGCCTTATGAACACTCACACAAGAAGTGTGTTACTGCAGACCCACCTATAGCACCAAGGTACTTTCAAACTGTGCACAACAGAAGAGTAATGAGTTGTATTAGTGAGATATTGACTCATATTCTTGCTCACTAGGAAGTCTAAATAAATATAGAGCTGCATTAAGCTTTCTGGTTCAAACAAGACATAAGCAATGGCAGGTGTGTCTAGGGAGCAAACAGCAGCAGCATGCTGCAACACAGAGAATATCAGAAATTTTTAGTTGTGGTCAGCCTTCACTCCATGTGTAATTATTAAAAAAAAAAAACGGTATCACTGAACTGTCTCAGTTGTCGATAAATCGTTAAAATTATCTGGTTTTGGTAGCATGGAGATCACACCTGGCTAATTAGAGCTTCTATCTCCAATGTTTGTGGTCAGACACCATAATATCTCTTCTCACATATGTTATTTCGTTGGAAATGCTCTTTCATTAACTGACAGGGATTTGCTCTTTTAGTCAATTTTGTGCCTGATTAGGGCAGAAGAGGGGCTGGTGTTGTCTCATCATCACATGCATACAGGTCAAAGGGTGAACCATCAGAACTTCTGCATCTTCTATATCCAGTTTGCTTCTTGTGCTCGGCTCCAGGCATTATGAATTCACCATCAACTACAAATATGCTCCATACACTACACTACACACACTGTTTAATGTGGAGAGAAGTTTATATCAAGCCTATTTCCCCCCCATCTAGAATAATGTTCTATGTATCATTTATTCCAGGCATGTGAGAATATTGAAAAAAATTTTGACCCACAGTATACTACCATTATTTATGCATAGGGCCCTTGAAGAAATATTTAAGCAAAGACAAAATGGAGGTACTCGTTTATGGCAAAGCTATTTCACATGTTAAACTTATAAAGCATTATCATCAATGTGATACTAAGAGCAAGTAAGCTTTTAAAAGTGAGCTGGGTTTGAGTAAGATTTTTTTTTCTGCCCATCACATTTAATGGAGAAAAAAATGGCAAAAGACATTTTTCTGTATCCTTTTTAATGGCATAGTTCCTTAAATAAAAACTATGAAAATAGGAAGATGTTCGGTGCAGAGATTAGGAATTTACCCCCTATTTTATGTCAGAATATAAGTCATGAATATTTCAAATCCTTGATAAGAAATGATAAACAGTTCATTTAGCCCTGAGTCATCCATCAAACAGAAGTGCATATTTATACATCCCTGCCAAGCACAGATCTTTTAGGCAGCACCTGGGAAAACTTGACTGTTAAACTGCTTCAGGCTGAAGTCTTGTCTTGGATATCATTTTGCTTCCAAACCTCAAACCCAGATCTTGATTCTACCTCCTCAGTTGCAGGTCAGCTCATCCAGCCTTGGTCCACCCTGCCCCTTTCTTGCCTCAGATTCTCTTATTGTAGTACAAATTCTCCGTTCTTGGCTCCAGACTGATCCAAGTTGCACTCACATCTATATCTTTAGCCTTGGCATACATAGTCTGCCTTTTGTTCCTCCCCTCAAATTCCAGGCAAATTCTTGCTATTTCCCAATCTGCCAGCTTTTCTGCCCTCTAGATCAGGTGGTTGTTACTATGGCATCTGGGTTTGGCCTACATGATACTGATTCCTATGTCCTTAAATACTTCCTTGAAAAGATTTAAATTGTGCATTTGTAAAAACCTTGGGTTTATGATTGTTTAATTGCATTAATATAAAAGGAAATTAAAGTTACTGCTAAGAGGCCATTTGCAGTGTCTCCAAAGGATTTATCTCATGTATTTCTTTAATTAGTGAAGCATTGAATTGTTTTCCTCCATGAGAGTCAATTGAATGGGAACAACAATCCTTAAACTTGGACCTTGTTTCCTGTGCATCAACACTAGAAAGTCAGAGGCCAAATTTCACTTAAATCAATATTTAGATGACTGGGTAGTTTTCTGCAGAATGTTGATGACTGGACAATCCTGAGACATTTTGAAAATTTTCTGTTTCCAGGACATCCAAATGAATTTAGACTGTAAAAATGCACTGGGCTGGGCTGTGTCCCTTGTGCCAAGAAGGAGCTAGGGTAGTCTGTGCTACACTAAGACATAACCCGAATTTTAAGAGAAGAAAACCAATTTTTAATTTAGATATACACTAGGAAAGGCAACATTTTAATGAATAATTTTCTTGTAAAGCTTTCTTCAGTATGCATATGATTACATGTCATGTGAACCACTGCAAACAGGGGAATCAAGAGATCAAGAAATAACAGATTTCTTTGGGAACAGAAATTTCAGAGAAAGATACAGAATAACTGTGGAAGGATCTGCTCTTTGTATAAGAGTTTGTCAATTTATTCTAGGTCTAGCCAGTGGGTGAATAATGAAAAGGAGAAGATGACAGATTTCAGAGCTTTCTTTACACTGAGTTGGAGATTGCACTCCACTGGAGATGTCCTTGAAGGTATAGTGATGCATTTTGCTTACATTGAGCAAGTCATAGAACGTTTTCTCTCTCTTTCCTACCTTACTTGTACAGCAGTAAAAGATGCAAATCTACTTGAACCTTGAGTATTGTCCACCACATACAATAAACACACAGGTGAGATACACTGTAAAATCAATGTAAGGTATACTATGGCACACGAAAGAATATCTGTGAATAAACTGTTTAAAAATAATCATCTGGATGCTAATGATATTTTAGTTTGAAATCAAAAATCATTTAAAAGAGAAGCAGGGTACTGCAGAGGTGAGACCTGCAGGCTGAAGAACCTCTCTACATTTTACAGGAAGTTTTCTTGGCTTATTACCCAAACATTGCACAGAAAGGACAATAATAAAAAAGCTATTCATATCATACATAACACATATTTCTTAATTACCTTATTTTATTTAGTCTTTAGTAATGTCCCTCATGCCCTAATACTGCTAATACTACAAAAATCTGGGATCTTAACCACTATTAATACTTGTCCATCTGTAACTACCACAGCTACGACAGCAACAAAACAAAAAGGAAACACCTCTTTTATTTGAAGAAATACTTTATTTTGTTTTGAAAAGGATATACTTAGTTATTTATCTCATGTTAAAGGAGTCTGATCTATTTTTTGCAAGAGAAAGATTGGATTTTTAACTAAGTGAATGAATATTGATCACTGAAATGTACTGAAACCTGCTTACCTAGGTGCCATGTGAGAACTACCATGGTCTTGAAATATTTATTCACAGTGCTATTTTATTTTCACTGGACCACAGAGTAAGAATTGATGTGGCACTGCTGTATAGTAGTGATGTGATGTGGTACAGAATATCAGAACCAGTGTCTGTGCCCTGACATAGGTGTATTCTTCATAACATTAGCAGGCATACATCAGAAAACAGGGAACACCTGGATTCTTCTCATATGGATGAACAATTTATGATTCTTGGATAAAGAAAGGTATCAGATTAGATGGAGTTCCTACTCTAGTGGGTTTTGCTGTCCTTCTTACTGCACCTGGAAGATGCTGCATCTCCCCTGCACAACCCCAAACTGGGTGTCCCATCTGTGAATTGTCTATGGCATCCACACTTTGAAACTTATAAGCCACAGAATATATTGACTCCCCTAGGTTCAAGTGCAGACTCCTCAGCTCTCTTGCTTTAAATATATTTTTAAAATTCATTTTAAAATAATTTTTAAAATTCCAACCTTGCTGCTTGGTCTAACCCTTTAACACCATAGCAAGTCCCCTGTCACCAATCTGACTCACAGAGCATATGCACACAATGCATGTAGCCTCTTCCCACTCTCATTCTAGTCTGGTGCCAAGCACTTGGGTTTCATATCTTGAAATTTGAGTGAATGAGAATCTTTTTGAGCTTTGTATGGAGATTCAAGTCTGCTGGTACTCAACACAAAATTTTTTTGCCTTTTTAATTGAAATGTCATTTACTAAGAACCTTGCTTGTTACACTTTCCTGGAAACCTTTGTGTCCCCACAGACTGCGAGTACTTATTTTATTAAACACCCCCCTAATATATAGATGCTGATAGTACTTTTTATTCTTCTGAATTCTCATAACTCAACTCAGAAACTACACCCCCTCTCCTCTGGACATCGTTTATCACTAAGTAAACATCATATATTTCATCTGGAAGGCAGTTTTACCAAGTGAGAAGATTTGCTTCTTCTAACTGGCAACAACTGTTCATACAAAACCAGAAGCAGTGTCTTACACTGTTTTTAAGTGAATAGAATTTATGTCCCCCTAGTGAAATGAATAAGCTTTTTGCTTTATTGCCTTTTGACAAAGATGTAGATAGGTATTTGCTGAAGGAGCAGAAAATATTGCAGTTTAGTTCTGATGTATATTATATTGCATTTAGTGCAACACACACAAGTGTTAAATATACACTATATTTTTTGCATTACATCACTCTGAGTGTTTAGGGCTAAGACTTACATCCATATATGCTGATATTTGTGAGTCATATATGCTCAAAAGTCTGCAGATATTCTGATTTTATTGGGGTAACTTAGAATTCAAAAACTGTGTATTTCAGAGTATATATTTGCTTGCTTGCTTTCCCTGTCCACCATCTGAACATTTTCAAATATTCCACCTAGACAATCCTGTTGAAACCAGAAGGTTTAGGATTTTTGTCTCTGAACCATGAAGATTTTTAAGCAAATTCTTTTTCTTTAGATGCAACAGAAATTGCATCGAAGGAACATTTTCTGGAGCAATAATAATCCCAAACCTGTCTTCAAGCATTGGGTTCTGTAATATCTGCAGTAAATGATTTACTTTGATATGGTATACTCTGACCAGAAAGTTAAAATAATCTGAAAGACATTCCTGTCCATGGATTTATGAGATTCCAAATAAAGATGAATCAATGCTTCCCTGTGAGAAATACAGGAACTAGATTAATGGCAAAATGGATGGGAAATGAATACATTACTATTTTTGTGACATTAACAATGTAAATTATTCCTTTTTATTTTTTTTTTTTTCTGTATGTGAATTACTTCAATTTTGGGTTCTGGCTTTTATCTTGCTTCCTCGGACTGAAAAATGTCACAGTAGAGTCCCGGGGATGGCAAGAAACCATGGCAGTAAGTTCAGATGAGAAGAGCCATAAAAGACATTTGTTAAAAAAATTTTGTCCTTTTTATAACCAGAGTTGCTAGAGCAGGACACAGGTATTGCTGCTTGGGTGATCACCTCTTCAGCATCATTAGCTAGTTACAACACCACCCCAGAACAAGGTAGAATAACAAAGTCTAAAAACGCCAGAAGTGAGATGTAGTTTGCAAATACACATTAAAGAGTTTACATGAAATTTCTGCTGGTTCCCAGCTCCATCTGTGGGAAAGCAACTTCTTCTCACCAACAGGCAGAGAGCTGGAGAATTTCTCCCTCAGCTTTCACAGAAAAACAAAATTTTGTTATAGATGCTTAGAAAGTGATTTAAGGTACTTTAATATTTAAAAGAGGTTATCCTTTGTATAGATATCATTTATTCAAGTCTTGGGTGTCTTCAAGAATCCAAAGTTACAAAAAGGGTGAAGTCTTAAAATGCTATTCAAAATTTTTACTTTGAGTATATACTTCTTGAACATATATACAGTAAAAACAACTGATGAACCTAGGCTAAATTGCTTCCCTGGAAACAACTTCAGCTATTTGAACTCATCTAGTTAATTTAATATATGGCTCAACTTCAGGCTACCTGGTATATGTATTGTTATTTCGGGCACTAATCCTTGACAGGGATGGGGCAGGGGAGGGGGAATGTAAAATCTAACAGTAGCACTTGTATTTTTCAAAAAATGATGCCTAAGGTTACAGGCATAGTTCTTCAGTGTTTACATATGAAAGTGCTCTTTTTCTCAGAAATTGAGGTTTAATGTCCATTAATATCTGGGAACAAAGTTCCTTTGAAAATCCTCTGCTGCTTTATTGGGATGCTAAAGTAAAGATTTATGCTTTTAAAGTTATGCATGTATGTAAATGTAAAGCATCTCATTTACAAAAATCATCACCACGTCAGGCTGTAATTGGCTATCAGCCTCAGCACAAGTATACAGGACTGAATGCCTGTTCTTAGCAAAAGTTAATCTTCTTTCCAAATGAAAAATGAAGACATTTTGGACACTGGCAGGATTTTGCTACCTCATTCTGCCTGTAATCCTTTTGCAGAGGTGTTTGCATGAAATGAAATTTTTTTAATATTAATTTCAAAACCGAAAATAAATTTGTTTACTCAGTGGCAAAACCAGGCTGTAATCCTCCAGTACATCCTTTGATCCAAGAAGAAACTTTCAAACCTTTAATCCTCAGTTTTGGAAATCTTTTACTGAGACTAGCTCCAATTTAATTTCATTCATCACCTTGAGACTGATGAATGATAAATCCAGCTCATTATCCAGAACTCGTTTATTTTCCTGTCACTTCCTTTTTTTTTTTTTCCTTTGATTCCCTTCTCTATTTGTGCCTTCTCCTATTCCAACAGTTTATGTGGATAGTAGCTACTCCAACATGGTTTACATTGAACACAGCAGCCAGTCTGTGCACTCATTTGGAGATCTGTGTAATGAAGGGCTGGGAATGCTTTCACCACCAAGCCCACCCCCAAGCTATTCACTGACTAGAAAAATACATTCAAAATTGATGTGTTCTTAGTGCTTAATGTGTTGAAAATACTGCTACAACATCATATAAACTACAAAACTCACTAAGCTGAAATGCTGTTGCATAAGATGCTTTACATTGTTAAGTGCCTTCTTATAAGATTCCTAATACATTTAAAGATACAATAATCTGTGAAATATCTTGAAACATTGATACCTTATTACTGATCTTGTTATTGAAAGTAATGCAAATTCTTGCTGCATGGTGCCTTTGAAGAAAAGGTACAAGGAATGCAAGGAGAAATTAAAAAGAGAGTATATGTGCAGTACATACATTTGTTGGCTAGAAACCCAAATATTTTCTTGTAATGATGTGTCTTGGTAGCTTTAGATAGCAGGAATTTTCATGGAAATTGTTAGCCACCTAAAGTATTTCACTGTTTCATTGATCCACTTATGCTGTCAGGATTAGTAAACCTTCTTTGATCTGAAGGTTGGTGTTAGAATAGTAATCTCATGACTTCTCTTGAGATCAATAACATTTTGCATCAGGTAGTCAGATTGCTCCTTTTGGAAATAAGTGCTTGCAAAAGGAAATTCATAATTGTGGAGAAGTAAAAAGGTCAGATATTCTGTAATTCTTCATATTTGCAGCCAAATACGTGCTGCAGATGCTAATAACATTTTTTTCTACCATTTAAAAGAAGCTATACTGCAAGGTTTTTTAACTATTTGACATATAATTAACAAGTAAAAATTTTATTTGCATCCATTTAAAATAAGTTTCCTGCTGCAAATCAGGATTATTTATTAAATGTATTTTTATTGCTTCCACATCTCTCGTTTTCTTAAACTGCAATATTATTTTGTCTAAAGGCGGCTCAAGAGTTTATTAAAATTTCGTTAGCCACAGACAACCCAAACAACCAAGTAAACAAAGCAAAATTAAAAAACACCAAAGAAAGAAAAACTAACAGGATAAAACTTCGTTTTAAGCTCAAATTTAGTTTCATATAAAACTTCCTCATCCTTACTCAGGATATATTATAGACTTACAGCAATATTATTTAACTTCCATACAATAGCTGCAGGTGGTTTTATCCATCAGTTTTGCATGAATGTTTTTTTATTCTTATATAGAATATTTTTCATTTGGGCTGTATTCTTTAATTTTGAGCAGACAAACAAGCCTGAATTCATTTGTTTTTAAATTCACAACAGCTGATCTGACATTCTAACCATAAGCACTGTTTCATCAACCAGAGGGAAAAAAAAGCGTGGGAGAAAATGAGCATACAGTGGAGAATTTTTTGACCAATCAGTGGTAGTTACAAGTTTTGGTGTGTTGCAAAACGTCAAATAGGTACCCATTTAATATTAAACACTTTTTTGGATGCTCTTTCTTCACATAGGAAACATTTCAAGGTATAAGCCCTTTTTGTATTACGGGATGCAGCACAGAATTGATTTTTAGACTCACAGTGAATTTGTGGATTCACAATGAGAAAAATCATCTTTTGACTTGTAAACAGAGTACCAGGTGATCAAGGAATTATTGTAAGTAATTCTTACATGTAAGACTTCTCCATAATGTAAGACTTCTTCAATTTCATATTGGAAGATATACATTTAATGTTATATCTATTTCTCCCAAATATGGTGATAAATCTGCCATTCAATTCTTAGGGGTTTTGCCAATATTTGAATGTCTATGGTTCCCTAAAGAATGTTTTTGCAAAATAAATGTTTTCTTGAAGCCATAGTGATTTCCTAACTTCTTAAATCTCTTTACTACAGCTAGATATCAGGAATTTTTAAAAAAAGTCTGGGCTCAGTAACTCAGCAGACAACTTTTATGTGTGTTCTACTTAAATTCACTGTGTAAAGAAATAAAAGGTAAAATTTCTAGTGATTTTGAGTGATCCCACAAAACTATATGTCACAGTGGTCCCCCTTGTCCTGTATCACTTGTGAAACCCTACCCCGTTTCACATTGTTTACACACACGCATCCTAGAAAGGGTTTCTCTGTTTGCAACACTTCTGAAATTGTAAGATACTGTATTATTTAGCTGCACTGCAACTAAACTATATGAGTAAAATAGTATAAATTTCTGTTGTCACTTGGTTCTTCATTTCCCTAATCCTTTCAGTGCCACTGGAATAATTTCAGGATTAGTGTGTCAAAATTGCATGTCTTTTGGTTTCATAGAGCAATGCCCACTATAACTTAGAGCACTGCTTTGCACACTGCATCCCCAGTCAAAGGCAGCCAAATGCTTTTTTGTTGCTGTTCACATGAAAATATATTTCTTAATTTTTCACAGCCAAAGATGCATTTCATTTTGTCCCCTGCAGCCACCACATTTCCAGCAGTGTCATCAGACCACGTGGCCCCACCACAGCGTGTAATTATCTGTGCAAGCCAGAAAGATCCAGCTGTGAGAGGTATTCTGCTACAGGTAGCATATGGCTCTGCAGGGTGTCCCATCTGCCGTGGCTCCAGCAAGTGCAGACGGGCGCATGAAAGGCTTCCCAGCGACTCGGTGGCTTTGAGGCAGCACTGCCCCTTCTTGTGTCCCCTCACCCTGCTTTCTGTTTTCATACAGCTTTGATTCCCAGTACTCTGTGCTCTCTGGCCTGATCTGTTCAGCAGCAGTAAAGCAGGCACTTAGGAAATGGTACCTGTATTTATTCTGAATGAAGATTAAGTCCCCTAAAACTCTGTTTTAAAATTTATCCTTTCTCCGCTGCATTTTATGCCTTTTGCCAAAAACAAATGCATGTGCCTGTTGATAAGGAAATTGAATGACCTTTTCACCTGCTAGATAATTGGGCAGTCTTGTCAATATAAGACTGTTTGCAACTTTTGCCTCTTTCCTGTATGGGGGTTAAGACTAGAAGACGTGACGAAGTTTACCTGGGCCTCCTAGTTACTATGAAAAATAGAAGTTTTTGGCTAGAAACCTGTGTTTCTCAGTGCAGACAGTTTTCTTTTGCTCAGTGCTTGTTCAAAGTAAAGAGTCAGGCCATGTCATGGACACATCAGTAGTATTACTGAAGTACAGCTTGTTCTTCTTTTCCCTTCATGTCTTCTTTCAAGGCTCTTTGTGGTTGTTCTTCACACACATCTCATCAGTAGCCCATCTTATAAATGACACCATGAATAATTATGAAAAAAACCTCTTTATCCTCTCCTTTTCCAGTACTGAAGTAGAGTTTACTTGTTTGGGAAGCTAAAGTGCATGGTTTTGTATCCCCAGCTTCTGTTTCTGAAGGAGCTAAACTGGACCACATCAACCACAGAAACACAAACTGGCCAGCATTCAAAGCCATCCTTCATTCCTTGGCAGAGCCACAGACCTGCAAGGCACAGACAAGGGATTCAGGGAACATTTCTGTCTCTAAGGGTTTCTCAGAGCTTTCAGCTGTCTCTTTCTCTCTTTAATTTTCTTCCTTGTATTTGTTGTATTTTGGGGGTTTTGTTTGAGTTTCATTGTCTAGCACATTGACAAAAAATGTCTTGTTTTCCACTGTGCTGACTGAGTTACAGCTTGATTTCCTGTAGAAATATTCTCTTGGGAGAGAATAATTCTGCCTGTTTAAAATAATTTTAGCCCTTTTTGTCTGTAATATTTTATTATTTGGAGCTGAATTGATTTATGCTGAGACAGAAATTGGTTTAATATCTTTCAAGGTACACAGCTACATTTAATATCTTTCAAAATTCTATGAACATTTTAAAGATGTCACACCATAATGTGCAAATGAAACAGAATTTACTGTATTAATGCAGCTTTATTTTGAATGAAGAACATTTTTTCATGTTGGTATCAATGAGAGAAATGGCAGGACACTAAAATTACAGGGCAGCAATATTATGTAATTTCTGCATGCAATTGCTTGACCATTTAATATCATATTTATAACCAGTATAGGTTGAAGAGTAAACACCACCAAATTACAGGTTTAATAAAATTACTATTTCCATCCCTGGGGAACAGATATGTTTTTCCAAAGTAAAATCAGACACTGTGTCTAGGATTAATACTTTCAAGCTCCTTAAAGTTTATTATTGTCTCTAGCAAGAAAAGAAATATTGAAAATAATGTTTTAAATTGTCCCTTAAAGCAGGACATAAAAACTTGTATCTGTAAATGTAATCTGCTAGCACTGAATATTTTCAGTGTAATAAACCTAAACACATCTCTGCTCTGAATGTTTTTTGCTTGCACAAAAATATATGGCTTTTATTAAGTGGATGAGTTGTGTTGGAGTAAATACACTAGACTCCATTTCCTCTGAAGCTATGTACACTTCCTAGGATTTTTCACCTTTTATTAGGATTGACTAACCTACTTGGAAAGCGTAGCACACCTAGTTAAAAAGAAAGGTAAAGGCCTTCTGAGACAGACTGCTTTTCTTCCTGCTTTATTCAGTGGCCCAGGTCAGTAAAGTACCTCTCCAATGCCATTTGCAGGAGGCTTCTCTTCATCAACTAAATTTAAAGCACACCCAGTTAGATACTGTTTCCCTATGCAGATCTCAGACCAAGAGACTTTAGCTGAGATCTTTGTTGGAGACAAGTCACTCCTCCATGTGGGGAGACCACCTCTGGTGTCTCTAACAATGGAGAAGGGGGGAGAGAGAAGGAGGGAGGGAGAGAGGGAGTGAAGAAGGCAGAACAGGAGTACCCCCACTTACAATACTGTGTGCAAAGCAGCATGGAGTCAGGAGGACTAGGGCTGTGCAAATCCGATGGCTTCAGAATGTTCTTCTGGGTCCTGACACGAGAAAAAGGCTTGGGAGAAAGAACTAGAAAATCTGTGGAAATGCATTCCTCTGTCACACTAGGCATTGTGCATGCCAGGGAGGAATCTAAGATTTTGAGAGAAGTATGTTTATTCAGATGCTGCAGATATGGTCAATAAATCTCTTTGTCCTACACATCACCGTAAGGACTTTTGATTTCTGCAGCCGCAGGATACAGGGATGGATATGCAAGCAGAACTATCAATATGCAAGCAATGCAGCTCCACTCCATAAGCTTTACTGCAGCCCTTGGCTACACCACCAGCTGCTGCCACTCTCATCCTTTCTACACGCTTACTTTTTCCCATGGCTATGGATGTTATTGGGCTATTGTTCATATCACTATCTAATCCAGGAAGTTTTTCAGCTCACACGCTGATGCTGAGAGAACTGCCCTGCAAAGATTAACACATAGCACACACACAGACATTTACACATCCTTTTAATGCTCATCTATGAGTTATCTCTGAAGCTTAAATGTAAAAGGCTCAGCTACATATATAATTGAAAGTAGTACTCACCAAACAGTCATGTACTCCATGCTCCTAAGATGCTGCAAGGAGTCTATATGCAGGATAGCTTTATTGGGGCTGAATCTTTTGCTCCTTCTCCTGCTTATCTCTTCAGGGCTCACATATGATTTCAGATGCATTATTTCTAGTTCTCTCTTAGCTCAGGGTAGCATAGTTACTCTGCTGTGGTACTTTCTCCTTACTATCATCTTCCATCTTAAGAGCTCCATCCCTCTGGCTTTTCACCTCCACTGCCTTTAGCTTTTTCAGCTTCAGCCTGTGTAGTAATCTTCACTGGATTTAAAAGGGCCAGAGAGCAAGTAGAAGATCCCAACATTACTCACAATACTATGTAGAGAATGAAGCTCTATCAAAGAACAACCAAAATTATGCTTTGTTTGAGCTTCATAAGGTTTTGGTTGAGGTAAAGTTAATTTTCTTCACAGCAGTTAGTATAGGACTACGTTTGGATTTGTTCTGGAAAAAGTGTTGATAATACAGAGATGTTTCTGTTATTGCTAAGTGGTGTTTGCACAGCATCAAGGGCTTTTCTGCATCTTGTATCACCCCTGCAGTGAGAAGGCTTGGGGTGCACAAGAAGCTGAGAGGGCACATATCTGGGACAGCCACTCTCAACTGACCAGAGAGATATCCCAGACCATATGGCATCATGCTGAGCTTGTAAAGCAGGGGGAAGAAGAACAAATTGGGAGAAATTTGGAGAGATGGCATTTTTCTTCCCAAGCAAATGTCATGCATGACAGATTCCTACTTTCCTAGAGATGGCTGGACACCTGCTCAGGAGAAGCAGTAAATGATTTCCTTGTTTTGCTTTGCTTGCATGCACAGCTCTTGTTTTCCCTATTAAACTGCCTTTATCTCAACCCATGATTTTTTTTAAATTTAACTTTTCCAATTCTCTCCCCAGTGCTGACAGTGAGGGAGTGAGCAGGTGTGTGGTACTTAGTTGCTGGTTGGGGTTAAACCCCAACAGAGAGAAAGCCAGAAGAGGAAAGAGGATGAGGAGCTACAGCCAACTAATTAAGCAGTTTTTTTCAAGAATGATTGTAGAACAGATTGTCTTCGGGCTCTGCAGGATCAAAATAATTTATAAAGAAGTCTGAAAGGAAACTGTCTACCTGTGAATCAAAATAAAATGGAACGTGTGGCCCATTAGGAAATACAAACAAAATGTTAAAACCTGGCAAAAAAAAAAAAAAGTAGATTTTAATGCATGTTATAGATAACAAGAAAACATCTATTGGTTTTTAAAGTTAAAAATACACAGTCTTGGTGCAGACATATGTCTTGTTGTGTGTCAGTTTCATTCTTGGTTGTTATTTCTCACTTCCCTCTGCTCCTGTTTAAATAATTTTACACTCATTAGCTAATGTTGAACAAATTTGATGTAGCAATAATATTTCCCAAAGATATGTTAGTCATATGTATTTCCTGAAATAGATCTATAGATACAAATTGCATGATTCCATTTACTCATCTAAAAGCTTTTGATGATACAAAAATTGTTGCAGTGAAAATTCATACTGTTTTAAGTACTGAAGAGTACACAGAGGACAGTGGGAGAGAACTTTTAAATACTCCAATATGAAAAAAGCTTCATTAGGGTCTACCAAAAAACTGCTGGGCACAATTGGATAAAATCAGGATTTAGTAAAAAATTCCACGTTGAGACAAGATTGTCAAAAAGAGCAAAAGAGATGAAGGGTACTCTTGCATCAGTGGGAATAAGGTGAGATGATGTCAAGGTTCTTAACAATCAACCACAATGGGAAAATAATTTCAAAAAGCTCAAGACATAAACCCAAAGAAATACAAAGAAATATTCAGATTCTGGCATTGCTTAAGTGACTGCATTAGAAATTAATTTTGGTGATTAATAATGGAGCTGCAGCCAGCAAGCAAAGCCAAGCTCTTTGAAAGATGACTAAAGATTGGAGCTGTGAACTTCAGTTTTAAGATGTCATGTAAATAGACAAACACAAATGGTCTATAAAAGTCCTAAAGGTGAGAGGCATTCCCAAGAGGCACAGGGGGAAATATTAGGACAGTATCACAACAATGTGGGCAGATAAATCCTGGGCATAGCTGTTGACCAACATGGGCTGCATTTTATGATCTAACAAGTGTCTTCCATTATAGACATTATAGAGTATATATCATTATAGAATGACATTTGAATTATGTTAAACTCCATAAAAACAATGTTAATAATGTAAATATTTTTGACCATTATTAACTCCCAAAATTTTGAAAAATAAGTTTTAATTAAGACAGGTTTTTTTCCAGTTGCCATGTTTCACCAGAACAGAGCCACTATTTAATGTGGAAAATGACATCCCTTCACTTGGTACTGCTGAAGAGGAACTTCAAATGCATGTGAGCAGAGCACAGCCAGCTTAAAACAACACACAGAGAGAAAGGCAGCAAGGAAACGAGAGCAGTCTTTGATTTACAAATGCTTCTCAGCAATGAATTCGTTTCAGGAACAGAAGGCAATCTCTTCTGGAGAAACAAATAAACAAAAAGCAAAACAGAATAAAGAGCCAGAATGTAAACTAAACACTTGTCTGGCTCAGAGCCTCCAGTTTGATGTCTTGGGTTATAAATAATCAAGTGCACTTGTATTATCCATGTTGTAGAGCACTGGTATTCATGAATACTTAAAAATCCTCTGACAACTGGTAATGTTTCATCAACCATAAAGTACAAAAGGCGAATTAGTCTTGTTTTTTTCATCACCCTTTGTGGGCAAAAAGATCAAAGAAGAGATTTCCATATTGGCAAAGACCTTGTCAGTCTTTTTCTCTGCTTGTACATAAAGATGTGCTTCTGCAATATGACAATGAAGACTGGCAGATGTTAAAACGAAAGTCGCCCCCTACATAAATTGAGCAACTTCAGGATATGAAGTCTTTCATGAGTATTTTATAAAAGGATTTATTCTTCTTTCATGTTTATTTAATTATTTTATACCAAGAACTGGACAAGTAAATTTTTCTGTGAAACTTGCTTCAGCCATATCTGAATTTTCCTTAACTGAAGAACAGGGAATCGCTCTCTCTGTCACAGAACATAACTTCCCAGAATCTTTGTGTTTAACATAATTATATCACTAATTTAATGACAGTATCCAGTGAGTAAAATTGCAACAGTATTGCAATGTTATGTTATATTCTATGCTCTATATACTATTATATTGCATACTAAAATTTAAAATGTGCATTTTTCAACAGTAGACATTCCCTTGTTGGAACAAAGATCTATGTGAAACATTTCAGAGAAATGTCTGTAACTGAAACTGCAGAACAATGTCAGCAAGATGTGAAAACTTTCCTTTTACTCTTAAATGTCAATCTTTGAATAAAATCATATCTTAAAACTGCAGTTCTGCGTATGATTGTATTGCATGTGTAAAGTACTGCACAATATAACTTCTATCCTAAACAAATTATGTGAACTCATTACTTTAAATCAAATTATCAGAATTATTTTTAGTAATTATTCTGAAAACAGGGAAATTTAAAATGCTAGAAACTGTGCATTTTCTGCTGTTTTATAATCATTTTCTCTCCCGCCAGCCTGTGCTCTTCCCTCAGACATTGTCTCAAAATATGCACAAATTCATTCATGCCCGAAAGAGTCTAATGGAAAGAGTGACCTTCACTATCCTTTTGTAGCAGTCCAGAGGTGAATGTAGCTCAGAAGTGATACCTGTCTGCATCCCTGTTCTGCATCTGTGGCTCTGGCTGAGAGCAGCTTTCTGCAAAGCCACTCATGTGGGGTACTTGTGGGCTGGATGTGACAGTCTGGGGTGCAGTGAGTGTGCCCCCAGGTCTGCAGCTTGCCTGAGCCCATGTGAGCCCCACAGTCCTGGCAGGGAGTGCTGGCAGCTTGGGAACTCATCTCACTCTCCAAAACTGAGGGTTCGCTCTGCCTGAAACAGAACCATGGCAGGAGCTGCGGGCAGTGCCTGGAACAGTGCCTCAGTGAAACTGGAGTTTGTGCTATCAAACAGGGTTAGATGCTGCATTAGGGTTTGGGTGAAAGCAGCCAGGTGAGTATCCATCACTTCTTGCACTTCACATTTATCTGATAAAGCTTCATTTTGTAGGGCAGATTTGCTCTGAATAGCATTTGTTTTCATCTCTCCTATGAAGACAGGGTATTAAAGTGAAAATTCAGCCTTTTAAGGTCCATAATTCTAAAGGAATGAAATGTATTCAAAGACTACTGAAAGGTGAGGTGCTAAAAATCAAAATGATAACAGACGGAAATCGTTTTTCATGGTTTGGCCTTATAAAGAATATTCACTACTGGTGGTATTTGGTCACTTCTGAGCAATTTGCAAGATAATTTTTTGCCACACAAAAATTTCTGTATTCAGAAATGCTTTTATCTTTGGTTTTGGAAGGGTGAACTGAAGAATGGTCCCAATGTTTCCCCTGCTGAAACAATGGGCATGATTTGAGGTCGTTGGAAAGCTGAGGAGAAATCAGCAGAAGTAACACCTGTATTTTTTGCCACAGAAAATTCCTGGAAGACATTTAATGTATAAACAGGTAGATATAAACTTTTTCTGGTTTTGAAGACTGTTTTGACACACTTTTAGCATTCTTAATGCTAAAAGCTGGTATCCCAAAGTTTATTCATTTTAGTGACCCATGTATGATTACTGGAATGCATAATAAAAAGATGAATTTTATAGAATAGGAGCTAATTAAAAAATCTTCTTTGGGTCTGCTGTGTTGTAAGAAGGTGATATTGTTGAAAATAAAATACTTAAGGATTCACCTATAAATGGAAAAATCTGTTAAGATACCATTGATTTTGCTGTATAGCAATTGTAGAAGACAATAAAATTCTCTGGGGCATCTAAAGTATTTGGCAACATGTATGAAAATGTTTAAGGTTACAGCACAGTCCACAAACTTGCAATGTAACCTTCAGGAAGTCTGAAAGTTTTTGATCCAAAACTTCATGAAGCCCATCCATTCCTAGACCTATTCCCTTAGCTCTGCAGTTTCCTGATGGAAGCAAATAATAGAGACTGTAGTTATTCCTCCTGCCATACAAAAAGATTTCCCTCTGGTTTTCATGTGTTTCCTGAAAATAATTCTAAATCATTTTCATATATTTTTTTAAAGATACGAATCTCACATCTACCCAGGGAGAAGGTCTATTCACTTCCTGTCTGTTCATTTTAAATAAGAGAATGAAAATCTTTTTTCACTCAAATAGAATAAAAAACAAACTATTTATAGCCAGGACAACTGGCTATATAGAGTATATAACAAATTCATTCATTTCAACATAACTTTTAAAATGCTTTTTTTAAAAATTGTAATTTTAATCTTTCTTTCACAAGAATAATAATTTTTCAGCCAATTCCTTGAGGGCATTACAGTCTCTCAAGTTTTAGTGATTTAATATATTGGATTTCTTGTATCTTCTTTTTATTTCTGTTAAAATGTATCTATTTTACTGGGAAGGATCTAGCAAGTCCTTTACAATGTTTTGCATAACTGAAGATCAAATCCCAGGAGGCTGGAGAAGAACCTTGTGTATAGGTCATCTGGGCCCTACTTATCCTTTTATTTAAGGAGTATTAAGTCACTTGCAAGGAAAAGAAAAGCCTGTCTTAGTAAGAACAAATAAATAAAAAGCTGCCACTTGCCTTCCAGGTTTGCTTTGCCTGTTAAATGGAGGAAAGACTCCTTGGTTTCCCCAGTGTGAGTCCTATACTGTTGAAGAACAAGCAAATGCCCCTTAAGCCTTGGGACATGCTTGAAAAGAGTGTTTTCAGCTGCTTCAATTTTTGTTTGCACAAATGGTGACTCTTGAAAGGACTTTATTTTCAAAATACATTTTCTCAGTAATTTTGTTAAAATTCTGTTCAAAGGAAGAGGTGACATTTGGACATCCAGAAATGAGGCACCCACTACTTAGAATGAGTCTGTGGCCAGGAAAGTACTATCCATTGTCATTAATACCCCACTAATCTCAGCAAAAAGAAAAAAAAATATTCCTACTTTAATAAAACAATGTAATGTTCTCAAAGAGAATGAAGAATAGATCAGTTCCAAATATTATTATTTAATCCTCAGTATTTCACAGTCTATGTGCTGAAATTCTGCCCTTACAATTTGATTTGATTTAGTCCCATTTATTGCTTTACTGTCGACTGTCCCCTTCATATATGCTCTACTTTGTGTAAGATTTCTTGATAGGTGTGTTTCCTTCTATTTTGCTTTAAAGATTTCACATTTGCAGCTTAAACCCCCACATCCACAAATAGTATTTACACCATTTGTCCAGCTCTGGAGCTCCCAACCCAAGAAAAGGTGAATCTGTTGGAGTGCAGAGGAAACCACAAAAGTGATCAGGGGTGTGGAGCATCTCTCCTGCAAGGACAAGCTGAGAGAGCTGGGGTTGTTCAGCCTGGAGAAGGCTTCAGGCAGACCTTAGAGAGGTTCCAGTACCTAAACAGGGCTTACAAGAAGGATGGAGAGAGGCTCTTTACAAGGGCATGTAAAAAGGAAAAGGAGGAATGCTTTAAACTAAAAGAGGAAAGGTTTAGATTAGGTATTAGGAAAAAAGGGTTCACTGTGAGGGTGGTGAGGCACTGGAACAGGTTGCCCAGAGAAGTTGTGGCTGCCTCATCCCTGGAAGTGTTCAAGGCCAGTTTGGATATGACTTTGAGCAACCTGGTCGAATGGAAGCAGGGAACTAGATGATGTTTAAGGTCCCTTCCAACTCATGCCATTCTAATTATTATCTGCCCAGAAAAGAACAGAAATTAATTTTCTCTCTTGTGACAACTAGAGGTTAAGTGGTTGCTCTCACCTGCAGCTAACACATGGTGAGAGAGAGGCATTTTTTAGGCTGTTTGTACACAGCTAGGTGCAAGAGGTGGCTGTCCATCATCCCGGAGAAAAGAGTCAGTCTGCAAGGTGCTGGGCTGCTCCTCCTGTGGAGCTGGTGAAGGATGGAGGCAGTTTGATGTCCTGTGGTCACTCGTTTTCTCGCAGCACTGGAATCTTAACCTCTTAGGCAGGATCCTTTGCTTCAGTGTGATCTTGCTTGTTTGAGCAGAATGCACTGACACAAAACATGTGTCTGCAGAGTGCTGGAGGAAATAATAGGATACAGCCAGTTTGCTGGAAAACCGATTTCAGAAATTCTCTCAGGCAGGTAATTACTCCTTGGACTGATCTTATGGAGAAAGTCTTATCCAAGACAAGCAGAATACTAAAGCTTTCTTTATCCGTATGTAAAAGCATCAGAATTGTTTCAGCATCACCTGGTCTTTTAATAGTTTCTGGCTGAAGATGTACATATACATAGTAGGAAAAATTACTCGAAATCCCCACCAATATAATTGATCAGGACTTGAGATGTGCTACCACATTAATGTATGTTAATACATATGTTAATGTATTCTAATCTTTGTTAATTTAAAACTCCCTGTATGAAATTATGACCTTGGTTTACTCTGAGGAAACTTTTTAGAAATTTACAGTTTTCAAAATTATCATCCTAACTAGCTTATTTTTAGGGCTTCCAATTTAGAACTGTCAAACCTTAGCTATGACTACTAAAATGAGAGTGCATAAAAGAAACATTTGACCTCATGAAGTAAGTGATCCATGTTACAAGAAGGAATTTATATATATGGGGTTTTTTTTGCTTTATCCACTTCAAATAAGGACAAATAAGAAATAAGAAATAAATAAGAAATAAGAAATATCTCATTGTCCAAAATGTCCTTTTTCTCCAAGACTAATCATTTCACAATTTTAGTGACAATTTTTTACCATGTATTTCTATAATTGTATTAAAAACACCTAATCAAACTATACATGGAATTACATCAGTACAAGTGTCATTATCATGTGTAAGAAGTGATGCTGTGTAACTGAAGGTTAAGTGAGGAGAAACACCACCATTTTTTACACAATTAGCATTTGAAAATCTGTGACAAGATTTTGAAGTTCACTGGCCAGAGAAGAGGTTCATTCAAGGGCATTCATAAAACAGACCTCAGATCAGGTCTGAAACAGTCTGGAATCAGATCCAGCACAGGGAATAAAAATGGCAGCTCTCACAAGCTGGGGAAAGCAAATAGAAGAAGCATTAGAATTGCTAAGGGAGGCTAAGTCTGGGGAAGGCAGAGTGGTGGGAGAGCTTGCCTTAGCCATCTATTGATTTCCTGATGCGCCAAGAAGCGCAGAGGAGAAGGGATGTGGAATTGAGCCTGAGAGAATGGTGGCGTTCATGCAGCAGTAATTACAGTGAATTATCAGGCTGCAGAGAGGGGAATACCTGTGGCTCCAAGTCCCTGGCTTATAGAAATTATTATTTGTAGGGCCAGAGAGGAGCAGCCTAGCTCCTGGATGGCCCATTAAGCCTTGAGCTGTGAGGGAAATTGGCGGAGAGACTTTGCAGGCAGAGACAGAGACTCCTCAGGTTAAGGTGAGCACAGAGCATGAAATCCACTTACACCATCTCTAATGGGGAACTCTAATTCAGACGAGTCGGTCCTCAGCTCTCTGAGCAGCAGGGGGCGACAGGATTTCAAGACCTGTCCTGTTCCATTTCCTCAATTTTAAGACCAGAGGAAACTAGTTTCTTTTAAACGGAGCTACATTCAGCTGCTGGAGTCACAGCTTAATGGTTTCAAGGGTACTGGTGGGAGCATACCACTCCTACTTCTCTGGTGTGGGGAAGGAACCCACAAATGGGACAAGCTAAGAATGACTAATTTGAGAAAGACTCGAAAGAAAGCTTACATCGTAATTTGGCTTTTAATATCCTAGTCCTAGCACCTTTTTGTTGGATTTTGTGACTTCTAAAAAAACCCAAACCAAAATTAAGAAACTAAAATCACACATTTTATAGGCTTTCTGCATCTTATCAATATTATTCTTACCCCTTGAATAAGGTCCAAACTGTTAACCAAGGAAAGAACTCAACCCAAACTTTTACTAGAATTGAATTAAGAAAGAATTTTGCTCTGACTTCAGTAATTGCCATAGCATCTCCAAGTATCACTTTAGAAAAACTCCTAGTGATGGTCTGCAGCTGATTCAATTAGGTGAATTTGAATATGGGAGGATTTCTTTCAATTAAATCTGGGCAAGATCTGTTTTTTCACTAAGAGGATTTCAGTGTTCCCTGCAAGTCATTCAACCTTCTGACCTGTGCCAATACCATTAGGAATCAAATAATAAATTTCTGCAGGTTGATCAGAGGTAAGGTCTGCATGTCTTGATCACTAGTGTCATTCTTATTTTAAAGTATTTGTGCATAAACTGCCATGAAGGATTAGGATCTTGAATAAAACTCCCATATGTCCATGAGAAAGCAACAGGCACTAAGTTAAAGAAATCAGAGGAAAGAATATGAATCAAAGTCCAAGAGGGATCAGGGGTCTTTTTATCCTCTACACACTAGGAGCAGCAAAATGCAAGGGAAAGTGGTTTGTCTTTCTTCTGATCAAAGTTGAAATATTAACAGTGATTTTTCTGTCTTCTATAGCCAACCTGTTTGGTAACTTGTGGTGTGTTGACCTTGGCTGACCTTGGCTGACCTTGACCTCTGCTTCTATCACTCCCCTCCTGCTGTGAATGAGTGATTTTGTCCTCTTAAAGAAACACCATCAAAGGTATTAGCAAAAAATAGTTTTTAATATGAGTTTGTGATACTTTTGACAGAATTCAACTACAAGGTTCACTCTATTACTACACAGATGAAGCATACATAGGAAGCTGTGAAGTGATAGAAAGTGCTGTCATTGTGGCTTTGTTTTAAAGATTTAGGACTTTTCCAATTTGTCTGAACCCAACACTGGGAGACAACTACTTTTTTGTTTTTATTTCAGACACAGAATATGATTAAGCAAGTTATTCTGCTTCCTGTTGTATTTTAACCCCAACTGGCAGCCCGCTAACCCTACCTCAGTCCAAAGCAGCACATTCCCTCTTTGAAGACAAGGTGTTTCCTCAGCTTAAAATAAAACTTAGTTCCTTGAAAAGAGAACTTATTGAACTAGGGACAAAGGCAGTGTAAAATGACTGTCTACAAATAGGGGTATATTTAAGAAACAGAAGTACATTTAATATATGGGATGGAAATCAAAGTGAGTTTGAATTCTTTTTTAACATCCCTAAAAAATGGCTGTATCTTTACAGTGCATTATACTGCCTTGAAAGTATCTGTCTTTTTGTTTTAGATTTCACTACCATGATACTGCATAGTTCAAAATTTTGCACTGTGTTTCATTCACAGTTGTTGTTGCAGTGGACTAAAAGAGTATTTTCCTAAAGACTCATAGCCCATATTTCATATTTAAAATGTGAACAATAATGTTTTGCTGCCAACATGTGGTGGGTTGACCTTGTCTGAATACAAGATGCCTACCAAGATGCTCTATCACTCCCCTTCTCAGGAGGATACAGAGGGGAGAAAATAAGATGGAAAAAAAATGGATCAAGATAAAGGTAGTTTAAAAAAGCAAAAGCTGCTCTCACACCCTCTTTTCTCTTAGCTTTTACATTTGATCAATCATTACATGGTATGTAATATGTAATATAGTGACCAATATTCTTTTGGTCACTTTGGGTCACCTGTCCTGGATATGTCCATACGTCCCCTGCCAAAATTTTGTCCAACCCCAAGTCTCCAGGTGTGTGTAAGAGGAATGTTAGTGAGGCAGCCCTGATGCTGTGCAAGGAGTGCTCAGCAGTAACTAAAATACCAGTGTGTCCTCCACACACTTCTAGCTACCAGTAAACAGCACAGCAATGTGAGGACTGGCATGGGGAAGATAAACTCCATCTCAGCCAGACCCAATACACAATATTAAAGAGAATTGTGATCAGAAAGACAGAGCTGCTTTGAACCGAAATTATTCTTGAAACCTGTCAATGAAACGTTGCTTGAATAAAAATATCTCTAGAAATGTGGCATGAAAGACATACTTCTGAAACATAAAGGGATTTAAAAAGTGTTTATTAAGTCTCATGTTTCGTGGGAGAGAGAATTGAAACGGGATAAATCTTTTTTAGACAAATAATCAGGGACAGAGGGTTTATAAAGAGAAAACATGCAGCATATCATCCTGCTAAAATGTGTACAAACAAGACTGAAACCTATAGCAAGACAGTGAAATGCTGTGTGAAGGGACTTCTTCATATGAGTTGTAAGAAGACTTCATTCTTGACTCAGAACTGTTAATGTCATTGAAGTAGTGGAAAATGAGAAGAGGGGACACTACAGTCCTCTGTTCCCAATAATGACCTAGAATTAGAACTATGAATGGATATCAGCCTGTAATTTAGAAAGGAAGCAATGTGAGTCTCCTTGTTGCATTGCTCTTTCAACAAAGCATCCACTTAGCAGCAGTGCTACAGCTCTAAGCTCAGCATTAAACCTTTTAAAGTGTCACTTTTTTCAGCATTAATCTGCTGATAGCAGAGAAAGGCAATTGGATAANTTTTTTCAGCATTAATCTGCTGATAAGAGAGAAAGGCAATTGCAAAAGTCATTTTTTTATTGCAGCATTTAGCTCCTTGAAACTTCATCAAAATCAGGAGGGACTCCTTTTTGCCCTGATTGCCTGACCCAGAATCTTTAATCCCGTTCATTAAAACCATGCCACTCTGTTTCCTTGTGAATTGCCTTCTGAGCTCCTGGAAATCACCAGGCACGGATGGAGAGCAGAGCTGAGGGTTGTACCAGAGCACAGCTCTGACACCTGAAGAGCAGAATTCTGCTCTGAGGAGGCAGCT
>VZTN01019501.1:14076-34645 GCA_013400515.1 Erpornis zantholeuca | reverse complement strand
TGAGGAGGCAGCTGTTTGAATGTGAGACATAAAACTGACTTCCCATTAATGAAAGATAACATTAAAAGTGCCACTGTACTTGATTAAGTCATCTGCTTAGTCTTCAAATCAAGAAAGCGGTTTTCTTCAGTATTTCAATAGCCCTTATAATAGTATGTCACTGTGATTCCAAACTGATAGAAAAGGCACCTGTACAATGCATTTGTTTGATATTCTCTCCTTCCCTTCAAAGAGTTTTCACGGGGTGTTTGGGTTTTTTTTAAAAACACTAAACTTTCAGGATAATGTTTGGAAAATATTTGGAATGGTAAACATATTTTAACACTTTAAATGTGTCCTAATGTCAAAACTTACTTAAATTCCTTGTTTCCTTTCTTTCTTTTCCTACCTACAAATGAAAGGGTGATTGATATTTTACAGAACAACTGCAAAAAAACGGAATTGATGCATGGCTTTTTTTTTTTCTAGGGGAGGATTAAATGCATCAATATAGCTCTAACTAGTAGAAAACGAATACAAAACTGAGTATAAGATATTAAGTGATGGTACAATCAATGAGAAATAAGGGTTTTCCTATTTGACCAGCTATTACTCTCCCATAAGCAAGACTGACAGAGGACATAGATATATTTGCCTGCAGGACTGTCCCTCATGGAGCAGAGGTGACAGCAGGCACAGCACCCTCCAGCCAGATGCCTGAGACACCAATGATCTAAAGAGTTCAGCTCCTTGCCACTGTGTATAAGGGCATTATTTGCACAAGCAGCAGTCTTGAAGGTCTGTCGCCCTGAATATAAGCCTTCTAATTTGGAGTCAGAACTGTTCGGTTGTTTTGTAAAGTTGCTCTCAAGTTCCCACAGAACTATCGCACAAACAAGATGTGTTTTTCTAACTGTCCTTCTTGTTTTTCATTCCATTCCTAATAAACAAGGGTTTAATGGACTTCTGTCCAGGCCAATGGAGATGGACAGGAGAAGATCTCCCTGTCCAATCCACGGGGTCTCAAAGAATTGTATAAAAGCTGTGAAAAATAAAACTTCCTTCCTTCTTTCTCCCGACACTCAACCTGTGTGTGTGTCTGTTCGTTCGTGCTCTCGAGCGACAAAGGTCCTTGCTCTCTCATCAATAATAATGGGTAGCTCAGCTCAGACCTGCTGGCAGGAAGCCAGCTCAAAATGTGTATTTTGCAAGTGCTGCTGGTCATTCTGCTGGTGAACTGGCAGGCTAAAACCTGTATATGTCATAACTTGAGCACTGGATGATAAGCTAATTGCACTCTGCATTTTCACAGTCCTGCAAGTCCCAATTCCCATAGAAGCACACTGATTCAGTTTGTCTTAGAAATCAGGAGCATCTGAAGATTTGCCATCTGGAAGTGTCTAGAGCACAAACTGTCTGAGGCTCTCACTGCTGACATGGAAGGGGATGTGCTATGTCCATTGACAGCAGGTTTTCAACATTTGCATTCTATTTCAGAGCCAGAAGTGCTCAGAGCCACAATTCTACTGTTGCTCAAAAGCCTGCTGGAAGCTGCATAACACTGTTGGATTCAGTGGTGAAATAAAGCAGAGCAGAGATGGTGCCAATCTATGCTGTGTAGAACATCCAAGGTCTTTATGATTTTCTCACTAAGCTGAACCTTTTATGGTATTTTTTCTCTGTGATTGAGGTCCATGGGCTTGCAGCATGTCTGATGTTCCTTCTCACTCCAGTCTCTGCTTAGGATAATTTCATGTCTCCAGTGCTGGCAAAGGGCAAAGCTGCTGCCCCAGCTTTCCAAACTGTGAAGCCTGTTTGAGTTGGCAGGCAAAAACCAGTGGCTTCAACTGGTTGTGATTTCTCTCTGGTTAAAGACCAGAGCAACAGAAAATGCCTCAATTTACCAATAAAACCATATTCAGCAGAGTAAATGATCTTATCTTATTTTTGACCAGTGTTTCTCTTAAAAAAACTAAAACCCAGAAAAGATTTTTAGAGTGAATAGTTGAGCCAAAAGCTCCTGTTTGAGGTTAAAAGTCCATTCACATCCATGCTTTGTTCGTAATAAGGGACAGTATCACTGTATCACATCTGGCTTAAGTCAGCCAGGCACAGATCTATCACTGTTTCTTATCCAGAAAGCTCAGAGTGTGTTTTGCTGCATAGATTTCAAACGCACAGATTAACCATTATTTCTGTGTAGAAACATATAAAACCAGTTTGAACAACCAAGACTTTAGTGTATGCACTTTCTTAATGGTTTTCCTGTTTTTCCTTTCTTACTTCATTGGCACAGATGGAAAAATGGATACTTCAGCTGTCTAAACATGTATTGAGCAAAAGCTGGGAGGAGGATCACCTCACACCTCCTACCTGTCAAGCAAAATTCAAAGAGAAGGAAATTATGCAAGTCAAGTATGCATCTAAATCAAGCTCTTTAAGTCCAAAGAGACTGAGAATCAATAGATTCAGGGAGAAAACAGTAAAAAATACTATGTCTGAGAGTAATGGCTCTACTGAGAATAGCATGGCAGCACTCTTCTCAACTTAGTATTTAATATATTTTCTATCCATTATTTTGCCTATTATTTTGCAGTGTAACTTACTCTTTTTATAATGCTGAACTTAAAGAAAATACTGTCTCCTCTGATTGAGATGAATGAAAATAAAAGCTATTCTGAAGTGAATGTATTTCAGATTGCAAGATATTAACAATAATACGGAAATAGGTGACATAAAAAGTATTTATGGGACAGAAAGAGTGTTCCTTTATCTGCCATATAAATTAAAGGTTCTCTTCAATGTATGAACACATTTTTAATAGTTTAAAAGCACTCTGACAAACTTCTGCTGAACCTTTAACAAGAAAATCAAATCTTTATATACAATCTAACTGAAAAATGTGAGGCAACTTCAGTACTATGTCAGATCATCTTTGATGTTTTCTCACCTCTGCATTACCATTAAAAAATTCTGCCTCTTACACTTCATGACCTTTTAGGGGGAAATTGCTTCCTGCATTCTTCAGGAAGGCATAAATACGATCAGGACTCAGGTCAGCAAGGTCTATTCCTACAAACTCTTTGTGTTCATAGCCCTGTTTCTGCCATCTTCGTTTTCAGTATAAAGTTAAAGCTGTAAATAGATGGACTTCAGAAACCTGAAAACACTGTATGTGCTGTATAAATTTAGCATTATAAATTAATAATTTTTAATTTATCCTCTGGTGAATGTAATGTAAAATCTTCAAATACTGAAGGCTTATCACAGTTGCTTTTGGAGTGATTTGGGATGATTGTCAGCAGTGCAATTATATCCTATGAATAGTGTATGATGTTTCCACAGACACTGGCTATGATTTTTGTTTACTTTTATCTATGCTGCTGTGTTTCCTTGGTTTCATAAATACAAGGTAGTTTACCCACTCTTTCTTTCCTTAAACCAGTAGTCTGCTCTTATGTTTCCTGTTTAGTTTTACAGCAGTTCTTTGATTAGTAAAACTTAAAGCTCTGTAATATATTTCTCTCTGTCACAAGACACTGTTATTACTGTATTAACACCAGTTAATTCTTGTTTGTCAGCACTATACCCTTCTAGGAAGGCATCCCAAACTGATTTTCAATTTTAATGCAAGGGTCATAAAAACTTTATTTTCTTTTGTTGTCACTAGTGTACACTAGTAGGTAATGCAGGATCTAATTGTTATGAAACTGAGAAAGTAGAACAGTTCTCAGAAGATTAACTACAATCAATTAGCAGAGGGAATGAAGCCACCATTGGTTTTTTATGCTCGCCCCCACAAATACAGCCATTCTCATTCCAGGACATAGAGGGATTATTTTAATGGAAAAGAGTAGCTGGCTTCTGAGCTTTGACTACCAACAGGAGAGCCAGTTAATTTTGAAAGCCACAAAGGATTTTCTCATTTAAACATTTTTCTCTGAGGGAGCACAGAAACATAACTGAAATATTTAATATTTTAAAATGAAATTGTTTACTATTATAGGATTGTTGCTTTCATTTTTTAGTCTACAGAATTTGTCCATAATTTTGGAAAAAGTGTATAGAGGTGAGCATTTTTATCTGAATGCATTGCTTTCAATACAAGCTGAGTGAATAGAGATTGTAAAATCAGTATTGTGTGATGTTTTGCTGAGCTGGTAGCAATGAAACCCCATATTGCATTTGGTTACTGTTCTGCTGTAAAATAAATGACTACTTAAGAGTTTATGAGAAATAGGTAACCAAACCCATACATGATTTTTTTGAGCATGAATTTTTGTAGGACTTTTCCTTGGGAAGGATCCTAAGCTATGCCTGGTTTTGGCTTCCTTCAAACATGCTTTGATTTACTTTCCCCCTTTTTCATACCCTTTATGTTAGATATGAAAATCATATCTCGTTTTATTTATATCTTCTGGATAATGTAATAAGAAAAATCTAGCAAAATATCAGTTTGACTCATATCATAATATTCACATTTTAATTACTCTGTATGTTTTAATTAGATTGCATTCTTGTTTTCTCTGTGGGTTCAAGGTCACATGTAGTTTTTTAGAGCATAGGGAGGGCCCAGACATGAGAAGGCCATTAGTGTTACTTCCAATGCACTATCAGCCCACACAGCATCCCGAATGTTCATATGGTACTATAAATAGCTTTTTATGGTACTATAAATAGACAGATATCACATATATTGGGATACTGATTAAATTAATGCATCACATTCATTCCCATTTCCCCACGGGTTTCCATGCACTCATGAGAGACTAAGAAAGAATATCGTTCCATCCATTAGTTCATGTAAATTTTAAGATAAAAACTTATTTGTTTGGTTTTTTTTCTTCTTCACTGATTCATCTATTGGAACACAATATTTTTATTACATTGATTCTGGTATATATTTATAATATTATAATAGTATTTATATTATTTATTTATATTATGATGATATTTTTAATATTTAACTGCAAATTCCCATTCTACTTCTTTTTACTAAGAGTGGACACTGGAAAAACATGCGCAGGGAAGACAGAAAACTTTCTCTGAGATTCATGATATCCCTATTTCGTTTGCAGTGAGACTGCCTTTCATCTCTTTCCATATCCTTTCTGTGCAGATTAATTTGGCTTAATATTTTGACTTAAATATTTGGATGCAAGGCTACTTATCATATTTCCAAGGAGTGAAAAACAGCTATGGTCAGCTGAACACAAAACAGCCATGTTACGAGGACACTGCATTCATTGCCTAGGTACAACTTCTAGTTGCCCTCAGAGCTATTTTGAGTAGCTTACCATACAAAGGAAGTTCAGCTGTAGCTGGAAACCTCAGTGCAGCTCTCTGGTCACTACACTCATCTGGCAGTTCCTGAACAAGAAGACAAGATGCAACAGTTTTGGGAGTCACCATGACTTTAGTAAAACCTCAAAAATTTTCTGACTCCCTTTTCCATATGCAGAATTGATGCCCAAAAATCATTGTGTTATAAGAACAATTGCAATATCTATGATGTTATTGTTGAACTTATGGGATCAACCTGGAATAATAGCAGTGTTTAGGGGAAAAGGAAATTCCTATCACTCCATTATATTAATCCTAAGACATTGCTGATATCTATATTTTAAGCTCTTGTAAAATCAACTTCTGGCTTTGTAGACCAAATAATGTATGGCATAGGGACATAATACTAAATAAAATGCTACATTCATACATTGTATCATATACAAGTGTAAAAGTCTTTAACCAAAACTCGCTTTTCATTTGAGTGTACATATTTTCTTACCCCTAGGGCTTGTTTAAAATTCTCAGCATTTTCAGCTTGAAAAAAGCACTAAATTATGATGAAAACTCTTAAACCAATACACAAAGCATTATTTTCAGAATTCTGGATATTTTTAAATAATTTCCTGTGACTTACCAATATTGGGTAAATAGATACACAGCAGTTAAAAATCATACTAAGGAACAACTTTTGAAGGTATGTATTTATGAATACAGCCTTATTTAAACCCTGAACAGACAATTAGCACATAAATTGCTGCTTGAACATTTTTTCTGTGACGTTAATTCTTATTACTTTCATCCAATCTTGGAGACTATAAGAGAAAAGTAATAACACCACTATTTCTGTACAATAAATGAATGGAAATTTTAGCTCAGCACAATTAATTTACTGTTAGAGAAAATTTACCACACAAAATTGAAAATAAATATCTTTGAGATTGCACAGTTTGTTTTGCTTTCTTTCTTGCATTTCTTCTGTCTGAATCTGCCTTATCAATGAAAGGCATTTCTCTCTCTCTCCTTCATATTCACAGTACACAGTAATCCTCTTCTAATTTCAAGTATTACTAGAAGATGGAAATCAAAGCATCTTTGCCATGTTTGAAATGTATTATTAATGCATACAGGTAGAGGAAAAATGTCCAGAGGATATCATCATTATGACATCTATTTTACTGTCCTCTGGCAGGCAATGAATCAAAAATATCTCAATCATCTAGAAGAGGTTATCAGATTTCTATTACAGTTGTTAGAACTCTTTGTATGATGCCACTAAGTGGAGAAATAAATCTATTTAAATGCATTTAAATAGCTCACAGATGCATGCCATAATCTTACGCTTCCTGGATTTGTGTTGTCAAACCAAAAATATTAAAGGTGCAGATATACATACCTCAAGGTTGAAGATATAGGAAAGGACATGGTATTACTGAAAAGTGATAGAATGAAAATTGCTGGTCTCTTCTTCAGTTGCTCTATGAAAATAATGCATCCCAGATTCGGTGATGGAACGGGAGCAAAATTGGCCTATACTGGAGCAATCTGACATTTATGTCTAGTTTTCAAAAATGCTTCATTTAGCCTTTCTCACAAAATCTGATATTGAATTACTGACATAAATTATTCCCCTTCCCTCAGAATCTTAGCAAGCATTCATGTCTTTCTGGTTTAAAAAAAAAAGAGAATAAATAATTGATCTTGATTATATGATTAATCCCTATAATAAAAAATATCTGTCACTAATATATCCAGGCATATATCACAACTTTTACTTAGCCAAAGGAATTACTGGAACAGAGAAATTCGCTGTTGCACTTTAGCTTAGGTGCTTTTAGGCTTCCTCCAAAGTTATGATCAAAATATTTAAATCAACCAAATTTTTGCTGTTCAGTTCCCTAATAAGGATTTTTTACAACTATAAAAAATATTCATGTTCCTTGCTCTTACTGTTCATCTACTTCATCTTCATGCAAAAGAAAGGTAAAGATAAGCAGTGATAAACCAGTGCCTAAAATTCAGAGGCGGGAGTGGGAAATACGAACTTCTGACCTTGTTTTAACATTTCCAAAAAATTTTTCCCAGCAACTATGCCCGGGCAAACCACTTTTCTCTCTGCTGATGCTGCTGCATGCACCCATTTCCTCATGGCTTGCTTTGGAAGGACTTTGGGGGTAGCGACTTGGGTGAAACATTTTGTGGGCGGGAAACGCAACCTCCGCGCGCGGAGATGTTCCCGGGAAGGCGCTACCTCCGTCTGTCCTGCTGCCCTCCCTGTGCCTCTCCACAGGAACTCTGTCCACAGCCCTCAGACACTTCCAGCTGTAATGTTGGGACTCAGCATCTCCCATCGTAGTCATGAGTGTAACACTGAAAACTTACAAAAGCGACCTTCTGAAGATTTGTATTTATCCAGTGTGGTTTGTAAGGGAAAGGTCCTGATTAGAATCCAGTTTACATAACTATTGTGGGCATGCATTTCTTTAGACTCCACTCATCTTTTTAAAGATATTTTTATTGAGGATACATAACCATATAAGCATGTGAAGAGTTATTTTATGAAGGAATATTTCAGCCAGATATTTACAGCAGATTGTGACTATGGAACTAATCAAATAAGATGAGACAGCTTATAAGTAGGGTAGAATAAAGTACCATATGAATTTATATAACTCTAGCTACATGAGAATGCAGCTAAGAACTTTGCCTAATTTAGTTACAAAAAGATGGCAATGAACACATTCTGAACAGCACATCAACCATTTGCATTTCCTTATGAAGGAACAGGAAATCTAAGTGTCACATACCAAGGAGCAGCATTATCATGTGGAAGTTGTAAAGGTCAGGAAAAATTATCTTTTTCATAAAGGATTGCCAGCAGTTAAGTTTAGTCTTGTCTTTTGTATTTTCTAGGGTTTTTTCAAGGCAAGATAAATTTCATAAGAAAAAACTGACTCTGAATCTCACTTTTTACTTAGTTTTAGAACCAAAGATGTGGTCAAAGGTTTTCAGCAAGATCAACTTGAAAGACCAATTGAGCACAAGATTTTTGGTCAATGAGGTTCAAACTTACAAAGTACTTAAAAACTTTTTTTCCCAGACTGTCTAAAAGCCAATTCTATTTACACTTCACTCCTGAATTCTGTTTCTCCCTGATGACTTCCTCAAAACTCCACAATCCAATTCAATTAGACTCAAAACTAAAGCCATGAATCTTTGGTCTGAACCAAATACCCTGTGCTTCAAATGAGAGAAAAGAGCATTGCAGGCTCCTCTTATCCCAGACTGAAAACTAACTGTGGAGTGTTGTGCAGATGTCTCAGAATCACAGATAAGAAAGCAGGAAAGGAGCAATATTAAGCTGAACCTTGCCTTCAAGACAACTCCATACATATCTGGGTCATAACTGAGAAAATATTCATCTAATCTACTCCATACAAATTTTCACCAGCTGAAGCTTTTTAGCCATTGCAAACTTTATTATGGTACTTCACAGTGTTTCAGATTTCTTTTTTTCCCACAAGTCTCTAGCCTGAATCTTCCTTCCTGCGATTTAAGGCCACTATTTCCTGGCCTGTTCAGCAGGGACAGGAGAGCAGATTATTCATCTTTGGCGGAAGGCAGCCCATATTTGAAGACTGTTAATGCATCTCCCATATACTTCCTTTTTTGTAGGCTTAATAACCCCAGTGTGTTCTCTCCTTCTCCAAAAGTCATAAGTTTTAGATGTTTGATCAATCTGTTTGCTGTCCAAATAGTTCACTTCATTCTTGAATTGTGGTGCACAAAATGAGCACAGGACATCACCTAAGGCACCACCCATACTGGAAGCAGTAATTACTGTGTGTGTCTTGCAGTCTGTGTGGCTGTTTATACATCCCAGTATGATGTTTTTTCACAACAGCACAACATAGTTGACTGTAATGCACTTGTCCTCCACAGAGATTTATGATTTGATAAATTGCTCAGTAACATGTGCATACATACATATATTTGGCACTGAAGTTTCCAGAGAGTCTTTTAGTTTTTCAGTAGAAAACATGTAGTATATTGCTTATTGACTTAGCAAAAACAAATTAAAGTTTTATTGACTCCTGCACAACAACATTACTATCCTAATTATGCAGGAGATTCGTTGATAGTCTGGTGTGTTTTCCTCTAATTAATTACACATATTTTATTTGGTGAATATATTTAGGCTTTTCTTGTAGAAATAAAACAATTTATGCAGTCTGAACATAGTATATATACATGCATAATGGAAAAAACAAAATCAAGAACTCTTCTAAATTTAAGTCATATGATTTTCTGGAAAATGTTACGTTCCTTTTATTCTTTGGATTAATTCATTCTTCTCCTGGATTGCACTCAACTCCCATGCAGTTTATCAAGAACAGAGAAGCAGCCTAAGAACCACACCCTTCCAGTACAGCAGAAGAAACAAAACATGCTTTCAGGACCCTGTGCAGCTTAGGTTCTGCCTGCACCTTCAACTCTTGCTTCTCTGAATAAACATTTCTCTTGTGCACCCAAGTGAGAAGGTGCTGTCCTCAGCTGCGACTTTCAAGATAACCAAGGGTTTCCTAGTGCAGCTGCTTGAAGAAGTGGGTGTTAAGTGGAGTGAGCAACTTTATACCTCACAGGGATCCCTGGGGCCTAGTGAACTGTCTCTCTCACATGCAGCAAACTCTCCTGGGTCATTAAGTATTTAAACATATATTACATGTTGAAGAACATACTTGTTCTTCTAGAAACATAGGAAGAATTGCTGGAAATCTTCAGCAGATACTATTTCTCTTCCAAACTCTGCAGAGGATCAGGTTGCGGGGAAGTATGGCTTTAATAGTAACCTCGACTTTTGTCCAGGATGGAGAGCTCTTCATCAGAGTGTACTTCAAGTTTTTGTGTTTGAATGGAGCACAGGAGAGAAAGATGCCCAAGACTAAAGTACACAGAAGAAACGTACAGGTTTCCACACTGAATTTGTTCTTTCTAGTTCCAAGCAGAAAACATGTAGGTTCTTAATTTATATAATGTTTATTAATCTGCATCTTTCCTTAGATTCTACATGTATTAATCCATCTTTATATTCGGCCTCTCAATCTCCCAGCTGCAAAAGGTCACACAGAGCTGGGAAAAGGTAATGGGTTTGCCTTGAGAAGCTTTTCCTCCTGGAAAGAAAAGCTCTGTTCATCAGAGATCACTGAAGTGATGCAGTACTTCAGCCCTGACTCTTAACAGGTTGAAGAGGTATGGTGGATATTTTTTCCTTATTTTCTCTTGGCAACACTGTGCTTTGCCAAAAATATGTAGGTGCTCAGTGTTTCACTGCTTTTTGTGGAAAAATACACCAGTAAGGCATAAAGAAATTTTTTATAAGAATGTAGTTATTAAAAAATTATATTTACCAGTTCAGATAATCATGGGATGGGGACATAGGGATAATCATGTAGTGGTGTTCACACAAGTTCTCACCAGTAGTTCCTGCAACGTGGAGAGGTCTGCTCACCATCTGTTCAGCCATTATTAAACTCCTGACTGAAGATGTGGCTGAAGATAAAGATAACTACCATAGTCTTTAAAGGAATTCTTTTAAAAACTGTTCAATGGTAAATTGCTACATTTCCAGGATTTCCAGGGCTCCCACCTGAGTTTTGGGGGATGAGGATGAGTTGTGAGCTCATTTAGAAATAGGCTGGGCAGCCTTATTTGACAGGGAGTTAGAGTGTTCTAGAAAGAAAGTGGTTTCCATCTCCAGGGAAAAGAGAAAGCTTTTTTCAAGGGACTGCCTGAGAAAGGTGACTCAGTGATGCTGGTCCATGCATCAGTTCAATGTCCTATTTGTTTTTATTGGTACTGATGTGGTACTTAGGGCAGTGTATCAAGAGCTCTATCCTGCATTCAGTGCTGCAGCATTTTGAGCCCCTAGATGTCGTCTACTTCTCGTTTTTTGTTTTCCTTTATTTCATTGCGACAATCAAGTTTACAATAATGTAAGAGGTTAAACAGGTGTTCAAATAAGAGCAAAATATTTGTTTGCTACTGCAGCATGCTGAAGGTGGAGTATAAATAATAAATCAGTTAAGAATCACAAGCAGTCAAGAATCAAAACATGTCCCTGGGAAACAATGATATTTAAGCCGTATTTCACCAAAATACTGGAACACACATACTTTCTAAAATTCATATTTAACCTGTTAGTTCAAGGCAGTCTTCAGTGTGCTAAGAGCACTAGAAACAGTGACTTGCCCTGTGCAGAGCCAGCCATGAGGAGATGGGGAAGTAGACATCGTTTATGACTTGATGGACAAATCTGGCAGCTTCAGGGAGACTTGTGGAAGCTCTGTGTAAGGGTGCTGCTGTCCTTGAGGCTGCCTCTGCAGGCACAAGTGAGAAGAACAAGGTGTGGAGCAGTCAGTGCTGTGCACCCTGGCTCCTGCTGCAGCTGCATCCCCTCTGTGGCCACAGGACTGTGGGAATGCACAGGAGAAGGAGCCACCACCCACACTCTCCTCCTGCCAGAGCAACAGTATGAGTTCCAGTTACAATCTCAACATCACTGTCAGCATATTTTTTCTTTTCACGATTAAAACGTCTCCAAATTCCACCTTAATAGAATTAGCAAGTTAATTAATTTTCATCGACTCACTGGACACTTATCCCTGTTAGCATAAATAAAGATTAATCAGCCATGAAAAGATACTTTCAAATCACATGGCTTGTAAATGAAATAAATTTTTAATGCGAAGATGAAAGAACTGTACATAATGCTGACAATTCACTCTCTGGACCTTCTTCACTCCCTGTTTTAGTAATGATCTAAAACTCACTTTAAATCTATTCCTGGAAGTTTAGGCAGCTGATGTTCTTGAAGACTTTTATTACTATCTGTCTGAATAAAAGTAATTAATTTATTTTTCCCTCAACACTAACAACTAGCATAGTTCTCTGCATCATTCTTCATCAAAATCCAATTTCACTCTGCTTTACAGAGATCTGAATTTTTTCTATAGATTGGTAAATTAAATGAAAAATACTTCATTTCATAGCACAGTATGGATATTATTAGTGGGCATGATGTGCAGAATTTTATCAGTCATAGTTATTTACTTTTGTATGTTCTATTATTTCATGTTTGTTTGGAGATTTGCCACTTTGTTTTTCTCTTCTTGTAAGATTTCAAAGAGTGAACTGTATATCAGGGTAATAAACCCACACCCCAGTGAGAATATTCAGTGTGATGGTAAGAAACTCTGGAAACATTTTAAGCAGAAAAAGAATAGAAACCTTGTTCAATGATCTGAATAGTATTGCTTACATCACAGATGGGTGGCCTGTGGATGATCAGTATAACATAAATAACAGCAGAAGAAAATATGTCTTCTGCATTTGTAATATGAAAGCCACTCTCATATGAAACCCTTTTTTCTTCAAAGCTCAGAGAGCTCCAAGTCACCATTTTTAATCAAGGCCATTGATGGTATTTTTGTTTTCAAAGAAAAGATATACTTTATATTATTCTCATACAGAGTGATAGCCAAGTGTCTTTCTATAGGCACATTTAATTCATTTCAATGAACGTGTTTTCTTGTAAGTTTATTTTATCAATTCATATGGCTAACAGCTTATTATTTTAGCAATTAAGAAGAACAAAATTAGTTGCTCCCAATGAAAAAACCCAGTCATTGCAGCAGAAATGGTGCTAAGGCTTACATTTCTGGCATTTTATGTAGTCAATGAACAGTTCTTCACTCTAAGATTTAATGTTGTTAGCATTCATCTAGGTATAATTCATTGCAGGTATAATTCATCTCTTCTAACTCTGGCCCTGTAAGCAGTATAGGGCTTATATTATGTCCGAAATTTTAGTCAATGCACAACGACAGGTATATTCAAATGGATCTCTCCATTTTTATTGTTTATTTGATATGATATGGGTTAAGGATATGGAAGCACTTTTTTGCAGTGATTAGGCATAGATCAAATTAATCAAGCAAATCCTAACCTGTATGTCTTTGTTATCCCATTAGAAGGTTCTCTGTATCAGATCTGGAGCTGAAATCTTGTTCAAAGCCATTCCTTTGAATCCCAGTAATCCTAAGCAATCAACAAAAGGTTTTATTAACATGACAAATTCATCAGAATGAGATGATCTAGACCACAAACAGAAGGCTGTTTTCCATTTATGGAAAAAACAGTATGAATTCAAAGAGGAAATGTCAGAAACTTTATTAGTAGAAATATTTCATAGAAGACATGGAATAAAATAGAAACCATCAGGGATGTAATGGGATTTATCTTGCAGTATCTGGATTAATTAAAAGTGATTTGAGATTGTGGAAGATAGATGGGCTTTGCTAACAATAGCAGTTGTGGTAGCTCTGGATGTGATTTTTGGCTGCATAAGAATTGATTTTTTTTTTAATATTTAATTCTATTCCTGAAAATTGGGTTGGAAATGATTTATATCACAGTCTTAGATTCAGAGTTAATGAACCTGAAGAGGTATAACCTGGTTTTCAGAATTACTTCCAATAGACATGGATAATTTGTCTTACACAATAGTCAAGCATTTAAATGACAAATGTTTGAAGGTAATTGTTAAATTGAAATTGTTTAATTTCATTTAGGAATAAATGTTGGATTTCAGCCTTTTAGATAAATACAGAAGAGAATATGTATCTACTGCTACTCCTTTGGTTTTTCCCATACTTTTGACCTGTCAAACTAGCTACTCTACTTGGACAAGTTTGGAAGTTATATAATCCTTATTTTATCTACATTATCTGCCATGACTTTGACTTCTATAAGCGAGCACCTTCAAAAAGAATGAAAACTTTGCAAACACAAAGCAGGAGGCAGCTCAAGTGTGTGATCATTTCAATGCTATTTGGGCCTAGCATGGCTTGTAGGCAATGTGGGCTTTAGGTTGCTTCTTTCATTCTGCAGCTTCATTTTTGATAACTTATTATTTTTGTCTCCTGGAGAAAAACCCTTTCCAGTTATTTTTGTGTCACCTGGAGGCTTGAGAATTTATAAGCAGGTGAAGGACAGCCAGGGAAAATTCATATGACTATAAAAAAAAAAACCAACCTGACAAAATCTTTCCTAAATGAGTATACACAGGATTTTTGTTTTGTGTTGAAAAAATAACACTTCTGTTTGATGGCTGGTCTGCCAGTGTGATACAAATGGATTGCACCAGTGTATTTTCTAGCAGAAAGTTATGTTTTATCATAAAATGCACCAACAACAGAGATCCATGTCTCTGTGGTCTGTCTCCTGAATATGCTGTCATGGGCTATATTATACCATAAAATACTATAGAAACAGAACTCAAATTTGATCATTAATCAGTGTCTTTGAAAGAAATCAGGATTCTGGGGTAGAGAGAAGAAATTTATACTATCACAATTTATTAAAATATATTAAGTTAAAATTTAAAGCTTTTCTTTTCCCTTTCTGTTAATTTGACATTTTTCAAAATTAACAGATCCTCTTAAAGAAACTTAATTTCTCATGAATATTTTTTAAAAGCAAACTTTTGAAATGCCAACTCATACTGTATTCATCTTAACCTTTCAATTTGCACAGACTGAAACATCAGTCTGACCCCTCTTGGTGTGACACGAACTAGCTAATCTGTTGGTAGATACAAGACTGATAAAAAAAGGTTCACAGCTCAAAGTTATGCTGAGTCTTATATTGATCACTGAAGATCTCATCTTGCATTAAAGCTATGAGCAGTAAGCTGGAATAATGAAAAGGAGTTTATTATAGTCCAACATATCAGTGGGCTCTGTAAGTAGCTGCAAGGAAGAACTAGGTCTATCAGACAAATGCACAGCATTAGAGGCACCACCTCTCAAATATCCTCTGTGCCATAAAAAGAGGGAAGCAGAGCAGTGGACTTTGCCCAAAAGACAGAGAAATGCATTCTCCAAACACTGTGTATGGCCTCCAAACTTTGGTACAAAATCAAGTCTGAAAAGCAATCCCCATTTGTGATAGATCATTGCAAGAAACTTTCCACAAAGATTCACCTGCAGAGTCACCATCCAGTACTACCAGAATATTTGCTGTTTCTCTGTTTGCAGAGATATCTCCAAGATAAGCTACTTTTTATGTTGTTTGCTACAGCACTGGGGTTGGGTTCCCTACTTCTTACTGCAACACTTGTTGTACATCACTTATTTTCTGTGTTGCTAAATGTTTTAATACTATGGTGATATATGCTAGGCAATAAGATGGAGGGGAGGGGGGTGGGGTGTGGGGGGAGCAGCACATCCTTCCTTTTCATATTTATTACTGGTGCTTCATCCAAAACATATTTAATGAGACTTCAGATAAAATGTGATTCTCATCCCTTCAAGCATAATTTGCAGGCAAAGAAATATAAAGAAGTAAGTTACAGAGTACTGGTTGTTAAAGCATGTATAATGGCTTGTGTTTTTAACAAACAAATAAATGTGTGCATAAATTATGTTCCATACAGTATGATATTCTGATCATTCAAGCATAATAAAAGAAGCTGCTCATGCACTCATTATTCCAATGTGGAGGAAAAATCTGTATGCATTGACTGTATTTACAGTACCATACTTAACTTTTGATATCACAAAAAATACATATTACATGTATTATTGCTTACAGAAGAGTATGTACTGCAATATATTTTTAGTGTTTTATTTTAGGGGAACAGGAAGTCAAGATACAAATTGGTGATTTTTCATCTTTAAATAAGGACTGTTTTAATATGTATAGGTTTAAGATTGACTGCACATTGCACTTAAGGGGCACTACCATATTTTTTGTGGGGGATTCTTTTTATGGTTACCCAGTATTTACCATATAAACCATACCCATGGTTTACAAAGTCATCTTCTATGCACTAGGTCACTGGATGCATTTGAAAATATTTTACAGAATCAGAGATTATGCTGCACTAGAAGGCACTCACAAGGATCATCGAGTTCAGCCCCATGAGGACTTCCCCAGGAGTCACACCATGTGCCTGAGAGAGTTGTCCAAACCCTTCCTGAACTCTGTCAGGCTGGTGCTGTGACCACTTCCCTGGGGAGCTGTTCCAGTGCCCAACCACCATCTAGGAGAAGAACCTTTTTCTAATATCCAACCTTAACCTCCCCTGACACAGCTTCAGGCCATTCCCTTGGGTCCTGTCACCCTCACCAGAGATAAGAGATCAGTGCCTTACCCTCACGAGGAAGTTGTAGCTGCAATGAGGTCTCCCCTCAGCCTCCTCTTCTCCAGGCTGGACAAACCAAGTGACCTCAGCTGCTCCCCACACAGCTTCACCTCAAGGTTCTTCACTATCCTTATTGCCTTCCTTTGGACACTCTTCAGTAGTTTACAAATGTAAAATATATTAATCATTTAGTCTGAAAGTTTCCTGTAGTACACTTTGTCTGATAGGTACTTTCTTAAGAGCTCAGCTGATTTTCTTAAGAACTGCAGTTTAGTCTTACCATGGCCAGAGAGTCATTAGAGAAAAGACCACCACATATAGACAACATAAATTGCAAATATTTATTATTTATAATGAAAGATGAACTATAAATGCAGTGGAGCAACAATACTAACACTTCTCCTGATTTTCTAAAAAATTGATCTGACTAGGCAATAATTGCCTGGTCAAATACTTAAAAAAAATCAGCTGAGTGTTATTAATCAGAGCTTTCAGTGAAGTGCATTGCATTATAACACCATGAAGCTCTTACCATACCCCAACAAGTAACACTAAGCACTGTTCAGACATTACTTTTTCCAGTGGAATTCTTCAGTTTCCAGCAGAAAAGAAAATGAAGCCCATGTGCATAGCTTGAACCAGCTGGCACCTCTTTAAATTAGGTAGGCATGAGCAGTGTACAAGATTGGACACTCCTCCAGATGCTGCCACAATTAAAAGCGAAATAGTTTTCCTTATATTGGACACCCACATAATTTCTGGTTGTCAAGAGATTGGCATATTTTGACAGTTTAACTAAAATAGATGCTTTCAGGGAAAAATATAAAAGCTGAAAATTTTCTTGACAAGGAACTTTTTTTTCCCTAAACGTGTTAGATTTAAAAAAAGAAATTAAAAACCCAACAAATAAACCCACAAGCACTATGAGAAAGAAAAACTAACAAAACCTGGATCTAGGTGTGTTGTGAGAACTTGAATAGAAATTATTAAACTTACTCAGAAAGTATCAGCAATGAGTTCTTTTCCCTAGACATGCAGACATGTGAAGGCATTAAAATACCCACCATCTGCTTTAGCTTATGCTTTGCTTAGTATGCAGAGCAGTGAGAGGGAAAACTCATAAGACTCCCAGATTTTATTTCCTTTTTCATTATGGGTACAATTTTTTCTGACTAAAAGTATATCTCAAAATTAGGTGAGGCACCATGTCCAGAGTAGATGCCTGCTTTTCATCCCCATTCAGCTGCTCAAGGGCAAGCATCTTTCTTCCCGTGCTTACACAGACGGAAGCACTCAAAGATGTCAGATGAGAAATTGCATTCCTGCAAATCTGTTCAGGTCATTGCACCGGGGAGAAAGCACAGTGTTTCCAGAGCAGATATGCAGCATCATCCCTCGATCTCCTGCTTGTATAGCTCTACACATGTGGGCTAACCCCTTTGTTACAGCTCTCAGTATGTGCTTCTTCAGAAAGACATTCAAGGCTCATATATCACCAGCATTTCTGCAAAACACAAGACAGCAGCATTACCCTGCTAAGAAAGAGGGGGCCCTGTATGAGACATGATGTCCTCTTTACCACTTCTCCCAGGAAACTAGACCCTAAACTAAATCCAGAAGAGACAGTTCTTAAGAAGTCATACAGCAGATGGGCCAGAGATGAGGATGACACCAACCAGACTGACTGCTGTTCATATCTGAAGGGAGGCTGTCAAGACAATGGAGCTCGGCTTTTTTCTGTACTGCTGAGCAACAGGACAAGAGCAATGGGCAGAAACTGATGCACAGAAGTTCCACCTGAACATGAGCAAGATCTTCTTTCCTGTGTGGGTGACCAAGCACTGGAACAGATTGCCCAGAGAGGTTGTGAAGTTTCCCTCACCAGAGATATTCAGGACCTGTCTGGATGCAATCCAGTGCAATGTGCTCTGGAAAACCTGCTTGAACAGGGAGGTGGCACCAGGTGACCCCACCTGTGTCCTCTTCCAACCGTGACCATTCTGTCATTCTGTGATCTCCAAATACCTCCCTAGCATCACAGAAGGACAGCTGTTCCCAATCTTTGGCAATTACATGTTCTGTGAAACATCCTTTAAAAGTGCATGTCCTGTGAAACTTCTGCCAGGTGTCATCTCTCTTGAAGCTTTTCTAATACCAGAAGCTGAATGAAAAAAAGTATTTCCTTTTAAATAAAAGATTGCCTTAGCGGTTTGAATTTTAAAAGTGTATATTTACTGATATGATAGCAAAGACAAGGGTAAATATTGAGCAGACAGCTGAAGACTCTAGTATAGATCATAAGCCAAAGACAGACTGCAAGACATTGTTATTATATGCTGTAAATAAACAGGATTTAGTGCTGAGACACTGACATCTGTTAAAGATGAAATAATTCTGTCCTCGTAGTTCACATTTATGTGAACATTACATAAATGTTCATCAGTTTCTAAAACCAACAAACCAAGAGAACACTTGGCAAAGCTAGACTAACAAGTTCCTGTAGGTGAAACAAACCATTAAGATCACCATTATTTTTTTTTAGTGCGTATTTGATTTTGAATAAAATACCATTTTATCAAAACAAACAAGCAAACAAATCAGATGCATGCTGATTGGAATTTTACAGACTGTTTTTTAATCAGCATTCTAAGCTTTTTATAAAAAGAATCTCCCCTTTTGAAAAGTGTATCTTAATATTTTGAATAATTCACCTCCTAGATAAAACTAAGATTAATCATAGTCTGACTCAGCATGTCCATTTTATGAACTTGACAAAGCTAATTCTGTGATGGCCTCAAAGTCAGTAAACTTGGTTATCTCTTCATGAGTTGATTCCCTACAACTCAGGAGTGTCAGTCATTTCAGAGACTCACTTAATATGGTTCCCCATACATTCACTGTCTTTTTTAATGTCCACAACATCTGCTGTCAACAAAGAAAAATAAAAGGAAACTAGTTTTGATTTGCATTCTTTTATGATAAGGTATTCCAGATGCATATTGTCACTATTCCAGGTAGAATTCAGAAGTATTCCTTTATCAACATTTCTTTGTGTTAAGATTATTTGATTTTTTTCTCAAATTTTACTTCTTTTAAGATTTGTTTTAATGGTAGAGTTCTCTGTGTTATTTGAAGTGTAGCAACTGGGGCAATTTAGGTGAAAAGCAAAAGCAATAACAGCAAAAATGCAAAAAGTGAATATAAGAAATAAATGGGGAAAAATGAGTAAGATTCCAAGCTTGCAAGATAATCACTGCTTATAGCTCTCACAGAGCAATTCCTTGCACCAAAATAAAACTGAGGTGCAATATGGGGAGGTTTCATTTGTTTTTTAAAGGGAACTTCCCTCTAGCAGTGAAGGCTCAGAAAAAGTTTAAAAGTATTCATTTGAAGTTTTACTGTAGTTGAACGATAAACCCATGGCACACTTTAGCTTCTTGGTGAGTTTGCTTGGAAGCTCAATGAAAATAATGTTCCTGCTGAAATCCTTCATGTGAAACCAATTGCCTGTCCCCAGAATCCAAAGGGTGATTTTCCCATCCCAATATATACAGCTTGCTGCAGTGCCATGCCCTACTGTTAGCCCATGGAATAACTACACCCCAGCGCTTCTCCAGTAAGGAAAAAAGTCTTTAAGCTGTAATTAGATTGCTGAACAAATGGGAATAGTGACAGGCACATAAAGCCATATAAGGTGAGCCCATTGTTTGAGAAAGGAATTTGAATAATTGGTTTCCAAGATCTTCTGGAAGTTTTACAAGCCAAGTTCTATGTCATTTGTCACCTAGTTTGGTTTTCTCATAATGCGAACAAAGGTTTTCCATTGTCACTTGGTTATCACGATTTGTCCATTCAGTTATGATGTATTCAGTGTCATTTATGTCTTTTCAAGTTCATTCTGCATGTCTGTAAATTACAATCCTTTATTAGTGTTGGCAATGAGCTGGAATTTCACTACAGCTTCAGAAATTATATGCCTGCACTTCCAGCCTCTTCATATCAGTGCCAAATTTGGAAAATTAATTCTTCTTCTTTACACCAGCTGTGTCAGGAGACAATTTAACAAGTGGAAATGTGGGGAGAAGATAACAGAAAACAGGA
>VZTN01019501.1:0-13926 GCA_013400515.1 Erpornis zantholeuca | reverse complement strand
AAAGATAATTCCAATTAAAGGTCTTAAACCAAGACAGAAAGCAGATGTATCCACCACTGTTTATTGCCTAAGACTAAATCTAGGAGGAAACTGATATTCGAGGCCATATTTTCTACTAGATTGAGCAGAATGTGTAGGATATCAAGTAGCACCTATGAAAAATTACATCCCTAATGAAAAGATAATAGTCAGCTGCCTCCAAGGAGTCAGAAAGACCAGCTTAAACACTCAGTACCAGATCTGCACGCATTATGTAACAGCAACTCAGATAATGCTCTTTCTAGGGTAGGTCTGGCAGAATTCAAAGATCCTTCCTCTTGAAAAACAATAAAATACACCCTCCTGTATTTATCTTTACTTATTTTTCCGTTTCACTTAATTCTTCCATATGAATTCAATCAAATCCCCATAACCTCTCAAGAGCTCTTTTTCAGTGTTCAACCTTACTGTTGGAAGCCAGAAATGTGGATGATGAAAGGAGTGTCTCTGTAAGGACTATATGCAAAGCATGCAAACTTGTGGTTCATATTCAGGCAATGCACAAAGCCAGCCAAATGGGAGAAATTCTCAATTCATATCAGACAATATTAAATCCCTGCTGGTCTGAAGTTATCCTGCCTTGTTTCTGAACAGTGTGGAAGCTTAGCTGTAGCTCATACCCATAACCCTGTTGGTCTTTTTGTGGTGAGGAAACCCTTTCTTATGCTGAGAGCGCTGGATTGAGGGCTGCATAAATTGATTAAATATTAGGCAGAATAGAAATGAAAGCATAAATTCTAGCTTTTACACCTATTCCCCCCTCCTTTTTTTTTCCACTTCTCTCTGCCCCTACTTCCCACATGTTTAGACACTTATGCCTAGTGAACATGTTTAAGATACGCTTAACAAACAAGATTCCAGGGTGCAGAATAAATTTTCTTCATGTGTAGACTTATATTTTTTTACTTCCTATTTATACTTCTGACTGTTCACTATGGAAAGTTTCCAAACAAGCTAAAGTGATCTATTGTACAGTCCCATTATTTATTAGTCTAAGACCATTACCAGTAAAAAAATTATCAGTTTTATAGAAATATTTACTCTTACTCCTGGTTGTAATAATTAGATAATCCCACTGCTCATCACTTGCTTTTCAAAATGAAGTCTGAACTAGCACATGACTGTTTCAGTTAATTTTACATGAGGAAGATTTGGAGAATAAGCATAGGAGGATCACAGGGTAATCCCTTGAGATTGTCAACCTTTATTCCTTCCAGAATTGAAATATTTTTTAAGACTATCTTAAATATTTTAATATTGGTTTGACTGATTCATGCTTTCTTCAGTATCTATTTTTATTAAATTTAATGAAAGGGTTAGGTTTTTCAAGTTTGAACACTCAAGGCTAGCCTGATAAATAGCTCTGGAAAGTTCATTTATCAGATTCATAACTGAAAATAGAACTAATTCGGAAGAACATTTTAGCCAAGCACCTTATAGGGACTAAATGTTTTTGTGGTTGGTTTGGTTTGTTGGGTTTTTTTAAGTCTTTGATGAAGATTCCTTCTGAGAATTTCAAGTAGCCTTGTGAATGTGCATCATGCAAATGTTTGAGTACACATTGCTGTCTCTCATTTACAGCAGATAACCTGCAGACTTGTAACAATAGTTGGGACACCAGTAAGAGGTGTCTCTCACAAATTAGACACTGGAAAATGTGAGGAAAAAGGTATAAGTAATTGCCAAAAAAATCAAGACTTAAGTAAGAATCCTGGAAATAGTCCACCCCAAAAACTCAGAGGACATCCTTGGGCTTTAAGGTTTGGGAGTGGGGTTTTATAACTATTTTATCCCACTGCAGAAGTCAAGTATGGTAAATGTGTGTAAACAGTCATAGATAGAGCCAAACCTTAGAAAAATAATGGAATCAATTTTTAATATTAATGCATTTTAAATGCTTAATAGACTTTATAGACTGCAAAAATCATCAGCCCTTTAGACATAGATTTTGCTTAATGAATTTGAAGGAATGATTTAATGCATGACATGGCAGGATCAGCTTGGGGGCATTATAATCAACGTAACAATTTTTTAGAAAGGGTTTTAGTGGATTTAATAAGCCAAACAGCCCCGAAAGTTACCAAATCTTCACAAAATGTAATACAGATTCCAACAAAATTCATCCTCATTAGTCTCTGCCACTGAGTGTTCCCTTCCCCTCTTTCTCAAGTCATAAAAAACTTAACCAGAGCATTTTATAGAAGAACTAAAAATGCAGGTTTCCTTGGGTGATACCAGACCAATTTTGAAGACTATTTCTTGGTCACTATTATAGAAAAAAACAGTATGACACTACAAGTTCATTTATAAGCTCTTTCTTCTTGTAATTACTGTAGTCATACTGTATTACATATTCCTCTTGTAAGCATGTGCCTCAAAAACCACTATAATAAAACCAAATATGTGATATATTACTCAGACAAAAAAAAACCAAAAAAACAAAACAAAAAACAGAGCCTCTAGCCCATAGACACTTATCTTTGGTCTTTGCAGTCCTTGACAAAATAAAATTGGATGACTCTGATGAGCTAACAAGATGGAAGTTAATGACCACTGATGAATGTAATGGGACTCTGATTGTGATTAAATGTTCCTACATCTGCTGTGTAAGTTAGGTTGTGCTACTTTCCTTAACAGAAGGAAAAAGACAGTGTTGTCTACAGCTGCTATTTCACTGGGCGTACTAGAAGTTTTGTACATGTTTTCCATTTCAATGACTTGAATACTGATGGTCTTGCACCAGAGATTTTAGATCTTCCTTTTGCTTATACATATCTACTCATCGGTCTGCCTCTCATTATTATTATTTTTTTTGGCTTGAAGTACTTAATTTTCTATAGCTGCAGTGTGTGCTGTTCTTTGTCACTTACCTATCAGCTTGACAGTTTTAATAGCTCTCCATTTCCCTGGTGTCTCCACCATTTTTAGCAGGCTTCACTCTGCTTTCTCTCAGCTAAGAAACACACCTTGGGCTGTGGCACGTTTACCGTGTTAAAGGAAGGAGTATAGGTTTTCATATGGCTTTTGTTTTCTCAAACGTTTGTAAACTCTGGCTAAAGGTAGTACATTAAGCTGTAGAGCTCACAGCTACAATCTCATCTTTCCCTTTTACTTCCCTTTCTTTTAGATATTTCTCATAACTACGATGCTAGCTGTTACTAGTTAGAACAATGATCTTGCATGCTTTTCATTTACTAAAGTCGTCTTAATTCCAAATACGCTTGATTATAGCAGTGGGGCACAAAAAAATCTTTTTACCATATATCAGCTTTTGAAATGTCCCTTCTGTTCAAGCTTCATAAACACTGCATCTTGACAGAAATCACTTGGGAACATATGGAACTCACGTTCTTAGAAAAGTCTGAGAAAGTGACGGCAGTTCCCCAGGGTTAAATAAACAAGGTTACATCTTGACAATAGGCATTTTCCCCCGCAGTGTTTGGGCTCTATAAAAATACGTGAGATCTCATCCAATTCCTCTATCCTAACACTAATCACTTAACTTGTTTCCATTTGTAGTTTAGGTTTTGGTTTTTTCTGTCATCAGTTTCAGTGAACACAATGTCAGAATGTTTATCATAACCTGTTTGAGGGGGAGAATCAGAAAGTCCCAAAAAAATGGCTTCTGGAAATCAGAAATCTGTAGATTTCTGTAGAAAGAAAAAGAGGACTTTCAGAGTGCTCTGAGCTTGTAAAATTTTCCTTCCATACATCCCCAATAATTCTCTTTGCCATTACTGGGAAACTACTGCAGATCACAGTACCTTTGATTACCTTTTGGTCTGATCCAGTCTCCTAAGTTAGTTTTCCATCCTCAAAGCTATAGGAGATCAGTCTAACAGAATCCAGTGTAGGTAGACAAAGGTATTTTGGATAAAAATGCTTTCACATGTTAAACAAGCGTGTTCTTATAGTAGGTGGTGAGTTCTTTAGTATTGGCGATAATCACCATTGCAAACTTCTCTGGTGTTTTGAGGTGTGTGCTTGTTATAATAATCTTATCATCAAAAAAGCATGAATTTTCAACTCAAGTGACTATTTCTGAAGTTATTCATCTGGAAACAGGGAAACATATATAAAGTTTATCACTAGCCATGTAGAAAAATCTTATACCCTTTCCATTATTTGTTATTTGATAAAGTAGCTACTCAGCATTTGAAGGTCTTAAAATTTATCACCTCAATGAAACTTTGCTATCAATTCTACACCTCTTATACAAGCCTGTAAATGTTAATTTCTTCTACAACAGATGAGTCGTTGCTGCATTTGTGAGTTCAATCTTTGCTCTGTTCAAAATTTAAACCATTCCAGAAGTTTGTTTGTTACTGCATGGAAGCCAGATATAAGACTGAGGAAAACAGAACACATGTATAATATCTAGTTTTGATGCTTCATCTTCTAGTTACTTTAACTCATCTTCCCTCTGTTTCTTCTGTTCATTGTGTTTTGAGGATACTGAAAAACAAAATACCATCCCTACACTTGCATTTGTTCTCTTTTACTAACATAGTATAACAGTATCTTCATTAATTTCTACTCTGCACACCCTTTCCCCTACTCTTTCACAGGAGGGGAAAGAGATGCCGTTTTGTGTTCAGCAGCAAAAGTTAATGAGACTCATTAGTTAATTCCTTTTTGGTGTAGTTATGGGGATAAATGCCAATTGACTTCCTCATCTTCAATAACTTTATAGTAGCATGTATGCTCAGAATTAATGTTTCTGGAATTTGTTAACATCTTACACACAGAAGCAAAAATAATTTCCAATATACTGTAGGAGGCATTGACCTTTTAATAGTGCCTTTTCATAAAACTAATATACAGAAGGAATTTTTCATTGGTTAACACAATGCTCTGTGAAAGATATTAAAGTTCCAGTGACAAGTCTAATATGAACATCATAATACAAGGTGTGTGGCAAGGGAAAAAAGAAATTGTCCCTGAATGTGAAGTTTCACTTTCTCAGGAGAAGTATACAATTTTATTACTAGTGATGTCCAAATGGCCCATTTACTTAGATTGCTTTCTCTGTTTACAGAATAGTTATTTCCTTCTTGGTGAGTAGGGCTGTAACATGCTCACCAGCACAATTAGTATCTATACAGCAGATTATTTCTTTTTTAAGTTGCTAATAGATATGCCTCTGTGAATTGGGGTATTTTGGAAGAAGGCATCTTGAGGTTTTCAATGTAGTCTTCTTCTCTTGTCTTCTTGAATACTTCCCTTTCTTAAAGAAAACTGCTTATTCCATGAATATAGAAGTAAGTGTCTTCATAGAATTTCTCTGTAACTATGCTTATGAATAATCTTTTCAGTTTGGAAAACCTTAAAGGAAAAAAAGGTTGTAATTTTCCATGCATCATGTGACAACTCAATAAATTCTATACTAATTTAAATTCTTTTGCTTCTAGGAATAAAGAAATGTTTATAAGAGCATTAAAGAGCACTCTATTGTTTTAAGAAAGATTAAAGAACTCTGATGTAAAATGCAACCTGCCTTTCAATAGAGAAATAAACGTTATAAAACTCTCTAGCCTTTTCTTCTTTATTGAAAATTAATATGAAAATTATACTCTTCTGTAAAAAAAACCCACACCACAGAGCAATTAACAGAAAGCTTTTGATTGTGAACATAGAATGTACTTAGCATGATCCAAGCACTTATTTACTCTCATTCTTTGAGTTCACAGAACCACAGAACTGAGAAGGTTGGAGAGTGGCTCAGTGAGTGCTTCCACCAACTCCCTCGGTGTCTTTGGGCAGATCCCATGTGGCCCCATAGGCCTGGGAGTGTCTAAGTCATGTAGCAGGTCTCTAACCCTTTCCTCCTCTTTCATGGGGGCTTTATTCTGCTCCCTGTCTCTGTTTTCCACCTCACAGGCCTGGGTACCTTGAGAAAAGTGGTCTTGCAATTGATTGAAGCCTGCATTTTCCTCATCCTTTGTCATTATGTTTTCCCCCACACTCAGTCAAGGATGCAGATTGTCCTTAGCTCTCTTTTCATTGCAGATGAGTTTGTATAAACATTTTTTCTTGCTGTTGACAGCAGTAGCCAGATGAAGTTCTGGTTGGGCTTTGACATTTCTAATTTTCTCCCTGTATAATCTCATGACATCGTTGTAGTCCTTCCAAGTCCTTCCAGTCCCTTCTTCCAAAGATTATGCATCTTCTTTTTTCACTCTGAGTTTGAGACAAAACTCTCCGTTCAGCCAGGCCAGTCTTCTTCCCTGGTGACACATCTTTGGGCACAAGGGGACAGAGTACTCCTGCAACATTAAGATTTCCTTTCTGAAGAATGTCCCGCCTTCAGGACTCCTTTNTCCAGCCTTCAGGACTCCTTTGCCCTTCAGGACTACCTTCTGAGACTGTTTTAAAATAATTAATTATCTACTGGTCATTTCTCTATTTGATTAATGCTCTACTTTTTTTATGAAAAGCTGTTTCTGACAAAAAAAAACTAAAGCCTGGCATTCATTGAGTTATTTTCATTTTGAAACAGAAAAATCTGCAATAAATTATTGGATCACTGTTTGAAAATTGTAGAATAGCAAAAGTTAAGAGAGGGATTCTAAAACTTGTTATTTTCATCTCTATCCTGTATCAGTGATTTTTTTCTTCGGATTCATTTTACGTTCTATGATCAACATCCCAGCAACACTAGTTTATCTAGTTCCTGAAAGTGGCTAAAATTCCTTTTAGCTTTTTACAAAGAATGAAGTTTTGACCACTGAAGACAGAGAATTATTTGCTGATCTTGAATCTTGTGCTGTTTAGCAAACCCTGCATTATAAATACTAAACATGAGGTAATATTCTCCTACAGGATGAGGAAAAGTTGCTAGCACTTGCCTTCCTTTCTGTGGCAAACACATGGGAGGAAAATAAGTTTTGATTTTACTCGCATATTTCTTAGCTGTGCAATTTCATACTTCATTTAGGTTTTTGTCCAAAACTGAAGAAAGCAAAGTCATCAAGTAAAGTGTAGCTTCAATCTAGCAAGAGGTGCCATATATTTCTGTTCAGACAATGAATGCATTTGGGATTTTAGAAAGCCTTTCTTCACTAAATAATTAAGATATGTAAGAGATCACTAAGAATGTTTATTTTAGTAACTACTTACTAAAGAAATGTGTAATTTCAGCTTCTCTTCTTTGTATATCTGAGCAGAAAAATAAAGGAATCTGTATCTCATTTTTTGTTTAAAATAGTTAACAAACAGTACTCATTAGGATATTACAGAATAACAAGAGTAATGATTTGGTTCTTATGAAAGGCATTTTATCCCTTAAAAAACATCCTTGGAGAAGCAATCACTCACTTTCTTAGGAAAGACTGTTGATACTAAATGAAATTCTATACTAAACTATTTGTTTATGCCTTTGCATAAGATGCTTTTAGTTAATTTCCTTTGAAGCTAGGAGAACATAGTGTTAATTTGCAAGATGTAAGATAAATTATTCAAAAGTTCAAATACACAAAAATACAACATTATTCATCCAGATTAAGTTTCTAAGTATTAATATTGTCACTTACCCCTAATCATTCATCTACTGTATGATGCTATGAGAAAAAGTAAAGAAAAACTGTTTTCCTTGAAGACACACAGAACACATCCATGTTGTTAATGAACATGCTTAAGATAAGAAAGCTGATGCTGTTAAAGTAGAATAGCAGACACTGAAGAGAAAATTTCAAAGTTTCAACTATGACTCTTTGTCTCCTTCCTAGCTAAAAGTAATCAGGCTGTTGTGTGCATTCTTGTCCTGAAAGTTAATTCATATTAACTCTTCTGTCTGTCTTCCATGCCCAGTGCCATCTGCACTGACTCTTTCAATTTCTGCTATCTTGCAATTAAGTCACTCATACAAGAAACATGTCTCTGAGAAATGAAGTCTGAAAGACACAGACTTTCAAAGAAACTAAAAAGTGAGGAGAAAAGTGGGGAAAAATACAGAATAGGAACTTCCTTTACTCTTCCTGTCTTTCCAGGGCAACTTCTTCTACACACCAGCAAAATCTCACCATTTGTACACCATTTTGGTATTTATGAGTGGTTCTTATAACTAGAGAAGAATGGCATTCCTTATTGAGACAAATAAGATGCAATTGAGCCTAATTAGATTAACAGAATTAAACAGATTAAGATATAAAATAAAGGCTTTTCACCCTTTGTAGTCAAAGCAATGTTAGAGTCGGGGTCTCTTTGTCTTCATTACTTTGGGCTTAGAATACAGGCATATGGGGGTTTTTGGCAGTTAAGAAATTAATTAGATAGAAAGACTTATTTTTTGTTTGTGATTGATTATTCTGCAAGCATGCTAGTTTAATCTATTACCAAAAATAGCTGAAACATTGTGATAGCTCAACCAAAGAAGCGTCATAGGATATGCTGAGTTGGTAGGGACCCATCAGAACCCTTAAGCTGAATTCCTGGCCTTACACAGGACACCCCAAAAATCACACAATTTGCCTGAAAGCATTGTCCTAATGCTTCCTGTATTCACAAAGGCTGTGCCCACTTCTCTGGGGAACCTGTTCCTGTGTTCAACCACCTTCTGGATAAAAAGCTTTCTCCTGATATCTAACCTAAGCAAGCTTTGGTCTAATAAAGCCATAATAGTAATGTTATTTTTCTAGAAATAATTTTCATCTGAGAGCATAACCTTGATTTCTCATTCTCCTCTTTAAAATTAGTTTTGGAGGAAATAAGAAGTTGATTTTTTAAAAAAAATATGCATTATGAAGAGCAAGTTATACATACATAAGTCAGATGTGTTCTCTAATAACCGAATGAAATCTAACCTCTAACATTTCTAATAACGCCAGGATCATTAGCAGTTATATTTTTGAATTAAAAAATACTAGTTGAGAACTATTTCAAGTGACTGGGATGAAATGTACCTGGATTGCAAAATATCTGAGAAATTCCAGTTTAACTGTAGAAGTACTCAGGAAACAAACAATTGTCATCAAATATTTAACCAAAATATATTGAGCCAATAGTAACTTTTACCGTACACACATGCAGTTGCGGTAGGTGAGAGTAAGAATAACCTGGAATTCTGTAAGGCTTTGATATTGCCCCAACACAGTGTTCTAATGAGCAAACTAAGCACCTACACCCTAGAAAATACTAGTTCGAGAGTATTTTCCCAACAGCTCCTCTGCTATCACCAAGCAATTATCAGTGGATCTTTGTCTGACTGGAAGGAGACATAAAGTTGATTTCTACCAAGAACTATTTTGAGTCTGGTGGTACCCATTCACCATCATATTCACACCTATTCACCATTAGGATGAATATAGTCCCTTTTATGACATAATGAGGTAAACAGACGAGGAAGTCAGCCAGGCTGGACGTGGCCTGGGGCCTGTGGGAGCTCTGTACATGCTGCGGCTACTGAAATCCTTCTCTGCCTGCCATGGCAGGGGAATAAAAAATAGCTCCTCATCTGCTGAGGAGACAATTGCATTGAGTTGCATGCTTTCTAAGAGTTCACAGGTAGGCTAAGACAGCTGGGGAGCTTGACTTTTATTGAGGGATTGCAGCAAATCCTCCAGAAGATACTTTTTTAGGAGGGAAGGGACAGGTTGGATGGAGATTTCTGGGAGGACTGGGAACATGACTAATAGCAGTAGAAGAAGATACACTGGCAAGCAGGTTCAGGGAGATCTAACAGAAAATGGGGTGTGGTGTAATTAAGAGAGAAAAGGGAAGTTTAAGCTAAAAATGTTAAATAAAACCCTGAGAACTTCCAGGAGGAAGAACAGGGGTTTTGACCTTACAAATGACACTAAGCAGGGAAAACTGCAAACACTCAGCAGGACAGAATTAATACACAGTATAGTCCTGATAAACTGAAGAAAGGGTCTGGAAAAAAATAAATAGGAAAGCACTGTGTGTGAATAAGAAAAATTAATACTTAAGCACAAATGATCTAGAGGAGGGCCATGATGGTGATCAGAGGGTTGGGGTCTATAGAGCCTGGGTTATTCACCCTAGGGAGTAGAGGTCTCCAGGGAAACCTTAGAACAGCCTCCCAGTGCTTAAAAAGGAAGGACAGAAAAGATGAAGAGGCTCATTATCAGGGGGTGTAGGGAAAGCAGAAGTGAAAACACGTTTAAACTGAAAAAGGGTAGGTTTAGAATAGACATTAGGAACATATTAATTTGGTGAGACACAGGAACAGGTTGCCCAGAGAAGTTATGGATGCTCCACCCCTGGAAGTGTTCAAGGCCAGGGTGGACAGGGCTTTGAGCAATTTATCTACTGAAAGGAGCTAGATGATGTTTTCTTTTTCTTTCTAGGCATTCTATGATTCTAATACAGAATTACAAGTCGTAACAGTTCTGCATTTATAATTAACTTTATTTATTATTCATGTGATATAAATATTCTGCTTCATTAAAAGTAGTATGTTCATTTTAACCACAAAATATCTATGCATTTACCGGCCCTCCTCCATTTTTGACCTGAAAAAACATCAGATGTGGTTAGTTTAGAAAAAAAAAATTTAGAAAGAAAGGAGTCCTCAAATACATGAAATGTTGCCTTAAAAAATAAGGAAATTAAGCTGTTCTATGTTCACTGAGTGCAGAACAAGGAAGGAGGTATTTAAACTGCAGCATTATTCTGTTAAATTTGAGTAAGACATTTTTTTTTATGAAAGAAAATGAGAATCAGAGCTGACTGTTAGAAGGATCAGTAATATTCTATTTGGAGATTTTCAGCTATAGATTAAACTGTCATCTTCTAGAAATGCTTTTGTTATCTGTTTTAGTATTTTGCCTTGACAGTGACCTCTGAAAACCCCTTTCAGACCTCCAGCCCTTGATTTCCTAATGATATATCTAAAAGAACTTCTCAAACTGAACCTTATAAAGAAGCAGTTGCTTATTGAATGATTGGCTTGGCTGAGCAGCATGTATACAGTGTTTTCTGTGGTTTCTATCACTATGAGGTTAATTTTCTATTAATTTGTTCTATATTACCAAGTTTTCCCTCACAAACATTTTCTATTGTTTGGCCTGTGGGGGCTGTAACATAAAATTAACTTTTACAATTTTTTTTCCATCTAATTGGACTGCAGTAACATTCCTTGGAGAAACGGAGAAGAAGAACAAACTGCACATTCAGTGTTCCTCTACAGTCAAAACTGATCTAGATTGTCTTACTTTCAATCATCAATACACAGTTTATTAGTTACACCCAGAGTTTCATCACCTTAAGCCTTAATTTTTTCTTTGGTCAGTATTTGGAACAGATTTTTTTTTTCCTGCTGATCTTTTGATGATGGCAATATTAATAAAAGACAGATGAGACAAAGCAGGACATCATGCATGATGTCTGTGAATTTGTGTCTTCAGAACAAACACAGAACTGAACTCTCTCTGCTTACTGGAGGAATTAATGTGATTCATTAGGCAGGCTGATGGCTGATTCCATCTACCATTATTTGATACCAAGTGTTTTTATAGTCCTGTTTTCAGTTCCAGTTCACTTACACAGGTTCAAGTGAGCACCCAAAGTTCACTCTGTTTATGGATACAGGGTCTCTGCATTCAGTCTGTTCGTGTGACATACATGGCTTTGAAACCATATATGCAATGACATGTTATGAATATTTTAGCACCTGTGTCATTACAGTAGTGTTAATGTTTATTTTTTTGCTTATATTTGCTTAACTCTTCTAAGACTGCATCATTTCCTTTTGATTACAGATCAAACAGAGGATATAGTTGCTTCCATCTATGAAATGTAGGAAAAAAGTAGCATCTGCCTACCATCTCCTAATATCTGTTTCTTCATGCAGAGCCAATTAAATATTCTGACAAAAATTCTATTATATATTACAAACATTGAAACCATCTAATAGGAAGGATGTTAAACCTTGTTTCAGAGCAGTTGCTATTCTCAGAAATTTATAAATTAAATTGTACATTTTTAATGTCATTATAGAAATCCAGTTATTAATCATAACTTTGCTAACTGTGCAAAAAGAATGGGATAAGTTTTATTAATGTTAATCAAATGAAAAGAAAGCTTGAATATACAGGTGAAAGGCAGAAAACTTACTTGAGATAGTGTTTTTTGAAATCAGGGCCTCATAGAGTTTTAAAATTAAATCATTATAGTTAACAGCTATGACTTTTAACAAAACAACTCTCTTGAAATTCCCTATCTATCGAATCCTCAATCACATTAAGACTGAAGTTTGCCTATAGCACTATTTAGTCAAAAACCTATGACAGCACCCAGCTTTACAAAGAGAGTCACAATGCAAATTTTTAACTTGTTCTATTTTTATTAAACAAGAATATTAAATGTCTAAAGAAAAAGAAACACAAGCCTATATTGGGATATTATTGTAGGGGCAGTTCACTTGAAAAAGACAAGCATTATCTCAGCACTTCAGACTAAAGCATCCTGCTTGGGCATTCTTGAAGACTTTAGCTCAGAATGAGCAAAGAAAATTAAAAGGTCTTCGATTGCACTGCAAAATTTTAATGAGATCCCAGCTGCATAAGACTGTATAACTTTAAGAAAGCAAAGTCAGTTTTGTACCTCATGGCTTGGTATCATGTATAAGATTTGATTGCAATCTACCAAGATATAATTTAGATTAAATAGAAATTGTTCCTGTTAAGCTAAAGTAATTCATTTCCTCTAAATGCAGAGCAGAGACAACCACTGTCGCAGCATATTGCTAGCAGCAATTCTAGGGGAAAAAATATTTTAACCACTTTTTCAAGAAAAGCTGTTAGAATATGGCAGTTGTTAAAAAGAAAAGTAAACCAGAGAATGAATCAGTAAATTCTATGCACAATGGGATATTAAGTATAAACTGTTGAAATAAAGAACTAATATAGCTGTAATGGTAACTGAGGTTTTTGTTTCCCAAAATGCCCTGGACTAGTCTGGGCCAGGAATAGTTTTGCTCAAAACTCTTGTGCTCTGTGTAAGCCTCACTGTATGTCTGCAGCTTGAAGGGGCAAATACTGATGCTTAAATACAGTGATCAGCATCTCCAACTTCATACCTCCACAACCACAGAAACTTTCAGTAATTTCCATGTCCCCAAAGCACAGCTAATTTCTGCTTAGTGAGTTAATGCTTCCAGTGATACGAAACTGTCGAACATGAGGATTTAAAGAATTGCCATCTCTGCTATTGCAAATGTATTTCTTGTGACAACTACTGCCTCTTGACATCTGCTGTTTACTGTCATGTATTGTGAGAAAACAATCTTCTCTGCCTCTTCCTAATTTAAGATGAAGTACAAAAAAAATAGTAGCCTTTGGTACCTCTGTTGGATCCCTCCATTTTAACAGGTGAAACTGCACAGAACAAAAATACAACTGCTACAAATGAATGTATGTTATAAATGTCTCCATATACATTAATATCAATAGCAGACTTAGAGATTGCTGTGATAAGAGAGTTTAGAAGTTCCAATTCATAGAGACTGATGATACTGAGTAAAATAATGATCTGGAAGTATTTGGTGAACAAAATACTTCTTGTCTTCACAGAGTTACAATATAGTTGGCACAAAACACATCATAGGCTCAATCCCACGTGCAGCACTTGCATCAGAAATAGAAACTGTAGCCTACTAAATCTGTAATACAATTCCTCTAATTCAAAGGGTTTTATCTACCCAAATGGTTTCTGTACAAAACAGGTCTAACCAACAACCTGTTGGTTTTGGTAAAGTGTTCAGAGAGATCTTTTTAAGAAGACTCTACAAGACTTATCTCAAAGCTACCAGAAATATTAGGATTACAGTTTTTGGCAGGGGGAATTTATTTGAATAATTTGAATATTATATTTGAATAATATAATAAATATATAGCCTTCTAACTTTTCTGAAGTACTTTCCTGATG
>VZTN01019498.1:123723-140446 GCA_013400515.1 Erpornis zantholeuca | reverse complement strand
AACAAAAAACCCCAAAAACGACCACAGAAACTCCAAGAAACAATTCAGAAACAGAACTGTTATAGGAAGTAAGGAAATAATTCTCTCTGCCTAACATCCGCACATCCCATGAGAATTTGGTTTTGTTTGTGGACTACTGAGAAGTGAAAGTCCCATAATTTAGACCTATTTCTAGCACAAGAAATACAACTTCAACAGCTTTCACCAGTTCTCTACTGAAATGGACTGAAAAAAATACAGCCACATACGAAGTTATGTGTCACATTCAAACATCTAAAATAAATCCCATGAAACAACCTAACACAGCAGATATGTGGATGTGATGTTCTCCAATAAAAAGAGATTCAATGTGTTTTTCATTAACTAATCTTTTGCAAGGTAACCAGTATTAGAAATATGATGAACATACAAGACAATGGAATTATTTTTGATTGTGGAAAAACTATTCCTAATTTCTCCTCTGTCTTTTTCCTAAACCAAAGCATAAAATTTTTGCATGGAGTATCTTTTACTACTATATGTGAACTACATTTTTTCTGTATAATGTTTATCAAACATGCATCAATGAGAAATCCAATTTACTAAACATCAATAAAAATAAGTACAGATAGCAAAATATAATGTTATCTCTTTCTAAATAAGCTTATCTGAGTTCCTCATGCATACAATTAGCTTCATGACGTATAAAATGTAAAGGAGGTGATTTTGGCTCCTACCATACAATTTGGATAAATATATATTTCTGAGAACACAGAGCTCCACAGATCCAAGTGAAATGATTTGCAGGAGTAGGCCTACACAAAACAATTTTAAAGTTCACTACCGCTACTTAAAAAACATTAAATAAAGCAGAGATGTTTAAAAGAAACCATCTTCCAGATGCAGATTGCAGATTCCTACCACAACATTTAACACATATTTAGAAAAATGCTACCAATCTCCTGATCTTTTTTAAGTAAGATGGGAGGGAAATCCAAGAATTTATTTCCTACAAACAGCTAGGTAGGATTGGTTGAAACAGGATTTCTTACAGCACTTTTAATTACTTCTTTACATATTTATAGTATTTTGACTTCCACTTTTCTAAAACACAGTGGTCTATTTTGTGAAACAGACACAATTGAAATTATATCACATTGAACAAAAAAGCTGCCTCAGAGAAAGCAACCTTACATTTCAAAGGCCAACAAGCATTTCTTTTTAGAGCATTTAAAGTTTGGAAATATTTTTAATACCGAATTTAAAAATGCATATCTCACCACTACAACAAACAACCATTACATCACTATTAAATTTTTTTGCTTCATACTTAGAAATACACAAACACTGTAAGTTTGCACTTCATTTTCCCATTAGAATATAAAAACATTTCAAATTAAAAATGAGGTATTACTATATGCTAGAAAGATAAAGAAGCAGAAGAAAAAGGTTTTACTTCTACCTTAAGTCACTGGACTGTTCTGTGACCTTGAGCATAAAACATCTCTCTGTAATTCTCTTATCACTCATTCTGCTAATCACTTTACTCTAAAGGAAACCAATGCAAATAAAACCTGGAGTTTAAAATCTACAGTCAAAGAAAAAGTTTTTGCTGTAGGTTTACATAAATGCTAGCAAGTACTCTGGTAAAGCTAAGCAATTTTAAAGCAGTAATTCCAAGTAATGCAATTCATAAATATATAGAAAATACTTTAGATAAATTATTTTATTTTATTATGAAGACATATAAAGGAAATATAGTCCAACCATTTTACAACAATGTCAGTGAGAATCTGTTACAATGACAGAAAGTCCAAGCTTCACTACAAATTCCAGATTCAGGGCAGAAACATGGTCACTGAAATTTGAGGTGTTTTATTTTTAAGCTTCCATCAGAGATTCTTGATGTTTTGGTGCTGCCTTATCAATCAAAATTAATAACTGAGCACACTTTCTGAATAAAATAAAAGCAACACTTCTGTATAAGTGCTTGCAGGAGGTTGTCTTGAACAGTTCCCAGTAAATAAATATGTCCATTTAATTTCACTTACATGTTTATTGTAAGTCTTCTAATTGATTTCAAAAACTATCAAAAAATCTGCAGCTAATTCTGCACAGTTTAAACATCACGTATTTCAAATAGTTAGATTATACCATAATATAGAATACTATTAATTATTTCCTGGTATTTGTTAACTCACAACCACAGAAATACTTCATCACATTACAGACTATATGGATTAGGGAAATTATGCATTCCAACCATAACTTAGTAAAACAGAGACCCTAAGAAATCTCAGAGGAAAAAGGTTAGTTATAAGAAAGCTCTGTAATTAATGTCCTGAAAACTTGCTTGCACTCAGAATCTGCATTGTCTTGCTGTTCTTCTGTTTTTAGCATCTTACGAAGGCACCACAAGTTAAGCATCAGTACATTTTTTAAAAATAAATTTACAAATAGGAACATAAAAAATTACTGCAGTGGTGTTTCTCAGAATAAGACACCCATGAACATGGTAACAAACCAACCACAACTTCCTTATTTTACTACCTATATCACTATAAACAAGATTAAAATTAACAACATTATGGGATCTCTTACCATAGCACAGACAAACTAGGAATCTATCTCAGAAATGGGGATAAGAACTTTTGATAGAAGGCCACATGAATATTTGTCAGTACTGCACCTGCACAGTGAGATTAATTTTATACCTGCTAATAACATCACCACACAAGAGGTACTGTCTTTTTTTTGAAACTCCACATATTGTTCTAATTAAAATTTCCAAATGCTACAATGATTCATTACTGAAGAGGACAGACAGTGAATTTGAAAAAGTAATATTGCATGTTAATTAGATTTCAGTGGAAAATTCATTAGTCATATAGCTTCTCAGGGTACTTATATTGTTCCCAACTTTCATTAACCTTCTGTTCCATATCTGTTGTACAAACTTCTGAAACGCTTATTCTTTTGGTGACTTTCACACTCATAGGTACTGACTCACCCCATTCTAATTCTCACTCCCTTTCTAATTTTCCTCTTATATTTCACATACAATTAAGAGAATCACCAAGTCAGATTGCTAGAACTCCATATTAAATATCGCAAAAGCTGTGAACTGACTTCTGCTTGTTAACAGTTGTCCTGAACTAAAGTAGATAATCCTGAAAACGTAAATTATATTCAGATGTGACAAACTAACATGTGCCAAATGCTGAAAAAAGCCTGAGAGGAGATTGTTGGAATTTTCATTATGCATTCTTTATATATGTAAAAGGAACATGAACCGAAAGACATATGCTTGGGACTGTGTCATTCCAATATTTTCTGGAAATACTGGAATAGACCTTAACACCATGAAGTGAACCAAGTAACACACTGCAGCTTCCATATGGTTAAAATAAGGCATTCAGTCGAAGCTGATGCTGTAATCCAACTCTACCTTGGAGAAGGTAAAGAACAAGCAGCCAGAAAAAAATGACCCTTGAAGTCACTTGCAGCCACCACCTGTAGAAGAATGGAAAGAAAACAACTCTCACGATTCCTTTGCGGGTCAAAGATGTCCAAGGACTTTCAGGTTTTGCTTTAGCAAAAGCAGATCCTTTAAAAAAAAAAAAAGAAATTTAGATTTATACCATCATTATGGAAATAATAATAGAAACCTCAGTTGTTCAATAGCAGAGTAGTTAAGATAGTGAAATGGTGGAAGTACAAGATTTATTCAAATAATTGTGTTTAATAATTGCTCCTTTAAATAATGATCTCCTCAATCCAAAATACAGCACAAATTGTTGGTGCCCTCTTGACTGCCACTATCAGGAACTTCTACAAATACCTGTATTTCAGAATGTTTGAAAAACAAAACATTGCCACATCAAAATTATTCTAAAATAAATTATTAAAAACTGTTCTGATTCACAGAGGTATCAGAAACCTGATATGAAGCAACAAGAAGTCATATGACATATACAGGCACAAGAGTCCTTTCCCAACACAGCAGAGGGATCTAAAATACCAACATCTGTAAATTGCACCAGCCATGTCAGTCAGGAAAAAGGAATGAGGTTGGGAAGCATTGATGTGAATCTGTCCAACTGAGGACTAGCCCCAGGAACAGGGAAGCCACCCAAAGAGTAATTTATCTTTGTCTCTCCTTCTACACCATTTTTTATCTCTCTCATTCAAATGTCCTTTCTCTCCCATATCTCTCCATTTCTTTTTCTTCCTACAAATTCATAGAGAGAAAACTGTAAAATTTACTTAATGGGGATGTGACTTAAATTATGCCAAGTTATTGATTGAAAGGGTACCACTGCATGCTGCTACACCATCCCCATCTCATTTACAAGCAGCACTGGCATTAGTGAGCTCTGTGCTGCACAGGTAAAACACTGCCAGCCCTGAAACTACTTTAATGCCAGCTTAGACATCCATGCAATCATTTAAATGCTATTTGTGTATATCACTGCACTGAAGAGGTCTACCACTGTTTCTTAGTTTCTTTTGAGTTCAAATTTGATTTTGTTTCTTTCTCTCACATTCCTATTTTTTAAAAATTATATTGTTAAGTGATGTGAGAAAAGCTGATCTGCACAACAGCAGAGAAGTTCAAAGAGAAAAATGGAGGAGGGAGCCTAAATAATACTTCCAGGGGTCCCTCCAGGGTTCTCCTCATAGATCCATCACTGGAAACATCAGCCCATCTCAGGCCCATCTCCATGAGCCCAAGAGCAGAGGCAGAAAAGCAGGTGGGAATCCAAATCACAGAATGAACACCATGACCCTCCCAGGGCTGTCCCAGAAGAGCCATCAATCCCACTGTGAGGGTGAACCTTCACCATGCTCTGCTGGGAGCAGCTCTCCAGGTCATCTCTCAGAGGAAAAGGGATGCTGCCTGAGGGGTGGCACTCATTAAGGGATGCCAGGGAAAAGGAGTTCAGATGGCACAGGACTCAGAGGACATTTAGGGAAGAATCCAGGGGTGGGAGAAAGAAGGGGTTTAGGCAATTTAGGGAGGAACAAGTGTGGGGAAATTGAGGAGTAAGGGGATAAAAAGGACTGGTCACACAAACAGCCACTGCCCAAGGTGCCAGGTCTCTGGAGGCCAGCAGTGGGTGTGAGGGTGCCCAAACAACACTATTGGCTTCCTGAAATGGATGCAGGTGACTCTGCTGGCTGCTGGGCTCATGGATAAAACCACTAAATCTTTTCCCTAGCCTTCACAAAGCATGAGGGAAATTACATACAGATAAGAATAAATTAAGACTAAATAAAGACTTTTAGAAAAGTCTCGTATCATCTGACCTTCTGATGCTGTTTTGTTATTTGAAACAGGCAAGAAACAATCAAGGCCTATATATTTTTTTACTCTCCAGAAACTCCAGAAACATAACCTTTCCTCTAGACATCAGGAGACTTGAAAGAAGTATAAATGCATGCCAGTAGGAGACTTCTAAACTAGTAACTCAAGAATCATAAATGACAACACATAAGTTGCTTTTTTCCCCCCCCAAAATCTAAATCTCTACAACAAAATTTAAATGAAACTCTTAAGCTCTCAATTTAATCTTGACGTCATCATTTGACAGTATTTTCGATCCACCTGCTTTAGGGAAGATATATGTAGTGTTGGCTGTGTTTTGTTTCACCTGGGGTTATTGTAAACCTACTAATACACTGTCATTATAATAAAATGGTTGTTATTTTTATACTGAGAAATTCAGCTTTTTCTGGCTCAGGACCTACCTCTTACAAGATCAACATCTATGAGGTCTGGTTTCACATGTCCTGTTTTCTTTGGTTTGTTTCTCAAACCCTGCAGTAGACAAATACTGTCAAAATACTTTCATTCAGAGACAAACATTACAAGACAAAAATATCTCTGTGGGCAGTAATTGTATTTAACCTATACTGTTACTGAAAATTCAGACAAACATGTCAACTTCATAGATTTAAAGTACTATAAATTAAACATTCCAAGGAACAATACAAAGTGGATGCCTTTTACACACGTAATGATCTAAATAAAACCCAATCAATTACTGACCCACCAGACTATTTTTCAAGCAGGCACTGAGCACTGATGGCTTTGCATCACACAATGTATGCACACACTTGCCAGAATTAGTAATAGATGTCTATTAGCTTTTTAGAACTTTTGCAACAAATTACATTCCTGAATCTCTTTTCTCCTTAGATGCCTAACTCAACTTCACAAAATGCTTACATTGCAATGCCTTAATTCCAAACCTAGAGAGCAAATCATGTTCCAATGCAGGAGCTGCTAACCAGCAAGCTCTCAGAAATCCAAATTCTAGAAAAGTATTGAATTTTTTCTCAGTAATGAATATAGATTAGCCAATTAAAAGGAAGGGGAAAATCCCACACAACAGGAAAGCAGCAGGAAGAAAAGCAAGATTATTGTGTCTTTTAGAAGCAGCATCTTCCATCACTGAAGAACCAAACTCTGGCAAAGCTTTCAAGTTTGTTTTTAATGCTAAAATGTGATGCTGTATGCTCAAGACTCAGAGACAGCTGTGAGTTTATTCTGCTCCTCTTAGCTTAGACTCTTGCTCACATTAGACAGTAAGGAAAGCACAGAGTACAATTCATACAGAGTAAAATAAAGTATTTCAAAAATTATTTAGGTTACAAATGGAATTATTATGAAAGTCAGTTAATTGTTTTCATTCAAAAAGCAGTTAAATTCACTGGGGAATTGAACATTTCTACCATTACCATGTGTAAAAACACTATTTTAATGTAAACATTAAGTATAAATGAAAGCATAAAAGTGAAATTATTATTAATGAGAGACTGATCAGTGAAATCTGGTAGTGTCAATCTTTTTAAGAACAATATTAAGCAAAATGTTCAACTGAATGCAGCTCAAAATATTTCTCACATCTAAATTGAACTGGATTTCTTTTTCATGCAGAAATAAAGATTAAAAAAATCAGACTGCAATGAGCTAGATATGTAGTAATTACATTATGTGTCTATTAGCAAAATGAGTTTGCTTGAAACAAAACAAAATTAATACAAAGAACTGAAACACAAATAGGACAAAATGTGCTCTGAGGATGACAGACAAGCAGTTGTATTTTAAACTCAAGCACTATAAAGACCTTACAATGCAAGATTTTTACAGAACTGCAGTCCTAAAACTGCTGTAATTTTATGTGGACTGAGAAAAGAAGCCCATAATTAGAATTGGAAATTATCATAATTCTAGAATCAGCTACAGATTCTTGTGAATCTTGCATAAGTGAGCCACTCCATTTCATAAAGAAAACTGAAGCTTAAAAAGAAAATGCTGAATGATATAATCATTTTCAAACGTATCAGTGCTTATGGGCCACAAGATCTCTCTTGAAAGTCTAAATAAAGATGTGCCTCTTGGAAGAAATAATCCCCTAGAAACACATGTTCAATCCTAGGAAAAATTTACCACTGTGGCTCAAATTATGTTTTTATTTTAAAGAAAGAATTCTGAAAAAACTAATTCAAGAGTACAACTTGATGCAGGCTTCATAGGAAAAGAAACGGTGACTCATTCTCTAAAAATTCCATTGGTCAAACAGTACTTTCAGTGTCCATGGACTAAACTGAGTTGGTTCCTGAACTGTTTGCCACACATGGTAAAAGCATTCCATTTATTCAGATGCAATTTCTCCACTTTCTTAATGCATCACAAATCTCTGTAATGTACGTGGAAAACAGCAGTGTTTCAGACTAACATTATTTTTAAAAAATATTCAGTATTTCATAATGCTCAGACCCATCCAGTTAGCTCATATAATTTCTATTCAGCACCAAACACACTTATCTAAGCATTCGCAAAAGAAGGTTCAAATTAAAAGTAGTTATTATTGTAAGAACTCTTCCACACATATTAAAATTAATCTTAATAGATTCTATTACAGTTGTAACAAAATTATGAATTCATAGTAAGAGAAACTGATTTTCTACTGGAAAATAAGATTTTTTCAGATTTTTTGTGAAGTTACTTTATAAATTACTATATAATGATTTATATATTTATAATGTCAAAGCACTGTAGGAGCTTTGAAAAAAAAAAAGTTAATTAAAGCACAGATGTGTAATACCTGAACTTAGTCATGTGCCTTGGTGTTACCCAAATTGCCCTTCATTCAGTCAACCCAAACTCAGACATCACCAGTAATTTGTTAGTTATTGGACATCTGAGCCAACAAGATGCATTTTGAATCAGCACAGGGCACTATCTGCAATAACTATTGGAATAACATGCTATTACACAGCAGTTAATGATCTCCTCTCCTAGCTGTGACAGGTTTTCATGGCCATGGGAAGGACCCTGCAGGCAACCGCAGGCTCAGCTCTGCTGCTGAAATACCATGGGTTCAACTTCACACATGTATTTCTGTACAGAAACTCTGTAGCTCAGGTCAGTAACAGTTCCCACAGCAGGCAAGCAAGTCCCCACATACATTTTGTTCAAGTACTGGGGACTGAAAAAACCCTTCTCCAGGGAAACTGAAGCAATGTACATTTTACTGGTGTTAAGTAATAGCAACACCTTGAAACTCATGCAGAAATAGCACAATACTCCCATGCAGTGTTGGAGGAAAAGATTAACTGCAAGAAAATGTTAACTAAATTAACATCATGGGTATGATATCATATACAACCCATAGAACTAGTACCTATAGGATTGATTATCTCCAAAGCAATTTAGCAATGTGGCAGACATTGATGGTACTGTTAGTTAAACCAAAATGCACAGAACACTGTTAAACTGCTTGTTCAGAGAAACAAAGCCTGTGGTACTTACCAGTCTAATAAACTGTACAAAACAATGACAGCATCATAAAGGAGGGAAAGTGAACTGCAGGTATAAGGTAACTAACTGAAAGCAAAGAGAGCTCAGATAACTGACATTAGAATTCATCACAAAGAAAAGTGAAAGACGGAGGTATTAACACAACTAAGCCCTGTCTTAAGATTAGTGAAAAGAAAAAAAAGTACTGAGATACAGAAAGATGCATCACACTAAATGCTGCAGGGTTATTAATTATGTAAAATGAATAGATAATAGTGTGCTGGTTACATTTCGTTACACTCCAGAAGTCTAGTTTTACTTTACCAGTATTATATACCACCACATACAATGTAGATTACATCAGCATACACAACCACAAAAAAACTTTTAAAATGCTGTATTATTACCTTTATTTCTCTTTGCTCTACTGATTTTTCCCATATTTGTTGATCATATGCTCCAATCTAAAAAGAATACAGAAAAAAATCTACATTAGGATTTAAAAGACATTGATCAAACAAAATCAAATCAATCTTCAAGAGAAGCACAAAGCCACCAGGTTATTTCTTTGGGGAGACTTGTTTACAAAGAAATTTTTATCTTCTGCATTCCATCTTGACTGGACAGGATCAAGCTGATCTGTAAATGAACTGTGATAGAGGGGAGAGTTGAGCCTCACACAGTCCCAGCCTCATCCCAGGACCACCCTCCCACCCCGGGTCAGGATTCCAGCCTCCACATGACCGAGAGCAGAACTAAGGCAGCTACACTGAGTCAGTCTTTCAGATAACTTCAAAAGAAATATGCACATCTAGTTGAACCCATACCCTCACTTTATTTATTTGTTTTTAAACCCTCTATAATTCCCATTCCATTCCACTCACTTTTAAAGACACATGGTTTTTAGCTTTATCTCTTAACAGCGCACAGAAACCAGATATATGGTAAGGCTGATAATCAATGAGCTTATAGTCCAGAGGGAACCCAAAGAACATCAAGAAATATCACTTTTCCTGCTGACTTTCAGGTAGAGGAAGGACAACTTTAAACTTCAGAATGTAAGATGGTGACAAGAACATACGTATATGAGATAACATATCCAAAGTTTGTAAGAAGTTATCAAAGATCATTGGATTGCTTTGAACTCTACAAACAGTATTTCTAAGTAATAATCAGTAATAATAATCTTTTTTGCTATGGCAATTTTAAACCCTTGCATCACAGCTGTTCTACCTAGACACATAAATCATGTGTATCTGGGGTTTGAGTCAGATCACAAACTCAGAGCAGTTAAGTGTAAGATAACTTTTAGGTCTTGAAGGAGAGAGAGATGCAGTTTCTGAGTTTCAAAGATCCTTTTCCAGCCTGCAGAGGTGAAACAAGCAGCTCAGTCAGACCTGACAGAGAGGCAAGAGGAACAACTCCCACCATCTGAGCAAACCTGCATAAATTCCATCTTACTGCAAGAGTGCCACACTCCTCCTTCCAGTTCACAACCGCGACAGACATGAGTGACCCAAGCACAAGTGCACACGCCTTGTACCAGAAAACACTGTTCTCATTTCTCTTTTAGTTTTCCAGCCTTTAGCATTAATTTAGATGTTATAAAAGAAAGAAAGAAAAGGAAAATGTCATTCTTAGTTAAAAAGGATCTTTTAAGCAAGGATCCAACATAAATGCAAAAAAATACTCAGGGAAGCCAACGCACGAACACACACATAAACAAAGAAATCTAAAGGCATCTTCTATGCCTCTACACCTTACAAATTCTTGGGAAAAAAATTAAAATAATTCTAATTTAGAGTAGTAAATTCCAAAGCATATTTAAGATTGAAAGTGAAACAGCAAACTGAATTACTCTTTCTCAAATTTAAATAATATTTCCCATTCTTGAGAGCGAAACAATTTCTATAGTTTGCTACATTAAAACTTTATAAAGGAAACAATCTACTGGCTTTTTGGTAATAAATACTTTACACCTCTCATTTGTTAAAAAAAAAAAAAAAGGAGTGTGGAAAATAACTAGGCAGTCAGGCACAGTAGTGGGCAGAATGAAGCACTTGCTACAAAAGAAGTAATTAAACCAAAGGAAGTTTAACAGCTAACTCCACCTGGATAACAGCCAGCAATTAAAAAGTCAATATATTGAATAACCACTCCACCCAGGCATTTATAGCTAATTGTTCTGGCTTTTCCTCTAAATACATTTCAAATGAAATTTCAGACCTTCCTGGTTTTCATTAAATTTGCTAAGAAGAGCGCCAAGTGACATTCTTGTGCTGCATAAGATTGTGTCCTCCCCTCCCCACGTCCAAAAAAATTTCTTTCTACTAGGACAGAAAAGGGGATGCAAGTCTGTGTCCCTCTCTGTTATGCATGAACCAAATGCAGAAGGAAGCCTTTGTGCCAATAAAGCTGCAAAGCAAACTCCATTCATAATTCCATTCATAGCTGAAACTGGTATAGAGTTGAAAGTCTTAAAGAGTATTCTTCTTTTAGACAAATAACAGACCATTTGTTAAAGGAATTCTGGGAAACACAGATCCCCGAAGACATCTGAGGCAAGGAAGTTGACTGATTTAAAATCTTAATTATATTTTCCTACATATTTCTTTTCCCTCTTTAGGCAGCAGCTTCCATCTCCACAAAAAGACAAGAAGTGGGGATTTTGCCATTCACATTTCTCTTTTAACGCTGTCTCATAAAGTAATTCTCCCAGCAGGAGGTAAAATAAGGACTACTTTAAAGGACAGGGTCCTTTACAAGTGTTTCATTGGAGGAGTGGATCTGTCCTACCATGTCTGATAAACTTTAGTTATTGAAATCTGAGCACAGGACTATTCAATAAATGAATATTGAATAGTCGTGCTGTGCGAGCTGAAAGGAGTGGATGAGAGAATTACAATCTCTCACATTGTTTTTGTTGTTGTTTGGGATTTCTTTTTTGGTCTACCTGATATCACCTTTTTGTGTTTTAACAAAGTTTAAGGAGCACTTCAGGGAGCAGGTGTCCATGCCTGAAAAGCAAGACTAAGCACATCAAATTCCAACCTGATACTCAACTTCCCTTCTTGCCATCTGCATAAGCATCCCTCTACACTTCTCTTCCAAACGTATCAGAAGAAAATACATTAAAACAAAGGCATCATTATAAAGTATATTGTTCCAGGATACTGGAACACTCAATTTCCCACATTAAACAAAAATAGGGAGAACTAGTATTAATGAAAGAAGGCAAGTAAAAATTAATTTTTTCTCTCCTTTGCGTCAGGAAATTTAGATTTTGTAAAATGTGTCTCGCAGAATTCATTGAAAGGTACATTTTCACTTACAACATTTACATAAATTATAACATATAATGATTACAAGAGATGCTAGGCATGTGTATGAATTAAAATCAAGAATATAATTTGTGAATGAATTGAAGAATGTAAGTTAATACTAGCAAACCTTCCTAGTTTTAAATTACTGAGAACGCCAGCCAATTCCAGCTTCAAAGAGTTTGGATTTACAAGTATTTGCATTTGAATTCTGTTTTATGTTAAATCCAATGTAAATCTAAAACAAATGTAGGCTCTTGGCTATTCATTATTTTCTTACAATTGCATATACCTGCAGGACATGGAAAGAAGTCTAGCACCTAGTCTAGCACCAAAGAAATTAAGCTTTAAAGGCAAGTAAAAGGAAGGAATAACCTTCCAGAGATAAGATCAGGTTGGAACCTGAATAATTTAAATATATACAACTTGATCAAAGCAAGGTCTCCCTCAACATGCAGCTACCCCAGGGCTCCTCCGCAGGCATTCAAGCTCCCTTGGCTGGAGCAATTCCACCAACAGGAATTCTCTGACCAACTCCAGTATCCATTTACTACTCCAGAACCCACCAGCTGCTCCTGGAGTCTCTTCCCTCACAGCTGCATGTTCTGCATGATCCTTCAGAGAAAATTTAAAGTACAAAACACAGAAGTCCAAAAATTGTCCCATTTTTAAGTACACAACTGTAAGAAATGCTTTTAAAATTTCTTCAAGACTTAGTGCAAGACTGTGTAACAGCTCATCACTGAGATTTTCAGTCCACCAGCCCAGCCTACAACTGGCAATAAACATTTTTAAAGCAAACTATAAAACACAGTATCCCAAATTTGAATTGATTTCACACAGAAATTTATTCTAACTTAATTTATGAAATATCTAATCCAAAATTGTATTCTATAGATATGTTTTCTTTGTTATGATTTTGAAGAAAATAAATTAACAGAAAGTTAGATAACAAGCCTAATGCCTCATTTTGAAATGTAACTTTTATTGTCAAGCATCAACACAAACCTGTTGTAGGAAATTTGTCGGTAACATGCTACAGATATTAAAAATGGTGGTATAACCTATCTGTAGCAGAAGTAGATAAACTAGTACATGTTATTATACACACATTTAGTTTAAATCATGCACCCCAGGCCTCCTCAATGTCAAGATTTTATCCAGTCTATCCAAGTGAGTTACCTCTAGAACACTCAGCTCTCAAGAGCCCTCACCTCAATAAATATCGAGTAAAGAAGATAAAAGGGATTCTATTCCTTTATGCATTTGCAGAATTAGCAACCATTCTTCAAGCAGCTATAAAAACTTCCAGTATATAAGGGATTAAATGCAAAGACTGAAAACTCTTTCACTGTGGAGAAGCAGGTGCTTAACATACTAAATTAACAAGGTGTAACAAACTTTCAAATAGGTTTTCTTGAAAAAACATTTCCTCACAAGTAATTAATTTTTAAAAAACCCACTAACTTGTATGTGACTTGGCATGGGAAATTAAGCTATACAATTACGTATTTGGTAAACTCAATGAAGCTAGCTCTTTACTGAAAGACCAAATAAATTTGAGATATTTTTTAAGTACAGACTCCTCATAAAGTTTTCTGGGTTAAGTGCAACTCTTGCAATTATCTAAAATAACTGCACTTATTCTTTCCCAATCAAATACGTCAGGAAGCATTTGATCAAATTTCTTCATACATCTAAAAATTGGCACCTGTACAGTTTGGTTGTATAACAGCAACAGCAATTAGCCTAAGTACATAGTTAAGCTATTGAAAACACAGCAATTTTTAGTTCAAAGCACAGTGGAAAGGGCTTTAGCACTGCTCAGTTTCTTCCCAGTGCCTTTCTCATAACAAGCCACATGTACATCAAGATTGAATTTGAGCTTTGTGAATGACACTGATATTCACTTTAAGCTAATGCAGTGATGGTATCCACCTGTAGTCCAATACTCACAAAGCCTTTCTGATTCTAATGGAATTGATCAATATTTCAAGAGGCATTTATAATTTATGACCATGCAGACTAGCAAAGATTATAATCCTCGGAATACATAGTATTTCCTGTTGGATCTTAAAACTTTAATGTTTATCAATAATGAAACTTGTGTGCTAAACTTTGCTCTTTAAAACCTCTAAACACTTTCACAAGCCATATCACAATAGTATTACAAATCCAGAAGATGTAAGACCTAGAGTTTGGTAAATAAATAATGAAGTTGCTTCCTTGGACAGTCTGACACCTTACTGAAATATTTAGTGCTAAAATATTAGCCAATATGCTTTATTAACTATTACAGTCCAACATTTTAAAAATAACTATACAATTTTCTGTATCAAGTTTAGTATTAAAATATCAATATACAAATAATTTCTATACAGGCAATATTATTCATTTTTACAAAATGTCTAATTTTCTCAAAACTTAGAACAGGGTTATTAAAAGTTATTTTAAACTCCAGTTTATTTCTTACATGAACTAATCCCCATTGCAGCAAAGGTGACACTCTAGAAATCTCTGTTAGAGTAGATTTCTGGTCTTGGGACACGAAATTCATTTTCAAGGGTGGGAGGTTTTTTTCAATTTTTTTTATGGTGGATACGTGGACTGGACAAGCTAAACCAAGACAAACTTAGCCAATAAACCATAGATAGAAATCACTATATATATATACTTGTACACTGTCTGTTAACAGCGAAGAGTTTAGTAACTTTTAGTCAAATGGAGAAGGGATTGAGGCTCTATATCCTGAGGCACAGAGCTTTGAATTTATAACTGCTGATTGCTACTTCTGATTTAAAAAATCCGTGGTTCCCTTCCCTTCTCCCTGTTTGGTGCCAGAGGGAGGCTGAAACCAGCTATTTAGAGTAAAATTAAGCAAGCAACTCAAAAGTTTAGTAAGACTTATTTATTCTTAACTATTTGAATTGTCAACTAATGACCCACTTAAATTCTGCCAATACTTGCAACAGCACTGTATTTACAGCCATTTCACTGAACAATAATTTTACCAAGGCTTACTTTGAAGACACCATCCCTTTCAGAGTCCAGTAATAGCTAATTAAATATTTATCAACTACATACTAATAGTTTTTCTGAATGATTCTTTACAGATTAATTCTTAACATCTGTAAGCTGTACTTATTTACTGCCCTGAGTAATGGTTTACAAATTTTCGCGTATCCATGAAAAACACAAACCATCTTTTTTCATCACACAATTAAACTTAAAGGAAAACTCTATACAGAACAGCTAGAAACAGTTTGCAGGTTAAACTAAATGAGAGCACAGGAATAACCAAAGCTGGACACAGCACCCCAAATGCCGTCTGAGGTGAGCTGATCAGGGCAATCCCTTTCCTAGGTCCACTGGCTACACTACTAACAATGCCCAGCTACTCTACAAGTGTTAACAATTTAGACATCTGCAACATTTTTTTTCTTTTTTTTTCATGGTAATGTACTTGCACAAAACAATACAACCTCAAGATGTAACTGGGAAAAGAAAACCACTCTGACAGTCTCATTATTCAGTATAATTCCCTGAAGGCCTCTGAAAACCCAGCAACTTTACCAGTGTTGCAACTAGGATTGTCAAATAGCAGTGCCCATTTCCACTTCCCACAGCACCCTTTCATTGCTGCCCCTGCATTTGTCTGGGTGGCTGAAAGATCAATCAGATCACTCAGGAAGAGAAAAGAAAATGTTAGGTTGTAATTCCACAAGGCCTATTTAAACAATTTAAGAATCAGAGAACCCTTCTCAAGACAGAAGGATTTCACCTCATTGCTCCCCTGCCGTTAGATAGGTTCATCTCCTGGTAGACTCATAGCCTTAGTTTTAGCTGGATGAGTTTCCTAACCAAATTGACTAAATACATGTATAAAAGCCTGTGGGAAGGCCAAGCAGGCAAAACACAAGCCTGCTTCCTTCAGCCCCAGCCCCAGCTTGAGGGATCTTTTGCACAAGATTCAGAAACCTGAGTTTTGCCTCACCAAACAGAACACTGAAGGCAAACCCCCATTAGGTCAGGCGACTCCTTGAGTACCAAATGTGGAAGAAAACTATCCGAACACACATTTTCTTCCTCAGTGCTCTGACAAATGCTCCAACACTTGTCAAGTTTTGGCATTTGAAGGCAGACATTTTTAAACCAATGCAGTTTCAGCACCCAAAGTTTTAGGTAAAATAGCAATACAGCCAGTCCATTTGCCAAAATCTGCTTCTGGTGCCAGGCTCAGTAATACATCATATGAATTCAGTGCCAAAAAAGAAATCGGGTGGTTTCAAGGTAGGATATAATTTTCATTTTATTTCCTCCTTTATTGACTAAATACAGGAACCAGGTTAGGAAAGTTAAAACACTGATAGAGATAAACTTGGGCAGGGACCTCAAGGGCAACACAAACAAGCTTTTACAGGTTTGTTGATGACAGAAGGAATGCTAGGAAAAATGTGGGCCCTCTCTGGAAGGAAACAGGAGAGCTGGTTACCAGGGACATGGAGAAGGTTGAGGTACTCAGATGTTTCTGCCTCAGCCTTCACTAGCAAGTACTCCAGGTTGCAACATGCTCTAGTGGAAGGTGTTCTTGCCTACGGTGGGGGGGTTGGAACAT